>VZQC01005930.1:887429-961561 GCA_009823505.1 Rhizomys pruinosus
ATTAAAGACTGGCTAGATATGCCCCATGAGAAGTTGTTACCATCATTACCATCTTGAATTTTTTTTTTTTTTTTTTTTGTGGGAGCTTCTAGGAAGCTTCCTTTGTCAGGAACAGGTGCAGTGCTGTCCTGCTAAGGGAAAGGGGACACAGTGCCTACTTTGTGAACAATGTGGGGAACTGCCCCATTGCGTAGAGTTCAGTTGGCCACTCCTGTGACCCAACTGGAGAGGTAAGTTCCTACTTGGGTCCTTAGCCTGGGACAATGAGACAGGTTTCCCACTCTTGGCTGTAACTTTCCACCTGCCCAAGTCCAGGACAGGAATTTCACACCAGCTTCCCAGGTTGGTTGTCTGCAAAGGGAGCCTTTTTCCAAACCAACTGGTCACCCAAATGAAATGCAGACCTCAACGCTAGCTACCCACTGGTCATCTGAATGAAACGCAGGCTTGTCTTAGCCTGTATGCGTGCAAAAAGTTAAAAAAAAAATGGCGGCCGTGAATTCCGTGATGATGTTAATCAGAAATCAATATTTTTTATTTTTTTAAATTTTTATACCTTTTATTTTTTATTTCCAAATACCCCAAAACTTATTAACACTTTAATACAATGAAAACCTGGTTGCATCTTTGTTTTAGATGTTGAAAGAGTGTAACCAGTAGGTGGCAGTGTAGATCCATTATTTTAAAATTTTTAATAGATAACCCAGAACCTTTGTTGAAATTGAATTATGCTTGGCTGTTTAATATAAATTTGCGTCTTGAGAAGGAAGGGCCACGTTCCAACTCAGAGGCCATATTTTTACTGGTATCATGGCTGTTAACATTGAAATATACTTAGAACACAAGCACACACATCCATACACATGTGTGCATGCACATACATACATACATACATACACACATACATAATAAAGAAAGGTTTGTTAGGTTGGCCTGTAAGAGAAGAAAGCCAGATTATTGTTTGATGTTCAATGAGAAACATGAAATCTTTATAATTTGTTATAGGGTTATTTTTACATAATTAGAATAAATGTCCTAGTAATGCATGAAACAGCTGAGATCCATATGCCACCTCTTAGGCCCATTTCCAACCATTTGCCTTTAATGAACTATCTCTAAAGTTTACTCCTATTCTTTCCCTATCCTGTCTCTTCTGGTTGACTGCCTTAAGCTGCCCCTCTGCTAAGCCTAACTGCCCCTATGCTATTTATAAATCTAAAGATTGAGGATTTCCAAAAGTAGACAGGCCAAAGTTGTTTGTAGTCTTGGAACAATCCATCTTGTCTTATTATTAAGGATTTTGGAAGAATAATAATAATTATCCACGTTCACAACAGTAATCACAACAATTATAGCCATTATTAATTATTATTAATTATTAACCATTATTAGTCACAATCAATAATTATGAATAATAATTGTCAATAATAATCAACAACAATGAACAATTTACCATTAGACTGAATTTCTATCAACTGTTATTAATAATTATATCTAATAACAACTATAACTATTAATAACAATTGCTAATAATAATTAACAACAATCTGTCATTAAACTGAATAATATGCATATTATAAACCCAATTCAAAATTGTTAACACTAAGGGGTATAAAACAAACATTTTCTATGAATTGAATCTATTTTTGTTTATAGTCAGCTAAATCGATTTCAACTTGTAGGATTATAATGAATTAAAAGTGGGAACTCGCATTCACTCACACATACACACAGCTTGAAGATGGGCTTGAAGAAACATAAAACAGTTTTATTCTAAAATTTCTCACTTAAATTGTACCAAAATTCATGCTGTTAAAGAGACTTTTACCAATGTTCCTTAAAAAAGACAATTTATTGGAGCAAGTTTGTTTTGTTAGAACTTCAAGGCCTGTAAAATTTCCTAGAAATCCATCTATCTTGTTTCCAAAATGCTGAAATCAAAAGGATGTTACCTAAAATCAAAATTTAAAGGGCATGATTTAGATATCATGTGCTCAGTGTGGCAGCTGGTATGCATGCACATCAGGCAGGCTTATGGCGCCAGGCCAGAGCTCAGACCACTTGTGATGAAGAATTCTGTGAGAAGAGATTTTTAAGGTGTAACACATTTAAAAAGAGCAAGATAAAATTAAATCAACCAATTAATTTTAACTGTGCATATATATTTACTCAAAGGATATCTAGGATATCAAAGGATACCCAGGGGTTAAGTAAAAATATTACACTTTAAGTTAAACATGCTGAGATGGATTTGAATTACTGTTAGCTAAATCCCAACCTTGGATCTACAAATAGCCAGCAGGTTTTAGGTAAGAAGAGTTAGATTTAGAGAAAACCCACAAGAAGACAAGAGAGTAACACACTTTTATCCCAAAACAGATTTTGTATACAAAATTTAAGAGAAAATGGCCAAGGCTTGAAATTATCTGGAAGAAGCTGCTCTTGGAGGACCGCAGTTCTGTGAAAGGCCTTAATTTGCAACAGAAAGAAGTGGGCTCAGGTAGAGGAGAGCTACCAGGAGAAAATTTACATATGAACAAGTTAAGATTGGAACCTAACTTGAGGAGCTGGTTCCTCACAGCAGGAGTCTTCCTTTGGGGGACTCAACTTTTAAAACCAGAAAGTTTTTCAGACCTGTAGAATTATGAAAAATGGTTTTAAGGCCAAGCATAACTACTAAGGCTTAATATTAAATTCAGCCTTGAGGTCACTGGCTTTTATAGCCTGCAGGGGTGACCATGCCAGGAGGCACATGCCTGGAAGTCATTGGGTGATCCCTCTGAACCAAATCAGAGCCAGACTGCTCTCCTTCACGTGTACAAAGCCACATGCCCTCAGACCACTGTCCCATCCACCGAAACCAGCAGGAAAGATTCCACCACAACAGATAGATATCAGGAGAGAGAGGAGAAAGAGAAGAAAAAGGCAAGATTTAGGGGTATGAATACCTAAGTTGTCAAGCTTTCCTCCTGCCCACGTTCAGAAGCCAATTGTGGCATCACCGCCAAGATTTGCAGTGGGGCCCACTTAATCCTAGGACGACCCATGTGGAAAATACACACAGGAAAGCACTCCACCTGTACACAGGTTGAAGTTCAAATGCAGAGAGAGATTTTATTCCAACATGTCTGCTTAAATATCCAAGATGACTCAATTCTCAGAGCCAAATCCTAAATCTTTTCATCACTACACCCCACCCCATGCGTGTGGCCAAGTAGGTGCCATTGGCTTAGAATGCTACCCATCTTAACTAAGTTTTCCCACAATCATGAACTTTGCAGCTAAATGGATGGAGCTCAAAGCCATTATGCAAAGTGAAGTAACACAACCCCAGAAAAACAATCAGGGAATGGTTTCCCTCATTTGTGGTGCTAACATCAAATTCCCAGATGAAAGGCAAGCTGAACAACATTATTGTTATATTTATGTTCATCTGAAAGCAACTATGTTGTTATAATGTAAATCTCTCAAAGGGCTCTAGAATTCACCCACCATCTATTTTCAGACTCTGTAATTACTGTATATGGGTAGAGAATATGTATTTATATTTTAGAGTAATATAAAATTAATGGAGGAAAATTTGAATTCCTAAATATAAAAAAAGACTGAGAGAAAGATGCAGGACAGTTATGGCAGAATGCATGATCTGGGGTGGGGTGGGGGAAGAGAAAAGGGAATATGCCTAAACTGAACTGAAAAATGTTGTCTGAAATACACAAAAAATCAATAAAAGCATTAAAAAAGAAAATAAAAATAAATAAAAAGCATATGCTAGGCAAATAAAAGAGTAAAAACAAAATTCTTTTTTTCACTTACAAATATATAGCTGAATAAATGATTTAAATAAAATGACACATAACTAGTCATCTGAGCTATTGCCCTGCAGAGGCCTTATGACAAATCTTAAAGTCTCTATGATATTTTATAATGTAATATTGATGCTGCTTATTCAAGTAGTGTTGCAAAATATATTAGGACTTAAAATTATTTACTTTTATATCTTATTATCTTTGCTAAAACAAGGCTGCTAACTACTAATTTTGACTCATAATTATTTTTGTTTTTATTTTTAGGCTGCTTTAATTTTTATTAATATTTTAATTTATTTCTGACAATTTCATTTACATATTCAGTGTGTCTCCATCATATCTACCTCCCACTTCCCCAAAACATGTTCTCCTCCCACCTTCATGTCCTATTCCCATTATTCTTTAATTCACAAAATGTAATTAGTATTGTTTATATTGCATGGGCTATCCACTGGAACAGAGGCATCCCATCAGGAGAGAGATGACTGTCCTTCTCCCACCAGCATCAACTACCAATAGTTCATCAGCTAGTAGTGGGGCCTTGTTGGCCTTGTGATTTTTATTTTATTTTTTATATGTATTAGTGTATTGTCTGCATGTGTGTAAGTGCACCTGTGTTGTGCAGTCCTTCGGAGGTCAGAAGAAGGTGTTGGATTCCCCTAGAACTGGAGTTAGGGACCTTTGTTCGACACCATGTGGGTGCTGGGAATTGAACCTGGGTCCTCTGCAAGATCAATCAATGCTCTTAACCACAGAGCCAATTCTCCAGCCCTGTCTTGTAATTATTTTTAATACCAAAGGTGTCCAGATTGCTGTGTCCTCCTTGTAGCATATGTAATGATCCCATGTGCTTTAATCCCTATATATTTTTCAATTTTTTAAATTAATTTTATTTATTTTTGTATGTGTATGAATGTACTGTCTGCGTGTAGGTTTGTGTACCTGTGTTGTGAAATGCCACGGAGGTCAGAAGAGGGCGTTGGATTCCCCTGGAACTGGAGCTAAAGATGGTTCTCAGCTGCCATGCAGGTGCTGGGGATTGAACCCGGGTCCTCTGCAAGAGCGGTCGGCGCTCTTAACCGCTAGGCCTTCTCTCCAGCCCCGAATCCCTATATTTTAATCACCAAACATGAATCATTAGTAAGATTATATATGAGAAGAGGAAAATTCAATAATTTTAGATATTTAACTTTCTTTCTTTCTTTCTTTCTTTCTTTCTTTCTTTCTTTCTTTCTTTTTTTTAGGACTGTGCTGGTTAAGGGATATTTAACTTTCTATTTAATAAAATATGCCTCAAGTTTGATACTCTGTTGTTAATAATACCACCATCTACCCTGAATATTTCACTTTTTTTGTTTCAGGTTAATGATTTCCTTAATTCAAATTCAATTCACATCAACCAGTTTGTGCACTATTTCTTTAAAAACTTGATGAATTAAAGGTCAAAGAAAGATAGCAATCTGTTCACCATAAGTACAATAAAACCATAAAGTCATTGAGAGTAAAGGAAGTTTAAGGTAAGACTGATGTAGCCAAGGTGCTAGGAAAACTAGCTCACTGAAACTAAATTGAGTGCCAAACTTGACTGGACTTTTAAGAAATCAAAGATAAAGTGGGACTTTAATAGGCTATATACCATATCTGCATATCTAGGTGAACAAACTGTTCTCTGCCTTATATTTTGGGAAGCATAAAGCTCACAGGGGTATTTATATTATAAATAAATATTTTTTTTGTTTGTTTTGAGACAAAGTCTCCCTGTAGCCCCAGCTGGCCTGGAACTTGTTATATAGATCAGGCTGGCTTCATTCTCAAAGAGATCTGCCTCCCAAGTGCTGGGATTAAAGGCATGAGCCACCACACCAGGCTCTGTAAATAAACTTAAACAACAACAACAAAAAAAATTAAAGGTGTGGCTAGGAAAAATGGCTCAGTGGTTAAGGGCACTTGCTGCCCTTCTAGAGGGCCTGGATTTGGGACCCTTACTCTGGCTCACTGCAGTCTGTAACTCCAGTTCCAGAGGATCCAACACCTTCTTCTGGGATCTTTGGGAACTGCATGCATGTGGTACATTTACATACATGCAGGGAAAATACTTATACATATAAAATGCAAATAAAATAAAAAAAATTAAAGGTGAAAAAGTAATTTATATTTTAGTTTTACTGAAGGGGAGCTGAAAATGTTGCCTCATAGCACTGTCATTTCTACAGGGAGCTAGTATGCCATCTAATTTGACGGATTACTGATCAGTTGTCTTGATACAAGCAGAAAAGCTCAGAATCTAGGACTCTGGTCTTTAGACATCCTATATATTCTAAAGTAGTTTTGAAAAACTATACCTCACTTGAACATTTTAAGGTTAATATCTAAAAATTTCTATAAATAGGTGAAAGAAGCCAAAAAAGAGTTCTTTTTTTTTTTTTTTTTTTTTTTTTTTTTTTCGAGACATGGTCTCCCTGTAGCCCCAGCTGACCTGGAACTCACTCTGTAAACCAGGCTGGCCTTGAACTCACAAAGATCCGCTGCCTCTGCCTCCTGAGTGCTAGGATTAAAGACGTGCACCACCATGCCCAGCAAGAGTTCTATCTTTAGCATATATTAACCATGATATTTGACATTAAAATCTGTCTAATGCATTTAAAAGATAACTTTAAGGAAACACATAAAGGCAGTTTCCAATATATGGTACCTGAGCTTAAAATTTCCACTTTACAGTGACATGAGAATGACATATACAGAGGGAACTCTGCTTGGCAGTTTGGTTTGGATGTTTCTGAGGAGCAGTGAGTCCTCAGTCTGACCCTCTCTGGCAATGCTGGCCAGCAGCAGGGAACAGCAGTTTACCTGCCATGTGATCACGAGGGGACAGCCATCCTCTAGGGTAGGTTAGATGTAGTAAACACACGTTCAACTTATGATATTTTCAACTTCTGATAGATAAGCTTATCTGAATATACATTTATAGTAAGTCAAGGAATAGCTGTAAATTCAATACCACGACCATCCATTTAAAATACATAAATGCTTTTTTTAATAAGAAAAGTTGTGTGGTTCTTTATTCTCTTTGAATACTTTATATTCTTTCCACTACAGAATTATAAACTCCTTAGATATGTCACATGTAACCCTGGCATTTGTCCTGATTATCCAGCAGTTCTTATTAGTCCACAGCAATCAGTAATTGCTCAAAACGCTAACTGTATAAATTTACAGAAAGCATTTAGATTAACATTGATTAATAGTGCTCTTCATTTCTATTCAGACCTCTGTCCTTCCCACTTCCCCTAACACTTGGCCTTGTGGGAGTGGTTGTGGGCATTTTTAGGGAACTTGATATAAAGAAGTTGAGCGGGACGATGTGTGTTTAATGGGCTATGTATATATTTTTGAGGTTGGCATTCACTTCCCTGTGCTGTTAAGTAACCATTAGCCACCTTCTAGGAAGAGAGATGCTTACATCCAGGGAGTTAGTGAACTCCCTGGATTCCTGACAAGTAGGTACAGGGCTAGAGGCTGAAAAATGACATAGATGGATTCAGTGATTAGTACCACAAATGGCCATTTCCCTAGCCTCTGTAGGAAGCATTCACATCTGTGAATAAAGTCAATGCTTTATATATCTAAATCATCAATAATAACTTTAAAAGTTGGTTAAGAATGGTAATGGAGCTACTGAATGGTATTTTTGTTTGTCCTGTATATTGAAATAGTATATTGAAAGTCTGTGCAAAGGTGTGCATGAGAAAATTATAAAACATGAGGTCGGGGCTGGAGAGATGGCCTAGCGGTTAAGATCGCCGACTGCTCTTGCAGAGGACCTGAGTTCGATCCCCAGCACCTACATGGTGGCCGAGAAGCGTCTGAAACTCCAATTCCAGGAGAACTCCAGTTCCAGGGGAATGACGCCCTCTTCTGACCTCCGCGGCATTGCACGACACGGGTGCACAAACTTGCATGCAGACAGTACATTCATACACATACAGAAATAAAATTAATAAAAATTAAAAAAAAAAACATGAGGTCAGAGTGGTGGCATATCTTCAAATGCCATATTCTTAGATTTAGGAATATCTGCGCTACTTTTTTTGACATCATAACATTTGTAATGCTTTGTGATTTCTTTTTTATTCTAAATAAATCCGGCTGGAGAGATGGCCTAGCGGTTAAGAGCGCTGACCGCTCTTACAGAGGACCCAGGTTCGATCCCCAGCATCCACATGGCGGCCAAGAACCGTCTGAAACTCCAATTCCAGGAGAACTCCAGTTCCAGGGGAATCCGACACCCTCTTCTGACTTCCGCGGCATTGCACGTCACGGGTGCACAGGCTTGCATGCAGCAGACAATATATCCATACATATACAGAAAAAAAAAAAATCCATACCGGAGTTTATACTCCTTTTCTTTAAAAGCCCTCCTTTCTTTGTTGATTATTGAAGCCACAGACCCTAGGAAACCCACCTGTACTTTCTTACTTCGAATTGGAGGGTGGTGCCCCATGCTGTTAAGAGTCAAGCTGTTCACACACTGAGGAAGAGGCTTCTGCTCCATTCTGTAGCACACAACCCAGAACATTCCAAACAACACTAAAACCATCTGTCCTAATACTATGATATGCTTTAAAAAATTTTTTTTTATTTAATGTTATTTATTTCTGTATGTGTATGAATGTACTGCCAGCATGCAGGTTTGTGCACCCGTGTCGTGCAATGCCGCTGAGGTCAGAAGAGGGTGTTGGATTCCCCTGGAACTGGAGTTCTCCTGGAATTGGAGTTTCAGACGGTTCTTGGCCGCCATGTGGGTGCTGGGGATCTAACCCGGGTCCTCTGTAAGAGCGGTTGGCGCTCTTAACCGCTAGGCCATTTCTCCAGCCCTGATATGCTTTTAAGAAAAAATAAGTCGCCGGGCGTGGTGGTGCACGCCTTTGATCCTAGCACTTGGGAGGCAGAGGCAGGTGGATCTTTGTGAGTTCAAGGCCAGCCTGTTCTACAGAGTAAGTTCCAGGCCAGCTGGGGCTACATGGAGACCCTGTCTCGAAAAGACAAAAAAAAAAACCCAAAAAAACGCCAAGCAATAAAGCACCACAGAGCTTTGATTAGGGATGTTTCTAGATATCAGGGGCTTTTATTGTTCTACTGATCTTTGATTTTGAAAGTTTCAAATGTATGGAAAAGTTTCAAATATAGTTTGTAATTATGAACTGTTCATTTATTTTTCACCTAGGTTTACCAACTATTAACAATTTAAAAATACATTTAGTTTGTCTCTCTTTCAAATCATAACATACTAATAATGGTAGTGATACTAATAAAGTATTATTATTGCTGAGCCAATTATGAGTAAGTTACAGGTGTCCTGACTCTTCATCCCCACATATTTAAGAATATTCTCCTTAGGAAGAAAGTCTTTCTGCTATGTAACCAAATTCCTCTTTAAGCAAGTTCTTGCTGCCCAGCTCCCAAAGGCACCCAGCTCTCATGGTGAGCTCATTTAGGTGAACCAACCTCAGCTTCGGTCTGATTCCCATCCATGCCCAAGCAGGCTCCTTCAGGAGCTAGACCAGGTGATGGTGAAAGGGGACAGTTATTTCACCTGATTGTGGTGACAGGGAACTGAACTCCCTCCCCCACTCTGTGAATGCCGATGTAGTTCTAGAATCCCAGTTTCAATTCTCTTTTATAAATTTCCTGACACATATTTTCTTAAAAGTTTTTGCATTTTAGGATGACAATATTCAGGAGATGGGTAGAGTCTAATTCAAGGTACTTAGAAAAGTAAATATAGGTATCCAGATGCAAAAAATGAATCCAAACCAGACTACTATCCTTACAGAAATTCACTCAGAATGGATCACACACCTAAATGTAAAATACAAAATAATAAAACCACAAAGTTACAGGAACTTGGGCATGGCAATGATATCAGCTACATCACTAACACATGGATATGAAAGCAATAACTGATAGCTTGGACTTCGTAAAATTAAAACTTCTATCCAAGACATTGTCAAGAGAATGAAAAGATAAGTTCTGGATTGGGAAGAAAGCTATAAAGGCATATCTGATAAAGGACTGCTGTGTGGAATGTAAAACATGATTCTGGGCCTGTGACATGACTCAGCCAGCAGCAGAGCTTGCACTTGAGCAAAATTCCCATTCATTTATACAACAATATTTGTTTATTTGTTCTGTCAGGATGAACTCACCAAACACTTCCTTAGTTACTAAGAAATCATCGATGGAAGTCATAGCAGGGATAGGACAAGCACGAATGCTTCAGCTTCTATATTTTTGTACTACAAGATACTTTCTATAAAAACTGAGCTGAGTTTGAGGGCTCAGGCCTTTAGTACCAGCTACTCAAGATGCTGGGGCAGGAGAACGGCAAATTCAAGGTCTGCCAGAGCCACAGAGCAAGAGTTCAAGGCCACCATGGGCAACTTAGTGAGAACTTAAAACAAAAAATAACCTCAGTTCAATCTGTGAAACCCACATAGTAGAAGGAACACAAACACACATACAAATAAATTAATAAATGTTATAAAAATAAAAACAAGCCAATTAAAAAATGGGAGCTGAAGAGATGGCACAGTAGTTAAGATCACTGGCTGCTCTTGCAGGACCCAAGTTTGGTTCCCATCACCCAGTTGGCAGCTAATAACTGTCAGTAACTCCAGTTTCAGGGGCTCCAATACCCTCTTCTGGCATCCATGGGTGTTGCACCGCACAGGCGCATTTACAGACATGCAGGTAAAACACTCATACACATAAAATAAAAATAAATAAATAGGGTCCCAACGACACCCAAACAATACTGGTCATTGCCCCTGCTCTTGGTTAACCACCAGTACTTGATAATAGGACCCTACATACATGAGCTGTAGAACAAACCAGGAGAAATCAAGCTGGTGCTGACTTCAGTCTTATCTCTACTGGCTGGAGTTCATGGTACTAGAAGGTGGCATCCATATAACCAGAAAGAAAAACATAATCATCAATCTTACCCAGTTGTGAAGCCTGAGAACTACAATAAGTGGCCTAGCAAAATCTGCCCACCAGTGCAAAAATGATATGAATATTATGGGAGTGACCAACCACCCTCTAATTGGATTTAAGGTCCACTTCATAACTATACCTGGCATTTTTATCAGGCCTAGGAACCTGAGGCTTGACAGGTCACAGAACATAGGGGAGAACCTAATACTAGTTTTCTAAAATAGTTACCATATTAAATTGACTCCTAATGGCTTATTGTTATACTCATAGATTAATGTATCTCTCAGCTCTCTCTAGAGAAGTTTCCTTATGTAGCAGATGGCACTTAACACAGAAACTTACAAATAGCCAGTGTACAGAGAACAAGGGGCTGTAGAATGCTTGTGCCTGAATAGGACACCTATGTCAAACTTCTGCCTCCTGAGGCTCAGGGATCATTGCAGAAGAGGGGACAGAAAGGTTGTAAGAGTCAGAGGTGTTAGATGTCTACAAGGAAACATAGTTTTCCAGCAGCTTGTCAGTTACTCCTATGAGCTCACAGCAATGGTGACAGCACGCAGAAGTCCCATGCATGCTCAGTCTAGACAAAATCCCAGCATAGACATGGGGAAGTGGGTAGGAAACTCCAACACAACATAAGGAAATTTTGGCAATGCATGACTGCTGGGAGGAGAGGGGTCATTTTCAAGGACATAACTCTTAGTAGGTTAACCAAGCTCCAGTGGATGTACCCACATTGAAGGATATTATTTGGGGGCACAAATTAGTCTCTCTCTCCCTCTCGGTCTCTCCCTCCTCATTCTCTTCTCTCTCTCTATATATATATATATATATATATATATATATATATATATATATGTTTGGGGGAACAATAAGGAGAGTGCAGTTAGGGGAGGTGATCTCAAAAACCATCAAATTATGTTGTATGAAAATTGCAAAAATTCAATAAAAATGCAGATTATTTAAAAAACTTAAAAGTGTCAGGGGGGTGTGCTGGATAGATGGCTCAGTGGTTAAGAGCAAGTACTGATTGTCCAGAGGACCAGAGTTCAATTCCCAACACCAAATCAGGCAGCTCACAATTGTCTATAACTCCAGTTTCGGGGGGGATCAGATGCTTCACATGTACACACACACACACACACACACATAAAATAAAATAAAGAGGGCTGAGGATATAGTTCAATGGTAAAGTGCTTGCCAAGCATGATGGAAACCTAGGTTCATTTTCCAGTTCTGTAAACAAACAAAAGTTTTCTGTGATAGTTCTAATAAATAATTTAAGGAACTTATTTCTCTGTGCTCCAAACAGAAAGACAGGGTTGTGATTGGTTAGCATATCTGCTAATCACCTTAGATATAAAAGAAAGAGGTGGCCCACTAAATTTAGGAGATCTAATTGAGTTCATGAGGCTTGACTCAGACAGTTTTGCTTTTTGTCTTCTCCTAAGAGAAGGTGCATCTAGTAAGAAGCAGTAACAATTCAAGAAAGGGTCTGTCATATAATAAGAATATATTTTGTCCTCTCCCCTGGCACCTAAAACCCTTGTAACTTCCTGAGTGGCAGAAGCATGAGTTTATGCTAATGAGATGACTTGAGGTGGGGACCCTCAATTGCCTTTTTTTGTGGCTGATCTCTAGAAAGAGTTTATAAGGCTGTAAATTTAATTCTTTTGAACTCCATTCCCACTCTGGTAAATAGAGGGATGAAGACCAGACATTGAGCTTCATGAAAAACTCTGGAACCATGAGATTTGAAGTTTCTTGACTGGTGGATACATCCATCTCTTGGGATATTCACACACCTTAGCCCTACCAGGACAGAAGCTCCCACACCCAGGAGCCTCCCTGACTCATCCTATTACCTCTCCTTCTGGCTGTTCATTTGTATCTTTTATTATAGACTCATCAATATAGTGACATGTGTGTGTGAACCATTTTAAGGAAAGTACTGAACCTGAGGAGGGCATCTTTGGAACCCCAATTTATATAGCCAGTGAACTGGCACTATGGCATGGCATCTAATATTTGGACTTGACCTTTGAAGTGAAGGAGTCTTGTGGGGCTGAACCATTAAACGTGCATGGCCTCATACTAATTTATGGAATATTAGTGTCAGAATTGAATTGTTGGACAATCACTTATCTTTAGGGGATCAGAGAATTTCTTGATATTGTACATTTGATTCTGGAAAGTTGTATGAGTAATGAAGCTGAATTTTCTTTTAGGGACATAATTATAGAAATCTGAGTAACTAGGGTGATTGTCTGATTAATAATTTAAAGTTATGTTGGACAAGAACCAAAGAGTACTTTAAAGAATACTCTGGCAATGCTTATCGCTTAAAGTTCTGGACCTTTCCCCTACCTACTGGTTAATTAGGGCTGTCAGGAAGAGTAGCTAAATAGACAGCCAGTCAAAAAGCCTCCTAAATAGAATGTTAAGACTTTTAATGATAAATACAAACATTGTCTACAATTTTCTTTCATGTAAGAAATGGGTCAAACTCAAATCAGTTCTAATCAAATGGGTGCTAGATGCGATGTAACACACAGAGGTGGTTCTGTACATTTGCTTACACTTGGGTCTGTTGAGGTGGGCTACTGCCTGTGCCTTATCACTTATTTAATATTTTGTATGTTCCATCTGGCTATAACATGCACTTGGAAATTACTTTTGCCAAAAAGCACTGCTCTCATGGGCCCACAAGGTAACTGTAAGCAGGATCATGGCTGGCATCTTTGCCTTCATTTTCTCTGTCTCCTTTAGGCATCCTACTACTAAATTTTACAATGACCGGGTTCTGAAGCTTCCGGTGGGGGTTTGAGTGGGAAATGTCCCTCATAGGCTCACATATCTTAAGACAAGGCCCCAGTTGGTGGCACTGTTTGTAGAGGTTTAGGAGGTGCAGGCTTGCTCAGGAAGAACATCACTGAGGGTGGGCTTTGAGAGTTCATATCCTTGCCTCACTTCCAGCTTGCTCATGTGCTTCCTGTTTCATTTTGAAGATGTGAGCTCTGAGCATCCTGCTCTGGCTGGCACTGCTTGCTGCTTGATGCCATGTCTCCTCACTGTGAAGGACTCTTATCTCTCTGAACCCATAAGCTTGAATAAATTCTTCCATCTGCAAGTTGCCTTGGTCATGGTGTTTTATCACAGCAACAGAAAAGTAGCTAAAACATCCCCAAAAGCACCTTTTTAATATTTCCAGTCATTCTTTTAAACATGAAGTCACTTTGGGTTCTAGGAATAACATGGCTGATTGATCGGCTATAAGGAACTAAAACAACTCCCAAGCAACAGAGAGTCTAGAATAGACCACTCTTTGATTTTTTTTCCTGACTAACCTGCAAGTTTTTCAAATCTTCCTGCTCTGGACTATTTCTTGCTGTTGGTCGTTACACTAAACTGACTAAAAGGAGCTAATGGTACCTCCACAATATCCTAAATGTTAGACTGCTTTGAAATTCATTCTACCAGATGAATTAATCTATCACTTTAAAAAATTATATTTCCACAAAATTTTAGCACAGGAGCAAAATGTGCACAAGTTATTTGCCAGTTCTCATTTCCATCTGAAACCTCACGAGCAGTCTTTACTATCCAAATCAACACTTTGATATTCCTAGATCTCATCAGAATTGCTCTCCTTAGAGAGTTCTAGGGTTGGTGGAGTCTGCTTCTCTAAATGTTTCCAGATCCCCACCCCCTCCACCACCAACTGCCTGCAAAACAGTCCCAAGGGCTTCTGAACCACGGGTGAGGGATAGTCAAACCAATGTCTCTACTTCCTAGGGACCAATGTTCTGTGTTAGTCAGGCTTTTTGTTACCATGACAAATACTTGACAGGAAAGATGTATTTCTGCTCACATTTTCAGAGGGCTCCATTGGCAGCTGGCTCCATTGCATTTGAAGCCAGGGCCAAGCAGAAGCATCTCAGAGGAAGTGTGTGGATAGGGGACCATAGGAAGCATAAAGGAGAGACCGCTGTGCTGGCAGGCTTCCTTTTCTGCTGTTGTTCCCTACAGACCCTCACCTTATTGGATGGTGCCCTTGGTGGGCTGCCCCAAGTGTGCTTTATTATCTTCTAGGTATTTCTCAATATAATCCAAGGTCACAATAAACCATCATGGTTTATTTCAACTTTTTATTTTTAAAGTGAATACTATTTTGGCATCTTGACATATATTTGTAATATTCAGCAGGCAGGAGGATCATGAGTTCAAGGCCAGGCTGGCTACATAGTTAGATTCTGTCTCAAAAGAACAAAATTCGTAGTGGTATGATTCAGTTAAAACATATTAATCTGTTATTTTCTGTTTGTTCTTTTTCCATGTTTAGAAAAGTAAAGTACCTTTCAGTTCCATTTACTTGGTTTACTATTTATAGTTCTTTAAAACATTTTAAAATGTTTTCCCCAAGGTTTATACTACTAGAGCCTTAGGCCAGAGGCCTAACCCTGGAGTCATATCAAATCAAGTGTGGCTTCTAAAAAACAAATGGAAATATTATTGGTGCAAAGCAGTATTTTGATCAGTTTAGCTTTGCTGGGAAACAAAAGGGACCAGTGTCCTTAGCCCCATTTTCAGGAGACTAACAGGAGTTCCTAGGTTATATAGGGAAGGGACAGAGGAGTGGGGGCAGATGTTTGCAGAGTTACCAGTCTTGCTGGACCTGATTTGGCTGAGCACTGTGTCACAATTGGCCAGGTGGGCCTTTGTCTGTGATAAAGAAGTTGCTGTTGCCAAGGAGGAAGTCTGGATCTGGACTCTTGTCCCAAGATATTCATGTACCACACCTGTTGTTCCTGGAATTCAAGATAATTGCAGAAGATAGTGACTCAGAGCAAAGGCAATGGATGCAAAATGGAGGCAGGGATGCCAAACTTTAACCCTGCTGGTCCTTACCATTAGGCATCTGCAGGCCAGGTGGAGTCAGTTCTCTTTACAACAAAAGCCGCCTCTAGGTTCAATTACAGTGTTCATCTTTAATTACAGTATACCTTCAAAGAATCTAAGACTTTATAAGTAGTGGAAGTACTTTGTAACACTAAGCTCCAATTTCTCCCCCACACCTCAGTGATTTTTTTTTTCTTTAGACCTTTTACTTTTATATATGCTATCAAACCCCAGTGCATTATAATTACTATTTTTGCATTAGGCAATTATCTTTTAGTGTGAGTAAAAATAAAAATGATCTCAGATATGATGATATACACCTGTAATTCCAGCACTCAGGAAAAAAGAAGGATCATGAATCTGAGGCCAGCCTGGGCTACAGAGTGAGACTTGTTTAAGAGCAAGACAAGAAAAATATGACATGTTTTCTTTCTTAAATATACTTTATTTCTTCCAGGTTTGGTGGCGCACACCTTTAATCCCAGCACTTGGGAGGCAGAGGCAGGCAGATCTCTGTGAGTCTGTTTGTCCTTTAATCACGAGTGGCTGTAATCCACACAATGTTCTTCCCCTCTAGAACGAGAAAATCCAGGGGAGGAGACTGTAGGAAGTCCAACTTATGGCTAGCTAGCCAGCAAACATAGGAAAAGGCCAACTTGGGCTTGGTGTCTAAATGCAGAGAGAATGAGCACCTGAAACTTAACCGATGGGATCTGGCATCATTTCAGAATGGAAACGAATTACTGGATACACAATTTTTGTGTGGGAAGAAGAGACCACGTCCATTACTAAACTAGTCAGAAGCTGTCTTGAGAGTGAATTGTGTTTCCCACCTTTGTTCTTAAAAAATTAAGTTTAGTTATTAGTTGTCCTACAAATAATAGACTTTCTCACAGTATGTTCATACACAGACATCACTGTACTTTGCTCCTATCCTGTTAGTGAACAGAGATACACTGTTCCCCTAGCTTCATCCTTTCCTTCCCCAAACAGTCCTTGTTCTGCTTTTATGTCACTCCCCACACACATTAGAGATAGAGTCTTATGAGAGGAACATGTGCTTTGTCTCTGTCCCATTACCCTCTTGCACCTCCTCCCTTCCCTATAGACCTCTTCCTTCCCCTTCTGAGTCTTATTCTACTTTCGCATCATGTGTATAAAATCTGGATCCACATATGAGAAAGAACATTAAGATTTGCTTGAGTCTGGCTTATTTAACTAAATATGATGATCTCCAGCTCCATCTACTTTCCTATATATGACACAATTTCATTGTTCTTTGTGGTTGAAAAAAATTCATTGTCTACATGCATCACATTTTCTTTATCCATTCATCTGCTGATGGGCATCTGGGCTGCTTTCACCTTGGCTAATGTGCAGACTGCAGCAATCACATGGATTCTAAGCATCTCTACTATTTTGGGAAATTTTTTTTTTTGGTCTTTTTGAGACAGGGTCTCCCTGTAGCTCCAGCTGGCCTGGAACTCACTCTGTAGACCAGGGAGGCTTGAACTTACAGAGGAGATCTGCCTAACTCTGCCTCCCAATGCTGGGATTAAAGGCGTGTGCCACCATGCCCAGTTTGGGAAAGATTTTTCTGGACGTAGAATCGAGGTGCACAGGTATTTATTTCATTATTTTAAAGAAGTCCTTCCTCTGTACTTCAGCATGCACAGTTATTGATACACTTGCTACAATTCCTATTTCTCTCCCTTCCCTCTGTATGTCTTTTTTCTTTGGCTGACTTTAAGATTATTATTTATTTATTTATTTATTTTTTTGGTCTTTTTTGAGATCTTGGTTTTTAGCCATTTGAATATAACATGCCTAGGTATGTGTGTTTTGTTTTCCTTCCTTAAAAAACTATTTTAACTTTTTATTTGTTTACTTATATGTGTGAGTTTACATCTGTGTAGAGCTTAGAAAACAACTTGCTAGAATCTGCTCTTTCCTTCCACTATGTGAAGCCAGGCTTGACTACGAGCACCTTTAGCAGCTGAGTCATCTCAGTGGTCCTGTTTTATTTATTTCTTATTTTGTATTTATCTGTCTGGGGCTTTCCGACCTCCTTGGCTTTAGGTTTTTGCTGTTGGGGTAAACAGTCTGATCAGGGTTCCCATCCTTTCTGGGATGACGGCTCTCCTACCATGAATGCAGTCTTCACTGGATTCTTATCACAGCTCTTTTTTTCTAGCTTCACATGAAGTTCCATGAGGAAGAAGACCCTGACATAGAAATATTGGGCTGTCTTTGAGAATCTTTCTCTGGGAGCTAGGCTCCTAGAAATTGAATAGCAACTAAAGTCTCAAAAGTCAGTGGGTTTGGGGTTCTGGTCTCTCCAATACGAAAAATGGAATTTGTGAACCACAGAGGATGATTTTTAGAGAAAATTTTATTGGAATTTCATAGGTAATAGTTTAAGAGGGAGGAAGGGAAGGAAGGAGGGAGGGAGAGAGAGAGACATGCCATTTGAGTTGGTCATGAAGGTCAGCCACATGATGGACAAGTTAGGGCTCAGAAGGGTGCACAGACCTGAGAGAACCTCATGGTAGCTAATAGGAATATACCAGGAGATAAAAATTCTGAGAAGGAAAAGTACATTATTTCATTAGAGGGATAATTATTCCACTAATCTCTAGCCTACCAGGCTTCCCAAGGAGTTGTCCCTTGGCCAGGTGATTGGCACAACTGAAATAACTCTTCATGTTTTGGGTAGGTTTTCTTAATGGGCTCCCTGAGTAAGGCTACTGTAACAATTTCACAAGGAGTATGGTTTAGTCATATATATGCTAAAGTACAGTTATCAAGGTATTTTGGACAGAAACATTGTATAGTACAAATGCAAAGTTAATTTAATAATTCAGGGACTATTCATTGAGAAGAGATATGCTCTACTGTAAAAGCACTGACTTGGCAGGGGCCTTCTGTTTCTCTCCAGGGCTCTGTCTGACTCAGCTGTCCTGGGCTTTATAATGTCCTTGCTTAGTCAATCCTCAGAGTTTAGCAATTTGTTATGAATCACATTTGAAGTGTCCTTTCCTTCTTTTCTTTTCTTTTTTTTTTTGAGACAGTTTTGCTGCACAGCTGCAGCTGGCCTTTTACTATCTCCTGCCTCAGTCTCCCAGTGATTGTGATACAGGGGAGTGCCACCACACCTGGTTCAGTTCTTTTTCTTCATTCACAGGGGAGACTCGTGCTCCTCCTGAGATCACCGCATGAGGCAATGCTTGTATCACCCTTCTTAGAGTTTCATCTTTCCTTCAAATTCAAGCCAATCAGTTGCCTTAAGATTTCAGCTTTCTCCTGATGCAAGAAAATTAATTTCCTTGTACTGGTTGTAAATAATGGTAAATTAATATCTTATGCATTTAAGGGCTATAGAACACGTTGAAGTCTTTTTTTAAAAAATTATTTTCACTGATAATAAAGAATGTTTGAGTCTCCATAATTGTATTGTAAAATTATACGATTCCTCTTGTATTAAGTGGTACAATTTTAAGAAAGCAAAATATTCTGTAAAAAGCCATTTGTTGTTTTCCCCTTCGTGCTGGGGGTAGAACTCAGGGTCTTATGCATCCTCAACAAACACTCTACAACTGAGCAACCTCTCTAGCCCCAAGAAGAGTAGTAATATTGAGAAATGTCGGATTTTATTTTATTATTAAATTTATTTATTTGTATATAGATGTATGTTCATATGTGCATATATGTACCTGTGTACATGTGTGTGGTTTATGTATGATATACATTCATGTACTACAGGATGCATTTGGAGATCAGAAGACAATATGTCCTGTTGGTTCTCTCCTTCCACTACATGGGCCCTGGCAGTTGAATTCAGATCATCAAATTTGGTGGAAAATGCCTTCAACTTTTTAGTTTTTAGTTTATACTTGAGTTATATGATTTCCTTCTTTCTACATTCAAAGAAGAAACTAAAGTACAATTATGAGGTATTTTGGACAGAAAAATTGTGCATTGCAAATTCAAAGCTAATTTAATAATTTAGTGATTATTCATAGGAAAGAATAAATGGGTCCTACTTCACAAACACTGTTGGCTCCAGCATTGCATATTTAATATTTAATGGATCTTTGAAGAAAATTTAGACCTTTATAAACTATGATTGTTTTTACTTTAAGAATTCTATAGAGAAACATTACCTTCTTAATATCATTGAAAGCAAGTATCCAGTTTCTAATGTCCATACTCTGATAGACCTGATCACAGCAATTATATATGTATCAGTATAAGGTTTTCATATAAATATTTGTGAATCATGTCAATAGAGCTTGCCAATACATATGTAGGAGAAAAAAATTAAAAATCTGATATGAATAAAGTAGAAAATTTGTATAGAATTGTTCATATATTTCATATATACTCTTTTTTTTTTTAAAACAGGATCTTACATATCCCAGGCTGGCCTTGAATTTGATAGGTTTGTGAGGACTTCGAACTCCTGACTATCCTGTCTACCTTCTAAGTACTGGGATTACACGTGTAGAACTATGCCTGGTTTATGCATTTAAGAATCAAAACCAAGGCTTTGTACATGCTAGAAATCATTGTCCCAACAGAGCTATATCCCATCTCCTCCTTTTTGAAAGGAGATTTGATTTGCTTTTATATGTATGAGTGCTTCTCCTTCATACATGTATGTGCACCACGGTCATGCCTAGTGCTGCAGAAGATCCACTGGAATCAGAGTTACAGACCATGTAGATGCTGGGAAGTGAACCCAGGTTCGCTGAAACAACAGCAAGTACTCTTAACCACTGAACCATCTCTTTAGCTCTTCACATCTACTTTTTATTAAGATTTTTGTCCCTAGTAAAAACCATTATACCACTCTCTGTGTGAATATCTATGTCATGTATATTTTCATTAATAAAGAAGTTAGATAAATGAACATGCCAAACTTTGGCAATATTTAAGATTTAAAAACCAAGGGTGTTAGATCTTGCAGATTCTGTCAAATAAAATTAGTGTGGTCCTTGTCCTTATGCAACAAACACATATTTTAACATTGATTTTACTTTTTAAAAGAATGCCAGAGATTCATGATTCAAAAGATTGTTAGGCTTTTGTCTGGCTTGAGCTTAGGTAGACTCATACATGTTGTCACTATTGCTATGAGTTCATATGGGTAACTGACCAGCTGCCCCGAAAACTCTCACCCATCACCTCTAGCACTTACAATCTCTCCACTTCCTCTTCCACAATGATCCCTGAGCCTTGGGAGGCAGAAGTTTGATATATGTGTTCTATTCAGGGATAAACAGTCTGCAGCCTCTTATTCTCTGTGTTAGTCATCTGCTGCATAAGTAAACTTCTCTGCTATGAGCTGAGAGATGCATTAAATTAATGAGTGTAACAATAAGTCATTTAGTTTCAGTTTAATGCTATCTATATCTATATCATCTCTATCTATCTATCTATCTATCTATCTATCTATCTATCTATCTATCTATCTTAGGAGAATAATAGTATTAGGCTCTCCTCTATGGCCTGTGACCTGTTTAGCCTCAGGTTCCTAGGCCTAATGTTAGTATCAGGTATGGGCTCCATCCTATGATGAAGACTTTAAGTTGGTTATTTCCATAATATTTGTGCCACTACTATGACAATGGACATATCTTGACAGGCCACTTATGGTTGTAGCTCATGGGATTCACAGCTGGGTAAGGTTGATAATTGACTTTCTCTTCAGAAAGTGTGCATAGCACCTTCCAGGACTATGAGAACAAGCCAGTAGAGATGATATTTTCAAGTCAGCACCAGCTTGATTTCTCCTTATTTGTTCTACAGCTCAAGTATGTAGTATCTCCGGAATAGGGTCTTAGAAATTAAATTCCAAAGGTTAAAAAATGTATAAAAATCAATTTGAGGGCTGGAGAGTTGGCTCAGTGGTTAAGAGCACTGACTGCTCTTGCAGAGGACCCAGGTTTGATTCCCAGCACCCACATGGTGGCTAAGAACCATCTTTAAGCCAGGCATGGTAGTACATGCCTTTAATCCTAGCACTCTGGAGGCAGAGGCAGGTGGATCTCTGTGAGTTCAAGGCCAGCCTGGTCTTAGAGTGAGTTCCAGGCCAGCTGGGGCTATAGGGAGACCCCGTCTCAAAAAAGACCAAAATAATCCATTTGAATTTTCAAGACAAATATTAAGTCCCAGTAGAAGTAAACAAAGGCTCCAGATAGATAAAGCCTATAAGCAAAATATAAATCACATGAAAATTACTAAGAAAACTATTGTCTTTAGTAGTCAATGTACATTTAGTACCATTTAATGCCTAAAATTTAGCCAATTTAAGAACATCCAATAAACAAATACATGCAACCTAGACACAATTGTGATCAAATAAGCTTTTTGGAAAAAAAAAAAAGCAACACTTATTAACAGCCACAGTGAAGTCCATCTGATCACTGTGTGATTTTACTACTGGGAGTCTCTTCTAAGGATATCAACAGAGTTAAAAAAAAGCATCCTCATGAAAAAAAAAAAAGGCATGCTCATGAACAAATGGAAATTTACTGTCATTTTGTTTATAATATAAATATTGGAAACAACTAATTATCATCATAGGCAATGCAAATTAAATATTGTTATGCTAATCTAATGGATGATTATTTTTGTTATACCTCTAACCTAGACAGTTTAGACTTTCTGAAAACGATGAAAATGAGGTTAATTAGGTGTGCTGCAGTGTGTTTACAAAATTTATTGAATCTTCATGCTTATGTGAAAAAGATTGCTGTTAGATAATTAATTTGAGTGGGTTATCGCTGGCTTTAGGCATTCGTGGCTGATGAACATGCTGCCCCCACACTGGGACATAAACCTACTTTTAAAAGATAACCATGGAGCTGTAGCTCAGTGCTACAGTCCTTTCTTAGCATGTGCAAGGGCCTGGGTTTGATCCCTAGTACTGACAAAGAATAAAAATGAATAAATAAAAATAAACATGGAAATAATATTTCCTGGGTGAGAGTCTAGGTTTCAAGAAATGAATCGACATTTGCAAATATTCACAAAATCTACATGTAACCTAACATGTAACTGTTAATATGACAATTAGTGGCTGATAAGACAGATGATGTATAAAATATGGAAAGGGCACTAAATCATGCAAGTGGTTAGAATGGAAAGCAGTTAGTTGCATTCCAAGTGCTTTGTGCAGAATTCTATCAATCTCAAAAAACAAAAATTAAAAAATTATTTGTTATTTGTGTTTAATTTTGGTATATGAGTATATTGCCTGCATGAATATAAATGCATTCCTGTCATGCAATGCCCAGGGAGGTCAGAAGAGGGCATTGGATCCCTGGTACTGGATTTAGGTAGGTTGTTAGCTGCCATGTGGGTGCTGGGAATCGCACCCAGGTACTCTGTAAGAGCAGTCAGTGCTCTTAACCATGGAACCATCTCTCCTGCTCTGAAAATAAAATTTACACAGAGGTAAAACTTGAAATGTGTGCCAAATTTGTATTTTAGGTGGTGGGACATTGCATGACATATAAAAGCATGCCTGAGATCCTTCACTGATTGGCCAGGAAAAGGGATCCCACATCTGATCTTACTCCCTAGTTTCCAAATGTTAAACCAGGTGAGCTGCCACATCTTAGTGCTGAGCCTTTACTCACAGAATGGTCACTGTGGGAGGTAGTAATTTTGACTCTTTGATTGGATAAGTGACTTTGTAGACTCAAACATAGGAGGAAATATTGTGGAGAGAAGAAACTTCAAAGGAAGTATTAGACCTATGGTAGTTTGTTTATGTCATCTAGGATTTAAATCAAAATGATAACTGATGTGTCTCATGAGCATGCTTCAAATGCTTGAGATGACCTGTGAGAGAATATTTGACATGTTACAGGACTTAATTGTTTTGTGTTTTTAATTGGAAATGCCTGATTGACAGCTGTGATTTGACGTTAACATACAATACAGAGTGTAATTAAGTTTATAAATAGTGTTGGAATGGTTGCTAAGCCTAAAAATTCAAATGATTACATTGTAATAAGCTAAGAACTTACAGATATTGCTTTCATTAGATTGATCATAAATGCAATAGGTTTTTAAAATGTAAAATATTAGTCTTATACATATATATGTTAAAATATTTAAAGGAATTTAGCACTGCATGTGTGTGTAATGTGTATGCATGTGTATACATGTTCTGATCTGTGTACACAGCTGAGTATAAGTGCCCATGCATATGTGTGGAAATGTGTGTAGAGGCTAGAGGTTGCAGTCAGGTGTCTTCTTCTCTTGCTGTCCACTGTATTTACTGAGGCAGGGTTTCTCACTAAACTAAGGTTGTCAATTTAGCTAGGGTCGCTACCTAGCTTGCCTTGGGGATTAACCCCTTGATTACTGAGATTACAGCTGGGCCACCATGCCCATCCAGGCCCCAGTGTAAACTTTTAAATGACTTTTAGCTCATCTAATATATATTAAACAAACTAGTTTATTGGTTAAAAATTAACCAAAAGATAAGTAAAAGTTTTTATGCTTAATTTTAATAAAATAATTAAACCAACCAGCAAAAATTGTAATTTGAACTCAGAGGTTTAAAAAAATTTAATCTTTTAATTAACTATAGTAGCAAGTTACATATTTAGACAGATCTCAATGGTTCATCTTGCATATAAAAGCTCTCTGTTGGATATTAAAAGATTCACTGACATATTATGCCCAATAATTATCAATTATAAATAAAATATGACAAACATGTTACTGTGGAGAATCCAATTTGGTTTACCCTTTGAATTTTACTAAAAATATATTGTATTTTTAAATGAATATTTAATAAATATACGTAGTATAGAAAATTGGTAAGAAAAGTGTAAGAACAGTAATCTACCAACATATAACCTTTTCTCCTATATTGGTATTTCATTTCTCAGACTCTCAGTCTCTCTGTCTCTCTTTGTCTTCTCTCTCTCTCTCTCTCTCTCTCTCTCTCTCTCTCTTTCCCTGTTGTGTGCAGAATTTACACATGGAAAAAGGAGAGCCAAAATATCTAGATAACTTGAAGTCTAGAGCGTAGTGTTAGAGAGAACAAGAGATAACAGCTAGTTTCTGGAGTCTTTTTTTTTTTTTTTTTCAGGTTGAGCACATGCTAAGCAAGAGCTTTACCACCAGGGAACATTTCTTACATGCCTATCAGAAGCATAAGCTATCCTTATGATTTAAAATGTATTGACCTCCTCATGCTTTTGGAGCAGGAATACATCCTGCATGCTACAGTGAAAAAGGAGTTCTCAGGGCTGCCAACCTTACAGTAGAGGTTGAGTGATAGTATATTTCTCCTACATAAAAAAAAAAAAATGTATTGACAAGCACTGACTACCACTGAAAGTCATATCTCGATTTCAGGGTTTATTATCAAGTTTCTTCCTCCAGCCCCAGCTTCCATACCTGGGGAGTGGAGGTGATGGACAGGCTTACTTTGCCTGCTGGGAGAATGTGTCTGCAGCCATAGGCTCTGGAGCAGCATCTAGTCATATTTCCAGTGCAGGCTGAGGACCCATAATTTCAAATTAGAAATTATCCAAAAATTTGAAACTTTGTGAGTCAGAGTGAAACCAGGAGTGGAAAATATATACCTAGTTCATGTGAAAGACTGTGGTCACACAGAGGCACACTAAAAACATTCTAGAACATTGCATTCAGAGAACATGTATAAGGTATATTAGCAACAGAAATGACTTGTATTCCGATTGAGTCCCATTTGCCAGCTCTCTCATTACAAATAGGCAAATATTTAAAATCCAAAACATTAGGATACATTTCTAGTGCTGATCATTTTGAATATGGGGTGCTCAACCTGTGCAATTATTTTAATGTGAACAATTCTAGAGGCTGGTTGTGGTACCGACTTTTGTTGAGACACCTAGTGTCTTATACCTAACCTGAGCTATAGGAAGGAGCTATTTGTTCTCTCAAGTTTGGCTGTTCACAGTGATAATCGGGGGAGTTTGGAGGGCAGAATAATGGGCAGGAATGTTAGGCCAAATCATGGAAAAAAAATTCTGGTTGTGACACTCTAGTCTGTAATCCCAGCACCCAGGAGGCTGTGGCAGGAGTTCAGATCCAAACTCGGGCACCTAACATGATCTTCTCTCATACAGAACTGAACAAACCAATAACAACTTGTCCAGGATTCTCCTTCATCATGAGTACTGAAATCAAGATTTAACTTCCTCCGGTTAGTCAGTGTTTGTCAATACATTTTAAATAATAATAATAATGATAATAATAATAATAATAATAATAATAATTGGAGGAGGTAGTTGTTGAAAAATAAGCCAAATTAAAGAAGCTCAAGCCAAGAATCAACACATGAATTTATATTGAAGTATTTGTTTTACTCATTTTTATGCATAGCCAGAGATAATTTATAATGACAAAAACAGGCACTTTGGAAAGCTCAGCCCAGTTAGGGCTCCTTGGAGAGGCCTAGTTATGAAAGGGGAGTACCAAAGGATTCACTTTATAATTTTTCAACAGGATAATTGGAGGATATATTTGTGAAAGTCTAAAAGAGCAACTAGTCAAATTTTATCTGAATAGAGAACTATAAGTCAGTTTTAGAAAATGAATTAGGCATTCATAAACACACACACAACACACACACACACACACACACACACACACACACACACACACACACACACACACATTCCTAAACTATGATGGCCAACTTTTGGGACCGGAAGCAGCTTTTTCAGTGAATGCTTCTTCTCAGAACAGCATTTTATTCTGCATGGGACATCCTGTCTTCTTAAAAGAAAAATGAGCCTCACTAAAGACCTCCTAGAAACAACCAGGAGAGAACAGCTTTCTTTCCACATAAACATTCTCAAGTCAAGTTTTCACAGCCAGCAGCTTTGATGAGCCGCACGCCTGCGCTCTACTCTCACCTGTGCTCACTGCCAAAGCTCCCTGACAAGTTTTTGCACTTACTTATCATTGTACTGATGCCCAGTGTCAGAGCGTGGTGGATTGTGCTGGAAACACCATGTAATTACATGGGCCTCTGTGCTTTAAAGTTCCCTCACCTATTTCATCACTATACTTTTCTAACTGGGAAAAAGAAACCCAAGATATAAGACACCGGTGGGAAATTGGCACCGTGGATAGTGGAGAACCAGTGACTCTATATTAAACTTCAAAATGAAAGAGGAGTCTGGATGGCAAAATTCACTTGCTTCCACTTTCAAAGGTCAACAGGTAACAGTCTGGGGACTGGAGTGATTTTTCAAGTGATCTGTAAATACCTCATGCGTTTAGAAGTGAATGCTGTAGCCTAATCATTTTTTAGACTATAAATTCCCAGGCTTCATTGCTCTGTCTCCCCTTACTATTGAGGACCTGAAGGGAGACGGTGCTACAATAGGTTTATGACTGAACTTGATTATCAAAATGCTGCTGCTTCCTAAAAAATAAAATCTCCACAAACATTTTAGTACACATTTTAATGTATGCAAATGAAAATTATAAGAACTAAGTGTACGCTGGAAACAAATATATTCCTGATTTTATTTGAAGCCAGTAAGTTATTTTCAATCAGTTATTGTTTTGTTGGTAGCAGTATCAAATGCTAAAAGGAAAACAAAAAGTGTAGGAACAGTGATAAAGCATGCAGTAATAAATGTTGGTGTTAAATGAAACTGTTGACGTTCAGTGATGTCTGCACTTTGGAAACTTCTGAAATCAATACTTTTCCATGTAGATATGCAAAGATTCACTGAAAAAATTAATAAAGAAAAAGAATTATTCAAGAGGCTAGTGAGATGGCTCAGTGGTCAAGAGAAATGGCTGCTCTTGCAAAAGATCTGGGTTCAATTCCATCCATAACTCTTGTTCCAGGGAATCTGATGCTCTATTCTTTCCTCTGCAGGCATGACATGGGCGCACTTACATACATGCAGACAATACGTTCATACACATAAAATAAAATAATTTAAGAGATGAAAATAGAATTATTCCAGTGTCTAAATCAAATAATTTTAGTGGCTTTTAAGCAAGTGCTTAATAATATTGGTGCTTTAAAAATGTTCTATGAGAGCCTGGCCTGGTGGTGCATGGTTTTTATCCCAATACTCACCAGGTAGAGGCAGGTAGGTCCAGGATCAAAAGCATGCACCATCACATCCCACCTGATACTAATGCAAAATTTTTTATAATTTAAAAATATATTTTACATTATTCATTTTTAAATAGTTTTCTTTTAAAATATGAATATTTTTGTCTTCCCGAATTTCAATTTTCAGTTTTCACTAAAAACTGACAACTTAGCATCTTCAGGAGAGAGATAGTTGTCAAATCAATTGACCTTGACCTAACTGGTTGGTGAAGAGACAGGAATCAAAGCTAAGGGCACAATCTATGCAAGAAACTATAACCTCCACACAGAGAAAAGCTCTGTTGACAGCTGTTACCTACAGGAGTACCCAGCACTGCCACCCCCCAATTGTTCCTATTATACACTGAGAAAGGAATGACTTGGTAGATGCTGTAGTCATGGCGGAAATCTGCTCAGTCTGTTCAGTGTTTTCAGTTACAATAGTCCTTTCTGAATGCACAGGACAGCATGCTCTTACACTTACAGCTCTAAATTCATACTGACTAAAATCATTGTCTTTAGGATGGACAACCTCTAGAAAGAGCTGCAACCTTCACGAATACAAATATTTTCTTTTTCTCTGCACATGAAACAACATTTTCCCTGGACAGCTTAATAAGGGGTAAAACAGCAGAGATAGCAACAGTAACAGCCAAGATGAGGCAAAGGAAGGGCTGGATTCAGGGCAGAGAGCAAACATGGGCTCGTAGGCCAGTTGCCTGTTTTTAGAAATCAGTAAGAAAAAAAAAAAAATATATATATATATATATCATTTAAAATTTCCCATTTTACCAATTTTAAGCATATAGTTAGTGACATTAAGGACACTCAGAGACTTGTAGCTAATGCTATTTCCAGAACTTTCTCATCATCCCAGACTGAAACTCTGTACCCATTAAATAATAAGTTCCATTTTTCTCCCCCCATTCCCACCCCCTCTACTTCTCACCTGGGTGAATTTGTTGTTTCTAGATACCTCATGAGAATGGAATCATGTATCTGCCCTTTTGTGTCTATTTTGTTTAACTTAGAATAATGGTTTTTAGATTCATGCATATTGTAGCATTTGTAAATAAACTTCTATTGGGACTGAACCATGCCCATTCATTTACATGACATCCAGGACTGCTTTCTCATTACAGTGGCAGAATTATGTAGCTGTGATCAAGACTTTATGGCCAGTGAAACAGAGGATATATGTACTCTGACTCTTTTGAAAATCTAGACCCCCCTAGCTTAAATTAATATTTTAAAAGCCTCTTTAAATTATTACTTGCCTAGGGTGATTTTTGGCTTATTTCACAGCCTGAGAAATAGGATTAATGAACTGTTTATCACACTTTTATCATTAATAAACAGCCTGAAATGCCAGGATTTAAGTCTTCTTTCCTCAGGCCTGGTTGCAGTGAAAGACTCATTTTTCACTTCTTACTGGTACACATTTTACATAATGAGGATGTGTGAGTTCTGATTAGTGAAGCTTGGTGTAGAAAATCCTGAAGCATAGCAGTTATGGATTCTAATGTATCTAATTTCTCCTTGCCTTTGTCCTCTTTATTTTGCATTTGTGCGAGAGCACATAGTGCTTGTGCAATACGGAATGAGAAAACATATCTCCATTTTGTTTTTTTGCTTGAAGCCTAAATAAACTAACCATAGTCTATTAAACTATTTGCAGTAGTTCATTTGATCATATTAAGAATGGCTAGGACTCCAGTTCCAGGGGAATCCGACATCCTCTTCTGACCTCCGCAGCATTGCATGGCATGGGTGCACAAACCTACATGCAGACAGTACATTCATACACATACAAAAATAAAAATAAAAAATTTAAAAAAATGGCTAGGACTCTTCTAATTAGTGCCACTAAATTATATGTTGACAAGTATGGACTAGTCTGAGAATATTTTTTCTCCTCTGTTATCAAAGCAACCAGGAAGGAAATTTATATAGCAGTTGTAAAATGTAGATGTAGTGGTAGATAATGCTATTTCCCATGAGGCTGGGTTTCGATTATTTTTCCTGTTAACAAAATGCAGTGTGCTTGAGTAAACAATCCAGATAAGTTTCATTACATCTGATGAAAATTACCAGGTTCGAGGAACACTTTATGGAGACCATCCCAGTAGGTACTAACAACCAAAGATTGTAGAGCACTGGATTTGTGCCAGGTACTGTTCCAGGACTTTTCTTTCTTTCTGTTTTTTTTTTTTTTTTTTTTTATTTTTATGTGAATGAAGTGGTACGGTCGCATGTAAGTTGGTGGACCCTGTGTCCAATGTGTGGAGGTCAAGGTCGGAATTCCCCTGAGAGACTGGAGTTAAGATGGTTCTTAGCTGCCTGTGGGTGCTGGGATAATCGAAACCCGTGGTCCTCTGCAAGAGCAGTTGGCGCTCTTAACCCACTGAGCGCATCTCTCCAGCCCCTGTTTCCAGGACTTTTCTACCTTAGCCGTGGCCAGGATCCCTTATGGAAGACTTATGATCTAGAAGTGTTAGATATCTCTTTTTAAAAATGGACAATGATTATGTTCAAGTGTAGATTAGGGGTAAGGGTGGACACTGGTACAACTTTTGGTCTTTCATATCCTTTTTTTTTTTTGTTAAATTTTATTTATTTTGTATGTGTATGAATGTACTGTCTGCATGCAGGTCTGTGCACCCGTTCGTGCAATGCCGCGGAGGTCAGAAGAGGTCTCCAGATCCCTGGAACTGGAGTTCTCCTCGTGAATTGGAGTTTAGCAACGGTTCTCAGCACCGATTTGGGTATTGGGATTGACACCTGTGGTCCTACTGTAAGGCGGTTCGGCGTCTTAACCATTACGGCCTCTCTTTCAGTCTCATCTTAGCAAGTCCTTTTTCTGCTTAAAGTCCACGGGACACATAATGCACACACTTGATTACAGAGATGTCAGGGGCACTATCTGTCTCTCAGGTCCTGATTCCTAAATTAATTCCTCTAGGGATGTATCTGTGAACCTTACATGATATCTGCATGATGGAGACAGGTTCCCTCTCCTGCCTTAGGCTTCTACTCACTCCCTTCCATACCCACCTGCATTTGTACTTTAGTGCGCTCATATCAGACAACTTCAATTCCTGAAATGCATTTCCCCCATATGACCTCAAACCCACTTTGAGCAGATTAATCACCCCCCACACTTTTCAAAAGATTAAGAAAATTTAAGCATGTGGTGTGTGTGTGTGTGTGTGTGTGTGTGTGTGTGTGTGTTATGCATGTGTCTGTGTGAGGATATGTGTATGCAAATGTAGTTACCTGTGAAAGCCAATAGAGGATACTGGGTCTCCTGGAAGCTGGAGTTACAGGCTGCTGTGAGCTGCCTGGGTGCTGGTAACTGAAACAGGTTCGCTATAAGAGCAGTAAAATGTGGTGGTGGTGGTCACACCTTTAAGCTAGCACATTGGGATGCAGATGCAGGCAGATCTTTGTGAGTTTCAAGGCCAGCCGGGTCGACAAAGTGAGTTCCAGGACAGCTGGTTCTACAGGGAGGACCCTGTCCTCAAAAAGACCAAAAAAAAAAAAAAAAAAAAAAAGAGTAGTATGTGCTCTTCACGGCTGAGCCATCTTTCCAGCCCCTTTCATTTTCCAAAAACTCTTAACAGCCATGGTAGTACACACATAACATTAACATTAGCAAAATTTAGTAGTACTCCTCTCTACTGCCTAGCTTCAGTATATTTTATCATGGTACACATTAAGGAAACTCCACATCAATTAAACAATTTTCATTCCTTCTCCTCCCTGTCCTTGGCAGCCAATATTCTCTTTTCTGCCACTGTGAATTTGATTAACCTGGATAGTTCACACATATCAGTTATTAGCTTTTAACTGCTGCAAATCTCTAAGAAAATCAATTTAAAAAGAAGAAAAGTGTGTTTGGGCTCACAGTTTTGGAGGCATCAGTCCATGGTTGGTTGGTATCTTTGCTTTTGAGTGTTTGGTGAGGCAATATTAACATATGGCAAGAGGGCCTGGCACAGGAAGCTTCTCACCTCATGACAGCCAGGAAGCAAAGAGAGAGGAAGAGGAAGGGCTTGGGCCAGCATCGCTTCAAAGTCCTGTATTCCGTAACCTAATAACTTTCAACAATGCTCTCCCTTCAAAAGGTTCTACTGTCTCCTATGTGGCACCATAGGCTGGAGGCCAAGCCTTTGGGTGACATTTGAGATGCGTATAACACATAGAATTCATTCCTTCAGTTAGAAAAATACCTTCAAGATTCATTCATTTATATAATAAATGTCTTGTTCCTTTTTCATACAATTTTTGTGTATCTCATATATAACATCTTAATCATCTTTATACCCCTTTCCCCATCAGCACCCTCCTATGTTAAGGCCTATCAAGTCAAGTTAGTATCCCCTGATGTCCTTCAGTGCACATTCATCCCCTGGGGTCTAGCCAGCCTATCTAGAGTCACTTCCTTAAAGAAGAGCAGTTCTTCCTCACCCAGGAGTAATCAGCTGCTCAATAGTTCTTGGATAAGATTGGGGCCTGCTTTCCATTTCCACAGTTCTATGCTGACATTTATTTGTTTGCTTGTTTTGTTTCGTTTTTGTCTTTTGGAGACAGGGTCTTTCTGTAGTCCCAGCTTGCCTGGAACTCACTATATAGACCAGGCTGGCCTTGAACTGACAGAGACCCTCTGCCTCTTCATCCCAAGTGCTGAGACTAAAGCCATGTACCACCATACCCAGCTTCTATGCTGGGTTTTTGTCTGCTTGTGTTTGGATGGGTCTTGTACATGCTGTCACCATCGCTGTAAGTTCGTATGTACAAGTTCCCAGGAAACTGTAAGATTCTGTTTCCATGTAATCATGCACCTTTTCTCATGGCACTTACTATATTTCAGCCCCCTCTTCCACAACGTCCCTGAGCTCTGGGCGGGTGAAGTTTATTTAATATGGGAGTCCTGTCCAAGGACTTACATTATGTAGACTCTTATTCTCTGTGCTTTGGCCATTTGTGTTCATTCCCCTCTATTGCATGAGGAAGCTTCATTGATGAGAGTTGAAAGATGCATTAGTATTCTCTCTACCCCTTGTTCCACTATGTTCTGTCAGCCTTAGGTATAGAGGGTCCACTGTAGATGTGTCACTTAGGGTTGGGAGTTTCACAATCTCTGTGGGTGACCACTTGTAGAATTTTGTAAAGGTCTCCATCTGTTGCAAAAGAAGCTTCTTTGATGTGTACTGAATGGAATGCATGTTTGTAGATATAAGGATCCATATTTAGCACATACTAGGAAATTACATTTGTCTAGGGATGTGACAGCCTTGGGGTTTTGTCTATGACCTCTCCAGCCATGTGTATTTGGCTATGTTTACAATACTGCACATGAATTCCCCTCCATTGAATGGGGTTTAAGTCCAATTAAGTAGCTGTTGATTACCCCCAAGATAAAAGTGCCACTACTGCCCCAGTATAGTTTTCTATGCCAGTAATTGTTGTGGTTATTAGGACTTAAAGCTGGAGTTTGACCATCGATTGATGTTCTCCCTTAGCTTTCATAATGCTCTCCAAAGCTAGGAGAGCTAGCCTTCAGGGGAAGTGGCTTCCAGGTCATTTCCAGCTCTGTTGCTCCAAATCCTGTGTCGGAAGTATGTCTTGTCATCAGCCATAGGGTCTTACCTTCAGTTTATGGGAAGTAACCAAGGGCTGTAGCAATAGCCTGTATTATTTTGGGAGTCTCTTGGACTACTCTGACCAATATCTCAAAGGGCAGTATCTCCTGTCAGGCATTGTTTCTTATATAGAGATATTGTATTTGTAATTTGTTATTAGGTTGTTATACTACTATAATTCCCTCCATTTTTCTTTAAACAGATAGGCATTATTTATCTTTCTTCTCTCTCCCTTTATAACCCTTCTTCCTCTCTTCACAGTTAAAGCACCCCTACTTTCCCTATTTCACCCTTGATAATACCTGTCTCCTGTGCCCTCCCCCTTTCTTGAGCTCCTTCTTCTCTTTACCCTCATAGTTCTTTATATAACCATCCCTCTCCCCCTCTTGCTTAGACGCCTCCATTTTACCCATTTCCCCCTTGATAACACCTGTCTCCTGCTGTTATCCTCTCCCAGGCTCCTCTTTCCCTTCATGTCCATGGTTCCTTTCCATTTTCCTGGTTCCTGCAGAAATAGCAGGATGTATACTCACATATAAGGATTTGGTGCTAGGATCCACAAATGAGAAAGAAAATTCATCTTTTTTTTTTCTGAATCTGTGTTAATTCACTTAATGTAACAATTCTAGTTCCATCCATTTACCTGCCAATTTCATGTGTGTTCTTTTATGATAATAACATCCAGTTTTATGGATGTATCATGTCTTGTTTATCTATTCATCATAGATATTTTGGTTGTTTCTACCTTGCAGCTCTTGTGAATAGTGTTGCTCTTGGTATTCTGTGTGAGTTTAATTTGATTGACTATTTTCTCTTCTTTAGGGTATTTATCCACAAGTGGATTTGTTGAGCCATACAGTATAGCTAATTGAGAGATTGTCTAATGTTTTATTTGGTGCCTGAAACATTTCACATTCCTGAAAATAATATACACAAATAATATACAATATGAAGCATCTGTGAAATCACTCATGCCTCAGGGCCTCTGCCAGCTGTGTGACTTCAGCAAGCTACTTAACTTCTGTATGCCCACTTTCCTTGTTTATAGTAGGCTTATGATGGCACCTTCCGCACAGGGTTGTTTTGAAGATGTACATGGGTTGGCATGTATAAAGAATAGTTCCTGGAGCTGGGAAAGTGGATCAGTTGGTAAAATGTTTGCTGCAAAAGCATGAGGATTTGAGCTGAGTTCTCTAGAACCTGTGTGAAAATGCCAGGTATGGTAGTACACACTGGTAATCTCGGTACTTCAGAGGCAGACATGGGAGGAGCCACGTAGCTTGCTGGCCAGCCAGTTTAGCAGAATCGGTGAGCTATAGGTTCAGTGAGAGACTGTTTCCAAAAATAAGGTGGAGAGTGATTGAGGAAGACACCTAATGTCAGCCTCTGACTTTGACATGGGTCTGTACATACATATGTACAGACCCATGCATACGCAGATATGTGTGTGCACACAAATACATAAATAATCCTGGACAAGATGGGGCACTACATTAACTCTTATTCCTTCATCTTTCCACTTCCCAGGACAATTTTGCTCAGACGAAATTTCACATTTCATCTTTGATATTTTCCTTCCGGAATGCGGTTATTCAAATCAGTAGCCCCACCCCAAGGCTATCTTAAGTGTCCTCCACTTCTTGAGTTTATCACTTCTGGGGTGCTTAGCAGATTGCTGCCTGTTTCTTCTTATTCTTGCTTTATGTCTAGAAGAGTGTCAGTCCTCCAGTAGTCCAAATTGTTGTCAGTTGAAGTGATATGTGGATGAGTTTAAATGAATTAGCTTTACAGAATATGGAGGGTGCATTTATCCACAAGAAAGGTATAATGAGGGATGAAGCAGCCACTGAGAGTGGCAACAACACGCATGAAATGCTGATGACTGAGAACTTGCTCACACGAACTTCCAGCGATTGTGACAGCATGTACAAGACCCCAGCAAGTTCAGACTAAGCAAAAACTCAGCACAGATGGAGGGAAATGGGTGAGAAGCCCCAATCTTAGCTGAGAGACTATTGGTTACCAAAGACTTCTGGGAGACGGAGAGTTGGTGTCTTTAAGGGAGTAAGTAATGCTTGATAGGTGGAACAGACTCCAGTGGATAGATTCACACTGAGGGACATTTGGGGACAGAAATTAGGCTTGATAGGCCTTAACATAAACAACAGAATGCACCGCCTTTAATCCTAGCACTCGGGAGGCAGAGGCAGGTGGATCTCTGTGAGTTCAAGGCTAGCCTGGTCTACAAAGTGAGCTCCAGGTCAGCTGGGACTAAAGGGAGACCCTGTCTCAAAAAGACAATAAATAAATAAATAAATAAATAAATAAATAAATGACAGAATGCATGAAAACTGGTGGAGGGACTGTTGACAATGTAGACAGGGAAGAAGGCCAACCATGATCAGATGTGTTATATGAAATTTACAAAAAAAAAATCAATAAAAAGTGAGTATGTGATGTAGATTATTTATATCCAGAAAATAAGGCCATAAAGATTCTGGTTTTTAAAGGACTCCTGATGACAGAATGTGATGGCCCTTGCCTCTCATCCTGGCTGTTTGGAGGCTGAGGCTGGAGGATTGTGGGTTATATAATAAGAACTTGTCTCTAAAGCAGACAAAATAAGACAAAACAAAGGGACCCTTGATATATTAAATACCTAAATCTTCTGGGAATAGGAAAACTGCAAAAATAACTCTCATGTTATAATCCTTTTTCTTAGTTAAAAGACAAAGCATAACAGAAAAGGGGAGAAAGTTTTTGTTTGTTTGTTTGTTTTTTGTTTTTTGGTCTTTTTTGAGACAGGGTCTCCCTGTAGCTCCAGCTGTCCTGGAATTCACTCTGTAGACCAGGCTGGCCTTGAACTCACAAAGACCCGCCTGCCTCTGCCTCCCAAGTGTTAGGATTAAAGGTGTGCGCCACCACACCTGGCTGAGAAAGAGTTTTTTAAAACATTAAAGTTTAATGGTCTGAAAATTTCCATCTGTAATATGTTGGTGTTCAAAAACTTCCCAATTTTGTAGCATTTCATATTTCAAGATTATAGGTGATCAATCTTATCTGACTTATTAGACAATGTAGACACTAACTTGAGTAAATTATTAAGATAGTTTGCTTATAGTTCTTTAGAGAATTCACTATTGAAGCTTGTAGATTTTAGTGATTGAACTTGCATAGTTGAATTTCCCAAATCACTTAATGACAGAGAGCAAGAGGGATTATTTTTATTTTATTTTGTGTTTGCTGTATTTGTTGCAGCCATGTGAAATACATATGTGGTGTGTGTGTGTGTGTGTGTGTGTGTGTGTATATAATCATGGAGTGTTCCACTTAGAGCCTAGACAGGGTCAAGATTTGTTTTCTGAGACTTAGCAGTGGCACTTTCAACTGTAGCAACTATTGCTTTGGAAACCAGTTAGGCAATTCCTGAGACAGATTTTCTCTTCTGCACAATCTTGCACAGGGACATACATTTTTTTACTTTTTTAAATTGAAATTTTGTGCAATTCATACCACATTTATCAGTCCAATTTTAGACTCATTCATGTCTTTTTGCTTCCTGGGTGCCTCAAAAGATCAGCTGTTCTCCATCACACCCTCCCTGTCACCATGTCCTGTCTTATATTAGGCCCAAAGCAATGAAGATTATATACAGAAACTTCTGGAATCTAGAGCCAAAATAAATCTTTCCTCCTTTTAAATTGTTTCTCTCAGCTCTTTTGTCACAGCAATGAAAACTTTAACACATATGTAAAAGAAAAAGAGAAAGGAGCAAAGAATGGTAAGAGCCTTAAATTTTTCACCTTTCTTTTTTTTTTTTGGTCTTTTCGAGACAGGGTCTCCCTGTAGCCCCAGCTGTCCTGGAACTTGCTCTGTAGACCAGACAGGCCTTGAACTCACAAAGATCCACTTGCCTCTGCCTCCCAAGTGCTAGGATCTCAAGCCTTTTATTGGAGGAAGCCAATCTGGTTAAGATGGGTGGAAGAGAAATTCACACCTGACAGTTATAACCCGAAAGCTAGAGAGCCAGGAAACCAAAGTGATGGCTAAAGACCACATTTAATGTGGAAATGAAACTTTGTGTGTGGCTTGAAATGAGAACTTGTAAGACCTGTCCCAGAAGATCTCCAGTTATCTGATAACTCTGTGGGCATTCAGAGTTATCTGTAGCAGGAAGATTCAGGATATTACAATGATTCTTGCTTCACCCTATCTCTGCAAAGTTCCAGGCCCCTTCCCTTAAGGCATTGAGCAAAATGTCACACCTCTAGTTACCTGATGCACAAACCAGAGCTCTGCAGCACCCCCCAATTAGAACCAAGATGGCTCACTCCTCCCTTCTGCCTGCCCCCCCACTTCCTTGCCCAGAGCACAGTAGACTTTAATATATAGACCTCACTGACAGAAAATAAACAGAGTTCCTATTCTCCCTGGCTCTCTACGTGTGAGTCTGCTCATTTCCATGGGTGATCTCCTGCAGTTTTCCCTCCCTCCTTCTTGCAGGAGCAAAGCCTAAAGAGTGTTGGCCTGCAGGCAGGAGACAAGTCTTGGAGCTGACCCAAGAAGGGAAGGACAGTATGTGGAATGTGGTCACGCATGACTCAAAGACATTGAACAATGACAATTTAACATTGGGGATTTTCCAGCAATGGCCCTGGGCACCATCAGAATAAAAGCAATACTTTGGGTGTTTTTTTTTCTTTCCTCCTTTTTTAGTGCTAGAGAATTCCACACATGCATGTAATAATGTATTTCAGCCATGTCCACCCTCCATTCATTTCTCTGTCTTCCCTTACCACCCCCTACCTTTCCGTCCAACTTCACGTGATCTCTCTCTCTCTCTCTCTCTCTCTTCCTTCCTCCCTCATTCCCTTTCTCCCCCTCAAGAGATTTATTTTATTTCATTTTTAATTATGAATATGTGTGTGGTGAAGGTATGCTCATTTGAGTGTGGTGCTTATGAAGGCAGGAGGCAGGTGGACATTCAATCCTTAGCTGCTGAACTTACAGGGAGTTGTGAGCTGTTGTGTGTGCTAAGAACTGAAACTGAACTCAGGTCCTCTGCAAGATCAGTACACACTCAACCTCAGAGCAATCTCTACAGCCATCTTTCCCTAGCTCATGGCTTTTTAACTAAACTGCTTGGGAATGTCTTTGTGATGATATTAATAAGGGAATAATTCTCCAAATTACTCCCAATGTGGAGGGGAGAGCTCACTCAGTACTGGGAAATTTAACCTGTTCCTCAAAAAAGGTATTAATCCCTCTTAATGACCAGTTGCCTCTTAAAGGTCCCACTTTCCAACACTACCATAATGGTGATCAAATTTAAACATAAGATTTGGGGGTGGGCTGGCAGGGAGGAACCATACTCAAACCGTAGCAGTTTCCATTGCTATGACACTCATTATTTGAGTCTGAATGTGCTCTTTTCTCTCTTACTAGGAACTGACGGTGAAACTTCTTCTTCATTGCTCACATGTCTTTTCTTAATGAATAAGAATGTAGGTTGCCGGGTGTGGTGGTGCACGCCTTTAATCCTAGCACTTGGGAGGCAGAGGCAGGAGGATGTTTGTGAGTTCAAGGCCAGCCTGGTCTACAGATCAAGTTCCAGGACAGCTGGGGCTACAGGGAGACCCTGTCTTGAAAAAACCAAAAACAAAAAAAGAAAAAAAAAAGAATGTAGGTCAAGTTTTCACAATATACATTATTGCTTTTATAGTGAATTTTTTTTTCTTTTCTATAGTGGCTCTGGGGCAGGCTTGGTTTTCTAATTTTTTCACTGCAGGGATGGTTGGGCTGTTTCTATCAGGCAAGTAGGAGCACATGTCACACATTCAACCTTTCAAGAACAATAACAACTTGTTCCACTAAAGATCACTTAAAATTTTCCTTTAAGTTTTCCTTGGATATAGATTAAATAAAGATTAGGTAGCAGTAGCCAGGAGGTGGCACACACCTGTAATTACAGTACTTGAGAGGCAGAGGCAGGGACAGCCTGTCTCAAAAAAATAAATTAATAAATAAATAAAAATAAATAAAAATTTATAAAAGAGGTAGCAATAAAAAAGTGTGAGAAGAATGCAGATAAGACACCTCAGTCTATCTGTCACTTTGATACATGGTCACATGGTTTTATGCAGCCCAGGTTGACCTCAAACTCTGTGTATTGTCAAGGATGACCTTGGACCTGTGATTATTCTGCCCTCATCTCCTGAGTGCTGGCATTGTAGGTGTGTGCCACCATCTCCAGTTTTATGTGGTGCTGGGAATAGAACCAGAAGCTTCATCCATGCTAGGCAAAACTTTATCTACAGAGTTACATCTGTGGCCCAGCTCTTGTCTCTTGTTCGATCAAAACTTAACTTCATCCAATATAGTGACTTGAGGCAGAACTTAATGGTTATATAAATCTCTTCCTTTTCTGGCTTCAAGAAAAGGCCTGCCATTTGCTACTGCCCATATTTTCTTATCCTCTTTTTCTGTGGTTGAATGGCGGTTAGTGTTTAGAGAGCATGGTTATTTGGAGTGCCTCATGCAGATTGTAATAATTCACTTGTGAAATGTTTAAGAAAGGCAGTGGATAAATCATAACATTCTTCTCTTTCCCCCCAGGGATTAGCTCTTGACACTCATGAGGGAAAGAGATTACTTTCTCTTGGAATTATATAGCATCATGAGGCGCAGGTGCCCAGGGCAGGCAGAACAGAGCTTAGCCTGATGGACAGAAGAGCAGACCCACGAGCAGAGTCCATCAAGCAAAAAATGGCCTTGATTTACAGCATTTTGTGTACCTCCCTACTCTTCAGTTCACACATTCCCTGGCGACTGACAGTGAAGGTATTTCTCTAGGAGTCAATTTATTGTACCTCACAGGCCCCAATATCTTCTGTTTGCTTGAAGCAATCCCACAGAAGACAGCAAGATGGATTTGACAGGGTAACCCAGATAGTTTAGTCTTCTGCTGAAGAGGGTCTGAAGTGTTTCACACTAAGGTGGAGTCTCTTATAATGGTAATGGTGGTTAATGAGGCTAAGTGCTAACTAGACGTGGCCATGGATGACTGCTGCTCTGAGATCAGGCAGGAAACCATAACTCTTCTGATGTGGCTTTGTGCTGAAGAGCATGTTAACACTGACAAATGGCAAACTGTTACACAGGTCCTGAGCAGGCTGCCTGTAAATAGGGGAAGATCGCTCCCTCTGACACCAGTCAGTCCTTCCATATGGATGGCAGAGAGCTTGGGTAAACAGGAGAATACGATCAGCTGATTTTCATTTTATTTACAGGGTCTCACATACTGTAAGGTGATCTCAAATTCACTATGTAGCTGGGGATGACCTTGAACTTCTGATCTTCCTGCCTCTACTTCCAGAGTGCTGGGATTACAAATCATGCCCCACCATGCCTGGATTATGCATTTCTGAGGATTAATGACTGCTAAGAAAGCATTCTACCAATTTAGCTACATTCCCCCCTCAATGTGTTAATTTTAATTGAGATAGATTTTTCTACGTAGCCTAGGCTGCTCTCACACTTCTGATACTCCTGTCTTAGCCTCCCAAGAGTGCTGGGATTGCAAGTACTAACACACCTAGTGGATGGATTTTTACATAAATGGAGAAATGTCAGTGTGCAAACTCTGTAGTCAGTTTATCTGTGTTCAGCACAGTTGGGTATGGCCAATTTGAACATCTACATCCACATTATAGGTATCGTAACTCTTTATTTTGTCTTGTCTTATTTTTGTTTTTGTTGAGAAATTGTCTCACCCAGTAGCCCAGAACTCATTTTTTTGTTTTAATTTTTAATTATGTTTATTTGTGTGTCTGTTTGGATACGTGCAAGTAAATTCAGGTGCCCACAGTGGCCAGAAGAGGACATTGGATCCCCGGGAGTTGCAGCTACAGGCAGTTGTGAGCCACCCGATATGGGTACTGGGACCTGGACTCACATTCTCTTCAAGAGCAGTACCTGCTGAGCCATCACTCCATCCCATAACCTAGAACTCATTAGGTAGTACAGTGTAGCCTTGGACTCAGCAATTATCCTGCCTCAGCCTTCCAAGTGCTGGGATAAAGGCATGAGCCACCATGCTCCAGTCAATGTGTTCAGCCCTATGTGACCATCATCTTATATAGAGAGTGCCCCCCCAAACAAAGAGGTGATGGAACCCAGGGCAAATACTACAGCACTGAGCTTCACCATTGTCCATGTCTCTTTACTCTGAATGTTCCCTAATTCATCCATGTATCTAATATGCACACAATTAATATGCATGAAATCCTGAATATGTGTAACCCGTTGGTCAAGGCACTTCACAGAGTAGGGCAAAGAATCAGAACTAGGCACCGACTTCAAGGAATTGGGGAGAGATTTAAGCAAAAGCTAGAAACCACATATCCCAAGCTGTAACATGACGGCATGTGTAAGAGCTACAACAAAGCTCTGGGGTGTCACAGGAAGGTTATAGAGCCAGCTAGCAGCAGAGATTAGACCTTAGAGAAAAAGTGTTCTTTGAGACTCAGAGGTGAGTGCAGCAAGCATATGGAGAAGGACTCCTGCCATGTATTTTGGGAGACAAGCAAGACACTACAAAATGTAATATCTGTATAAACTGGAGAGCTAGCTTGTCCCTAGAGTGCGGAGGGTCATAACTGTTAATTTATAAGGGCCCGAGCCCCCAGATAGAAGGCACATGAGACTTAAGTCACTCCGTGAACATGATTTACTTCCACTGGAACTGCCAGAGCAGGCTACCTGTTGGCACGTAGTGGAGCAACAGCAGCAGGAGGAAGACGGTGACTGGGGCCCAACCATTTATAGCCATGGGGCGGGACCTCAGGTAGAGGGGAAGAGGTCAGAAGATTGACAGCCTCTGGAGGAAGTGGACATCTGTGTGTCCTTTGGAATTCTGGGAAGCCCAGATCTAACAATAATTGCTAGAAGTTTGTTCTTCTTTAGGCATGGGAGAGATGTTTGTATTTTCAGATGGGAAAGCAATGCAATGAAGAGAGATGCCTTAGAAGGATGAACTTGGTGAATCATGTTCTTGGTCTCTGAGGTGTACAGGCTTAAAGGAGGTCTGAAAGAACGACTTGCTGTTCTTTTTATTTCACATTCCAAAGGTTTCTCTTTTCCTTGAAAACCAGAGATGGATATAATATTCAAAAATAATAATTCATATTTATCATTGATATTGCTAATTGCTAATGATTTAAAATTTCCTTTTGTTTTTCTAAGATTCATTTATTTTTATTTATTGCAGTTAATCCATTTTCTTATTTTTATGTGTATACGTGTTTTGCCTGCATGTACACAAATGCACCTGTTCATGCAATATCTGCAAAGGACAGGCCAGAAGAGGGTGTCAGATTCTCCTGGAATCTGAGTTACCGGAATTGTTACTGGATCATTGTTAGACAGTTGTGAGGCACCATGTGAGTGCTGGGTGCTCTTAACTGCTGAGCTATCTCTCCAGCCCTAGATTTATTTATTTTTTGTGTATGTGTGAGCACCTGAATGTTTGTAAGTGCACTACGTGTGTGCCTGGTGCTGACACTTTTTCAAACTCCTTTGTCCCTGCCCTCCTGTACTGTACAGATAGGGACACTCAAAACTATACTTCCCATATGCCCTTGTGACTAGGTTTCCAGTGGGATCTAGATTATGCTGAGGAAAAACATGAAAGCAGGGAACAGCACCTTAAGGAGACAGCCACATAGAGAGAACGGGATCTTCAGCCAGGCATGGTGGCAGAGGGTTTGGTTATTTTCAGACAACTCCTGTGAAGACTTTTCTCTCCCCCTTCCAGTACCATAGGCTTACGCATCCTTGTGTTTTACTGTAGGGCCTTGTTGATAGCCTCATTACTTCCTTGGGCTCTGTAGCACCCAAACTTCATTTTCTTCCTACAAGTTTGGCCAGGACCTAATAGCCTGTAATGGATCTTTACTGCTTAAAACAGCACATCCTGCTGTGTGTGACGAGGAGAGCAGAACGGTGCAGCATGCACTCTTGCTGAGCACAAAGCTTTTCCATGGAAGCAGAAGGGCCCAGAAGGCACAGCTGAGTGGTAGTCTTGCTGTGTAGCATCCGAAAGCTGATTAGGTTCTTTCTCTATGACAGAAAATAAGGAATAGCAGGATGTTATTCTTCTGAAGCTCTTTATAGGACAAGAAACACCCAGCGAAATGATCTAGTAGCAGGGGTGGCTGGACAGGGGAGGGCACGATCCTATGTAACAATGGTTGCTGGGATGTGAGCTAACCCAAGAAAAGGAAATAGTTCAAGGATCAGAAGAGCTGGCACTTGATCTTAGGCTGCTTGGGGGTCTTGGCAGAAATATTTGAAGAGTTTTCCCCAGGGCCTGCTGCTCAGATGACCTGGGTACCCTCCGGCGTCAACTGGCTACTCTCTTGTTGCTTTGCATGCCTATCATGGTTCCCGATTACACAGAATATCTGCTTCTTCATAACGTGGACTTCTTCTAAGTCTTCGTGGCCATGATCCAACCTGAGCTGTAGTTCCCCTGCCAATCACTAGGTACTCTCTGAGTTTCTAAAATAAAATTATTAAAAATGGGAATCGGTTTTACCAAACTTGTCATTTTATGCAGGGCATGAACTCACTGCTCAGACTGGCCACACAAGCCAAGGTTGGTTGGGCAGGGGAGCCAAGAAGCAAGTGAGGCAGAACTTTAATGCTCCCTCTTTCTAACAGAGCTGTCCCACCAAAAACACCAGTTTCTTCTCTTTGTTTTGAAGACAGGATTGCTCCATCATCCAGACTGGTCTTGAACTCATGCTTCTCCTACCTCAGTGTCTTCTGGACTCAGGTTCCAAGCATATCCACCATACCCAGCTTTTCTACTCTTTTTATCTAGTGGGGTCTTAAGACCAGTTTTTATTATGATGGGACGTGAGAACAAATTTACAAAACTTCTAAGTCAAGGTAGATGGAAACTGGATATTCTCCTAATCTCTTACCCTTCATAAAACATAATAAAGTGGCCGAGGAACATGGTGCACAACACCAAGTCAAAAGAGCCAGAGCCTCCGACTCACACTGCAAAGAAAAGTGGTGAATCTGCTTACACAGCTACAACAGACTACGGCAACTGAGCCTAGGACTTCAGCTGTTGAGCTGTTTAAAAGTCAAGGTTTATTTGAGGTAGCACCTAGTTCTTGAAAGGGTTAGTACATTTATTTCATAGGTCTGTCTTATAAAGTACTAGGAACTGGAACTGTGTGTCGTAAATGAAAACAAGTTATTCTTTCACAGTTCTTGAGGCTAGAACACTCAGATCAGCAGTGCTGCACCATACGAGGAAGAATCCTCCCCTCCCCCCTCCTCTGAGCTTCCGGCCCTGGCTGGCCATACTAGGTGTTCCTTGGTTCAAGGCTGCGGCACTCACATATCTATCTCTGGGCTTGTTTCCTTGTGTTTTCTCTTTGTGTCTGTGCCTGAATCTCTCTCTCCCACGAGGATACCAGTCACTGGGCCTAGGGCAACCTAATTCAGTAGGCCCTCATCTTACTAGAAGACCACAGTCAACCTAGACCTAGAAATCCCAAGAAGTGGTCACTCCTGACCACCATCCTACACTCCAGGGAAGAGGTTGCTGTAACCCCTCTTGGACAGCTAAAAGAGAGAAAAACACCTTGTATTTCTCAAGCTGTTTGTCCTGACATTGACCATAAAGCACCCATACCCTATTGCCTACTTCCCTAAATCACCCACTCTCTATTGCCTACTTCCCTACACTATTGCCTGCGTCCCAGTTTAAAAATCTGCCAAAGCGCCTTGTGGTTGCTGGCTGATTTGCTCCCGGGTCAGACTCCAGGATCACTCCCTAAAATATAACCTGAGTTATCTTTATCAGAGTCCTATACACATCTGTGTAGGGGTTTCCCCTCCATATGAACCTAACACTATTGATACTTGCAAAAACTTTATGTCCAAGTAAAGTCCCAGTTTGAGGTTCTGGGTGGACATGACTTGAGGAACCACCATGTAGTTCAGTATAGTCATTTATTTTTTAATTTTACGTTTTTTTTTTTTTTTTTTGAGACAGTGTCTCCCTATAGCCCCAGCTGGCCTGGAACTCACTCTGTAGATCAGGCTGGCCTTGAACTCACAGAGATCTGCCTGCCTCTGCCTCCCAAGTGCTAGGATTAAAGGTATGGGTCACCGCGCCTGGACAGTATGGTCATTTCTAACCGTTTGGTTTAAAGTAGTTAAGGGCTCTAACCAGAATTTTGGAAGATTTGAATTACATTTTGTAATTATTTGGTAACTGATCTTTGCCTTACATAGTCATCAGTATTTTTGTTGTTGTTGCAGTTAAAGTATCTGAGAATCTGAGAGCATTTAGAAAAGGAAAACAAAGAACTTAGAAAATTTCAGGGGTGTGGTGGCAGATGCCCTTAATCCTAGCACTCAGGAGGCAGGGGCAGGAAGTCTTTGTGGGACCAGTCTGGTCTACATGCATTCAAGGCAAGTGGTGCTGGGGAGGAGCTATGTAGTGAGACCCTGTCAAAAATTTTTGAACAAATTAATATTGCAGAAAGATATCAAAATGTGGTTCTGTAAAGTGTCCCTTAAGAGAATATAGGCAAACTAAGCATTGTAATGAAACAATTAGAAACATTACAAAAAGGTCATTAATATAACATGCTACAGAGCAGGGACAGACTCTGTCGGACTCTGTTTCAGTAGAGGACCAAAGTTAGTAAGTTACATTTGGAAGATGCTTGCCTTGAACTCACACCCAATTCTTTCTCATCCATTTATTCAAAAATATACAAGCAGATGCAGTTTTCTCCCTTTATCACACTTACACTTTAGCAGGGAAGTAATACATAAAATCTTAATTATACAATAGCTACTCTATGGAATGCAGAGGAAATACAGATGCAAAGCAACTGAAGGTGTAACCAGACCTTGGGGGAAAGTTGCACCTAAGCCAATACCTTAGAGAGGGTTGACATGTTTGTTGGTGCAGGCTGCACACTGCGAGTCTCCAAGGGCATCTTTGGCATTAAATGTGTAGAGGAGGTGGAAGGGATGTGACAGTGCTGAGAAAGAAGACAGACATTCCAGGGAGAGACCACAACACATCACAAGACCTGGAGGTGGAGAATCCTTTGCTATCATTACCTGACATGTCAGGAATTATCTAAATTGGTGTTAGCAACCTGAGGATCACAGCATTGGCTTGCACAGTTACTGTGCAGCCTTGCTGCTCTGTGAGGAGAGCCAGCGTGGAGCGGTGCTGAGCCTTGGAGTTGACTTCTCTCTTTTATTTCCTATAGTGTCACCATTGTGACAGTTCATAAACAGCAGCTACTTAATTCCTACCTGTACCACACGTTCCTGAATTCCTGCAGCTGCCTACAGCTCCTAACTGTGGCTGGCTCTCCAGCCGGCCCCTGTGAGCAATGGCAGCAACAGAACAAAGCCACAGGTCACTCCCGGCTTGCCCCCTCCAGAAAGGGAACAGGAAGTATGCTTCGCCCCTCCTCCATGCAGTCCACGCCTGTTCCTCTCCCTCCTTCAACTGATCTTATCTCCTACCCCAGCTGACACCTGCCTCTTTGAGGAGGTAAGACATCCTAGTCTTTTCCTGTGCACCCCTCTGTTTTATTCTTTCAACATTTTCATTTTATATTATTGTGGTAAGATACATGTAACCTGTATATGTTTGTATGCCCTGAAGTTTACCATTTAAGCCATATTAGGTGTGTAATTCGGTGCCACTAGTTACATTTGCAGTGCAGTGCAGCCAACACTATTATCTATTTCCAGAATGCTTTCATTGTCCCCAACAGGATGCTGCACCATTATGCAGTAACCCTCATTCCCCTGCCCTCATGTACCCCATAACCTCTATTCTACTTTCTCTCACTGTGGATTTACTTATGCTAGACACCTCATAGACACAGAATCAAGTTTATTCACTTAGATGATACCCAATTTCATCCACATTGTGGTGTGTGTCAGGATTTTCTTTTTGACATCCCTTATGTGTTCATACCATGTGTTATATACATACCATGCTCTTTTGTAGAGTTCTGTGATTTCAGTGTTATGTTTCCCCATCCCCACTGGACTGGACCCTCTTGATGATAGATATCATAGGTAGTATTTCTATTATGACCCACCCCAGTTCTTGAGCCTTGAGGATGTAATGATATACTGTTCTATGATAAGGGGAGTGGGGGGTGGCCTGGATTAGTGCAAAGTGATTACACAGACTATAAACATCAGAGTTCCTTCCGGCTGTGGCCAGAAGAGGCAGCCAGAGACATTTGAAGCACAAGGGAGATTCCACATGGTGACTGAGGGTTGAGTGAAGTGGAGTCTGTATGGTCTGAAGGAGCCAAGAGTGGCTCTAGATGACAGCAAGGAAGTAGGGGCCTCAGCCCCTCAACTGCCAAGAACCCAAAGGAGCTTGGAGACGATTTACCCTCAGGGCCTACACTAAGCTCCCAGCCTGTTCATATCTTGATTCTGGCCTGTGACCAGAGAACCTGACCATGTCACACCATACCACATCAGCTCTTGGAGCCAGGAGCTGATGCATGGCATTGTTTAAGCCACTGAATCTGTGGCCATTTGTTGGTCAGCAATGGAAAATCACCCCCAGCAAACAGTTGATCTTTACTCCTTCATCCCAGCCCAGTCTGTGGAAGCCACCAGCTTCCCAAATCACATTAGCTGAATGAAGGAAGAAGTGGAAGAAAGGACCACGGGAGAGAATGAGAAGTGGAAAATGAATGGTGAATAGAGAAAGTCAAAGGAGAAAGAAGGTAGGTGTGTGTGTGTGTGTGTGTGTGTGTGTGTGTGTGTGTGTTGGGGGGTGGTGGCTTGAAAGGTCCTCACTGAAATGAGCATGAAAGGAATTCACTCTGCCACCTGATTGGTCCTGGCTTCTACAGAAATATAGGTGAGTCAGTGCTCAGAGTTCTTATGAGAGGCTCTGAGTATTTAATGGTAAATAAGTTATTTGCTTAGTGTTCTGTCTGAGCATCCTGTGACTTGATGTTCAAGAGGCTGAAGTAGGAGGACAATAAATTTGAGGCATGACTGGGTAACAAAGTGAGTTCAAAATCACACTGAAAATCTTAATGAGACCCTGTTGCAAAATTCAGTTACAGCATCCCTTCATGCTTAAAGTCCTAGAAGGAATTGTATTGGAGGGATCATTCCTCAATGTAATCAAAGCCATATACAGGAAACCCACAGCCAATATCATCCTAAATGGGGAAATGACAGAAACCTTCCCTTTAAATGTAGGAACTCGGCAAGGCTGCCCCCTGTCACCACTCCTCTTCAATATAGTGCTTGAAACACTTGCTAGAGCAATAAGTCAAGAAAAGGAAATTAAAGGAGTACTAATTGGAAAAGAGGAAGTCAAGCTATCCCTATTTGCTGATGATATGATTGTTTACTTAAGGGATGCTAAAAAATCCACCAGAAAACTCCTAGAAATGATTAACAGCTTCAGCAAAGTGGCAGGATACAAAATTAACCTTAGAAAATCAATGGCCTTTCTTTACACCAAGAACAAGCAACTGGAGAAAGAATTCAAAGAGACCTTCCCACTCACAATAGCCTCAAAAACAATAAAATACCTAGGAACAAACCTAACCAAAGACACCAAAGACCTCTACAACAAAAATTTTAAACCCTTAAAGAAAGAAATTGAAGAAGACCTCAGAAGATGGAAAAACCTCCCATGCTCATGGATTGGGAAAATTAACATTGTAAAAATGTCCATTTTACCAAAACTCTTGTATATATTTAATGCAATCCCAATCAAAATCCCCAAGAGTTTCTTCACAGGCTTGGAAACAAAAGTTCTTAAATTCATTTGAAAAACAAAAGACCGGAATAGCCAAAACAACCCTGAGTGAAAAGAGCTACAACAGGGGGGATCTCTATACCAGACTTCAAAATTACTACAGGGCTATAGTCATAAAAACAGCCTGGTACTGGCACAAAAACAGACCTGTTTGACCAATGGAACAAAACCGAAGATCCAATCTGAGCACATACAATTCAGTCCATCTCATATTTGACAGGGGGCCAAGAAGCCACAAGGGAGAAAAGACAGCATCTTCAGCAAGTGGTGTTGGCAAAACTGGATCACCACTTGTAGAAGAATGAAATTAAACCCCTACCTCTATCACCCGGTACAAAGTGAACTCCAGATGGATCAAGACCTCAACGTGAAACCCCAACTCTGAAGGTATAGAAGAAAAATTTGGCAGCAGACTACAAACATAGGCGTAGGAAAAGACTTCCTAAATCAGACGACAGCTGTGCAAGAATTAAGTCGACAATTGACAAATGGGACCTCATTAAACTCAAAAGCTTCTGTACATCAAAGAAACATCAAGAAGTGAAGAGAAAATCCCCAGAGTGGGAGGAAACCTTCACTGCAGATACATCTGAAAGCATTGATTTTCCAAATATATAACTACTCAAAAAAACAAGAAAAAAGAAAACAAATGACCCACTCAATATATGGAGCAAAGAACTGAACAAGACTTACAAGTGAGGAATTATAGAGATGCTGAGAAACACCTTAAGAAGTTTTCACATCACTAATCATTAAGAAATGCAAATCAAACCACTTTAGGATATCATCTGACTCAATAAGACTGGCTAGATCAAGAAAACAAAGGATACCAAGTGCTGGAGAGGTGTGTGGGAAAGGGGAACACCATCCACTGCTGGTGGGAATGTAAACTTGTACAGCCCCTGTGGAAAGCAGTGTGGAGAACCCTTGGAAGACTTGGAATGAAATTGCCACCCAACCCAGTCATACCATCTTGGGCAGGTACCCTCAGACTCACCCCACCACAGAGAATCAGCACGGCCATGTTTATTTCAGCCTCTTCACAATAGCAAGGACTGGAACCAAACTAAATGCCACTCGACTGACGAGTGGATAGAGAAAAAATGTGTTACATCTACACAATGGAGTTCTAGGCAGCAGTAAAGAAAGATGACATCTTGAGCTTTGCAGGAAAATGGCTGGAGCTAGAGGACATCATGCTGAGATGAAGTAACACAGTCCCAGAAAAACAACAACGAATGGTTATCCCTCATCTGTGGATCTAGTGCCAATTACCAGTTGTAAGTATTTCTTGTGTGTAGGGCCCCTGAGCTTTTGTCCAAAGCAGTTTGGGCGTAAGGCATATTGGAAACAAACAACAACAACAACAACAACCGAAAGGACTGCATCAAAGAACTGACTGAAACAGTGAACTTCTGTCAAAACAGTCAACTTCCTCATGGAGAATATTGAAAGACTGAGAAAGAGATGACAAGCATGTTTGGCAGAATGCATGAGCTCTGGCAGGTGGAGGAATGGGCGGGAACACGGGTCTAGATTTGTTAAAAAAATAAAAATAAATTTATGTGAAAAAAAATTCTCAACTCAAAAAAAATTTTTTTAAAAGTTAAAAAAAAAGAAAAAGAAAAAAAATTCAGTTACAGAGGTCTAGAGCTGTAGCTTAGTGGTAGAACACTTGCCTAGGGGACTTGAGGCCCAGGGTTTAATTCCCTGTATCTTTTTGGGGGGGTCTTTTCGAGACAGGGTCTCCCTGTAGATCCAGCTGTCCTGGAATTTGCTCTGTAGACCAGGCTGGCCTTGAACTCACAAAGATCTGCCTGCCTCTGCCTCCCAAGTGCTAGGATTAAAGGCATGCACCACCACACCCAGCTTAATTCCCAGTATCTTAACAAAAAGAAGAATTGCAAGCATGATTTTGTCTTCATTAAGAACAATTAAGATGTCATCTTCAATCTCCTTCAGGGTTTTAAATTTTTTGTTGACGAGGTCTTTGGTGTCTTTGGTTAGGTTTGTTCCCAGGTAATTTTTTTTTTTTTTTGAGGCTATTATTGAGTGGAAGGTCTCCTCATATTCCTCTCCAGTTGCTTATTGTTGGTGTAAAGAAAGGCTCTGATGTCTCTAGGTTAATTTTGTATCCTTCCACTTTACCAAACTCTTATGTTTTTTCTAGGATTTTTCTGTTGCGTTTTTGCATCCCTTAGTAAATATCAATCATCTGCAAAGAGGGATGGTTTTACTTCTCTCTTTCCTATTAGACTTCTTTAATTTCCTTTCCTTGCTCTATTGCACTAGCAAGCATTTCAAGCACTATATTGTAGAGGAGTGGTGATGGGGGGAAGCCTTGTTGGGTTCCCACTTTTAAGGGGAATGCTTCTAATTTTTCTCCATTTAGGATGATGTTGGCAGTGGGTTTGTTGTATATGGCTTTGATTATGTTGAGGAATGTTCCCTCCAGTCCAACTCCCTCTACGAACTTTAAGCTGATGGATGGTGGATTTTGTTGAAGGAATTTTTCTGGATCAATTGAGATGATTGTGTGGTTTTGTCTTTAGTCCATTTTTTATGTGGTTTATGTATTATTGGATTTTCATATGTTGAACCAGCTCGGCATCTCTGGAATCCAATTTTGATCATGATGGATGATCTTTGGATGTGGGTCTGTATGCGATTTGCAAGTATTTTGTTGAGAATTGTGCATCTGTGTTCATTAATGAATGGATCTTAAGTTTCCTTTTTTTGTTTGTGTTTTTACCTGGTTTTGGTATTAGAGTGATGCTGGCTTCATAGAAAGAATTTAAGAGATTTCCCTCTGTTTGTATCTTTCTGAACAGTTTGAGTAGTAAAAAAAAAAACCGCTTTCAATGTTTTGTAGAATTCTGCTATGAGACCATCTGGGCCTGGGCTTTTTTAGTTGGGAGGTTTTTTTAATTACATCTTCAATTTCCTCAAATATTATGGGTTTGTTTAAACTGTCAATCTCTTCTTGGTTAAGCTTTGTTGATTCCCAGGATTTCAGATATGACATTGAAAGATGGAAAGACCTCCCATTCTTATGGATTGGAAAAATTAATATAGTAAAAATGTCCATTCTACCCAAATTAATATACAGATTCAATCAATCCAATCAAAATCCCCATGAGCTTCCTCACAGTCTTGGAAAAAAAATCCTTAAATTCATATGGAAAAAACAAAAGACTCCGAATAGCTAAAGCAGCCCTGAGCAAAAAGTGCAATACAGGGGGGATAACTTTACCAGACTTCAAGCTATATTACAGGGCTATAGTCACAGAAGACAAACTTGTTGACCAATGGAACAAAATGGAAGATCCAAATGAGCTCATACAACTTCAGCCACCTCTATTGACAAAGGCGCCAAAAAAGCTCAATGGAGGAAAGATAGCATCTCAACAATGGTGTTGGCAAAAGTGATCAACCATTTATAGAAGAAAAAATTAACCCCCTACATTCACCCACCCTGTACAAAAATCACTCCAATTGATTCCAAAGATCTCAACATTGAAACCCCGAAACCCTGAAGATGAACAAGAAAAGGTTGGCATGCAACCTACAAGGCATAGGCATAGGAAAAGACTTTCTAAATCAAACAGCAGCTGAGTGGGAAATAAGGTCAACAGTTGACAAATGGGACCTCATGAAACTCAAAAGCTTCTGTACAGCAAAAGAAACAATCAAGGAAGTGAAGAGAAAATGAATAGAATGGGAGGAAACCTTCACCAATGATACATCTGACAGAACATTAACATCCAGAATATATAAACTACTCAGAAAACAAAGAAGAAAACAAATGGCTCACTGAAAAGATGGAGTAAAGACCTGAACAGAGACTTCAACAATGAGGAAGTAAAGATGGCTGAGAAACATCTTAAAAAGTGTTCAATATTGTTAATACTTAAGGAAATGCAAATTTAAACCACTTTAATGTATCATCTCACTCTGATAAGACTGGCTAAGATCATGAAAACAAAAGACACCAAATGCTGGAGAGGATGTGGGGAAAGGAGAACACTCATCCACTGCTGGTGGGAATGTAAACTCATACAACCACTTTGGAAGGCAGTGTGGATAACCTTTAAAATACTAAAATTGAGTCTTCCACCTCACCCAGTCATACCACTCCTGGGTATATACCCACAAGACTCATCCTTCCACAGAGATACATGCACATCTATGTTTAAAGCAGCTCTTTTCACAATAGTGAAGAGTTGGAATCAATCCAAATGCCCCTTACCCAATGAGTGGATAGAGAAAATGTGGTATATTTACACAATGGAGTTCTATGCAGTGGTAAAGAAAGATGACATCATGAACTTTGCAGGTAAATGGATGGAACTAGAAGATACTATGCTAAGTGAAGTAACACAGTCCCAGAAAAAAATAAGGCAAATGGTTTCCCTCATTTATGGATGCTAACATCAAATGTCCAGTTGAAATGCAAGCTAATGTTATTGTTATACTTCTTTTTATCTGAAAGCAATTGTGCTGTTATAATGTGAATTGCTTAATGGGCCGTAGAATTGACCACTTATTTTCACATTGTAACTACCAGATATGGGTGGAAGATATGTATTTATATTTTAGAGTAATATAAATTTAAGGGGAAAATGTGAATGCCAAAACATATTTTGGAATTAACATACAGTTTTTTCTCAGAGGTCATAATTTTGATATATATGTGATGTTTATATAGGCATATTATGGAGCAACACAGAGGGGAGGGAACAACAACAACAACAACATAAGGACTGGGTCAAAGAACTAACTGATACAGTTAAATTCTGCCCCAAATAACAAGCCTCTGCAGAAAAAAGTCTTTGGAAAGACTGAGAGAAAGATGCAAGACATGTATGGAAGAGTGTAAGAACTGGGGTGGGGTGGGGGAAGGGAGAGGGGAATGTATTGGAATTGGACTGAAAGATGATCTACTAAATACATAAAACATCAATAAAATATTTTTAAGAGAACAGTTAAGATTAAAGCCTTGAATATTCATCTTCTGGAGTCTTCTGCACTCAGATAATGAAGCCTGGTTACTACAAATATGGGGAGTTGGTACATTAATAATTTGGAGTATGAAAGAACTTGATAGAAGTGTACATTAGTGTTTGAAAGTATATGACTTGCTGTACCCTAACAAGAATGACTTAGGCAAGTGAGATGTTTCAGTGGTCAAATATGTGTGCAGTAAACCCTGACAACCAGAGTTCCATCCCTGCAGCCCTCATGGAAGGAGACAACTGATTCTCACAAGTCCTCCCCTGGCCTCCACATGTGGACCTTAGTTCCACCCCCACCCCCTCACAGAGGCACACATATCAAAAATGTAATGAAAAGGAACAATGACTTGATTCTTTTTGTGAGTCTGTGTCTGGATTTGGGGTAATTTCAAAGAGAGACAAGCTTCTGATCCAAAACAGCACTTTCACAGTTGTGATGGTTGATATAATTGCCAACTTGACAGGGACTACAGTTACTATGGAAATAAAACTCTGGCAAGTCTTGAGGGAGTTTCTAGACTGGGTTAATTGAAATGGAAAGATCCACCCTAAATACGGGTGGCACCCTTCCATGGGTTGGGCTCCTGGCCTGGCTAAAAAGGAGAAAGTGTGCTGAGCACCAGTGTCTATCTGTTTCTGCCTCCTGACTGTGGACACAATGTGACCAGGTGCCTCAAATAGAGTGACTTCCTATGGTGAAGAGTGGTATCCTGGAACTGTGAGCCAAATAAAACTTCTTCCTGAAGCTGCCTCTGTCAGGTATTTTGTCACAGTGATGAAAAAAGAGCTTAGCATGTAAGTACCAGTATAATTACCTTGATGGGAGATACCTTTCTCAGCTACGTCCTCCAGTCCTATAATTTTTTAATGAAATATTTTATTGGTGCTTTGTGTGTTTCACACATCATTTCTCAGTCCAGTTTAGACACACTCCCTTTTCCATGCCCCCCACCCCACCCCAGTTCATGCATTCTGCCATACATGCCTTGCGTCTTTTTCTCAGTCTTTTTAAAGATTTTTCTCTGCTGAGGCTTATTGTTTGGGCAGAAGTTAACTGTTTCAGTCAATTCTTTGATCCAGTCTTTTTGTTATTGTTGTTCCCTCCCATTTGTGTTGCTCCAAAGTATGCCTATGTGTATGTCACATATATACCAAAATTATGACCTTTGAAAAAAAACTGTATGCTAATTCCAAAATATTTTTAGGAGTTCACATTTTTCCCTTCAATTTTATATTACTCTAATAAATGAATACATACCTTCCATACATATACCATAATTACAAAGTCTGAACAACCCTATAATTTTTATTGTTAGAAGTCCATCTCCTTAGATTACATATGGGTCTTTATCCTTATGTGATGCAGCTATGGTACTAGATTGAATAAAATAATGTATGTTTGTTAACTTTAAATATGCATAAAGTAAGCCTTATCGTTCCCCCTTGCACAGGAGCAATGAAAACTTGGTGGGGGGGGGATGGTTAAAGCAAAAAAGGGGAGGTTAAAGCAAAAGCATCATCGAAGTAGACTTGAGCCTTTTAGCAATTTCCGATAGCTCAAGCTCTGAACAGTAAGCTTGCCGTTGACTTACTGATTGGATCTCACAGGCCCATACACTGCTCAAAGGTGTGTTTAAACAGCATAGAAAGTTGCTAGAGATCTTGGTTGAGTTTTCTTTTTTTTTAAAATGTGATTTGACACGTAAAAGCATCATGTTTATCAATATACTTGGTTTTTGAAATGGCAGAATGATAGTTTTAACTTAAGAAAGAACAGTGGCTCTATCTTTGGGCAGGAGCTGGGTTTGACTCATTGCTGACTTTAGTAAACATGTCCTGCTTGGGTCAGGTGCTGCTCTGAGCAGACCTGGCCTTGCCCAGGAGACCTGCCTCTTCTTATCTAACTTGCTCTCTGACTCTTCTCTCCCTCTCCTTAGACCTCCTCATTGTCCCTGGGTCTCAGATTCAGCTTTGCTGTTCTCTGGACTGATGGTGTTCTCTGGAACTTTCTCTCTTCTGGTTAAGGAGTGAAGGTGTCTGATGGTGTTTCTTGGAACATTTTGTGTCCTGTACAATTAGGGATCATGTCTGGAGAAGGACCCTTCTGGGGGAGCTGAGAGTCATTCCCCAGTGGGCAGAGCCTTCTTCCCTGCTCTCTACCACCAAGGAGCTGCTTGGGCTAGAGCAAGGAGAAGGATGTGCTGATTCATGTTGGGGGGTGCACTGCAGCCACAGGCTGGCTTTGGGGTCCCTCGCATTGCGGGAATAGTCAACTGTTGCTTCTCTGAAGCAGAGGGCAATATTTTTCACACCAACATCATATTCTTTGAACATTGGTCTAGCAGAAGATGAGAGACAGGAAGAGGGGCAGAAAACACTGCCTGGCTGTTACTGTTGCTTACTGTTCATCTCTGCTAACAGCCATTGAACTTTTGAGTCACCGTCTATCACATTAAAAAAAATTCCCCTTCAAAACTAGAAACTTTTGTTAATTTTGATGAATTTGGAGATTGAAATTCCAGTGAGACTCCTCTATTCTTGGCAGTTACATGCCACCAAGGGTTAAGTGCTAGAATGACATCGACGACAAAAACTTCTGGGGTGGATTCCAGAAAACACCCTTTTTCAAATGTATACAGATTTAATATCTACTAGTGGCCATTCATTGGTGGCTAATGAAGATTAGAGGCTTCTAATGCAAACAGCCCAACACAGAAAACTCATGGATTCCAGCCTGCTTTTTCCATTGAGAAGTGTTTCCTGTGGGTTTGTTGAGTCATGTGTTTAATACTTTAAGTGTTCAGTGTAAATAGTTAAGTGGAAGTGTGTGTGGGGGGGTATTTCCAAGAAGGGTGTAGTCCAGGCTAGCCCCCTCAGGACAATGACTGTAGAAATATTCTCAGGCTCCCCTTAGTTGCTTTTTTTTTTTTAATTTTAAGACGACTCAAAACCTTAGAAAAATTCAGTAGGCATAAAATTACTACTAAAGCAATTTGTTAATGTTTAGTTTCACATATTTTCAGTAGTATTGGCAGAGAACACTCTCACTTTTTGGTGTTTTATTATTTTTTCCTTTTTTGAGATAAGGTCTCAGGTATCCTAGGCTGTCCTCAAGCCCACTTTGTAACTAAAACTGACCTTGAACTCCTGAACCTCCTGCTTCCATATCCTGACTTTGGGACAAATGAGTAATTAATTAATTGTGCTTATTTATTTATTGGTGACTGTGCATGTGGAGGTCAGAGGACAACTTGTGGGAGCTGGTTCTTTATTTACCATATATCTCATTCAATGGTCAGGTTTGGTTGCAAAGCACCTTAACCCACTGAGCTGCCTCACTGTCCCTATCTCGCTTTAGAAATGCATTTATTTTGAAAGCATTTTAAGCTCGCCAAAATTGCACTGACAGTCAATAAAATACACATTTCCCTTGTTTACCTAATGTTAACATCTTCCATAACCGTAGTGTAGCCAGCAATAAGAAATTAGCATTGGCACAATTCCACTAAGTCATCTACACACTTTGTTGCGGTTTATCTTCTTGTGATATCCTTTTCCTGTCCCTGAATATGATCCAGGGCCACCTTGCCTTCTGTGCCCACTCTCCTGTCACCCTCAGACTGTAATGATTCTTCAGTCTTTCCTGACTTGCAGAGTTTTGAAGCATGTTTGTCAGGATTAAGACATTCTGTCTTGTTCTGAGAATCTTGCTCTTAATGACATGGAGATGGTGGTGTCTGCTGGGCTTCTTTACTGTACAATTACTAGTTTTCCCCTTTATAACTAGCACAGTTCATGGAGAAGGTGTTTTAAGATTATGGGAATATCTTATTTCTCTTCATGGCTTGCTCACTAATTTTGGCATGCATTGTTAGAACTTGTATATCATAATTATTACATAATTATTACATATTTTTATTTGAAAAGCTGTACCTTTATTGCTCTAAGCCACTTTGGGAACTGGGGACAAAACCCAAATATTGTAACTGAAGAGGTCCCTGTAGAGAAATTTTTTTTTTTTTGTCTTTTTGAGACAGGGTCTCCCTATAGCCCCAGCTGTCCTGGAACTCACTCTGTAGACCAGGCTGGCCTTGAACTCACAAAGATCCGCCTGCTTCTGCCTCCCAAGTGCTAGGATTAAGGCGTGCATCACCACGCCCAGCCCAGGGATTGGTATTTTTTTTTTTCTGTAGAGAAATTTATAAGAGAAAATTATATGGCTAGGTGTGAGCGATGAAGACCAAAGTATACACACCTTTGTATGTCACAGAAGCAGAGGTGATTTTTCCGCTTATTCCATCTTTGTTTCTGATGAGTAAAGGTGAGGGAAGGCAAGGAAGCTACCTAGCTTCTGAACAGCAGCCACATGATGAGCAGTGTACAGGAAAAGCTCATGGGGTTCTAGGAATGCATCAGTAACAGCAGTCTATGTAAGTGGTAGGTCTCAGGCAGCCTGGACCAGGCCACAGAGCAAATGCAGGTCCTAGCCTGATTCGATGCTGAGCTTTTTTGACTTGGGAGGCTCTTTCTACTGCAATCCTTTCCTTAGGAAACAGCCCCAACAAGTGGATAGCTAGAACTCACACCCTGTCCAAATTATTTCCCCAATTCTGGGCTGCCCTTCTTTTCCAGAGCCTTTTTTGCTCTCTCCTGAGAGGGACTGAAGCTATTGAGTCATAAACTGTGGTGGTTTTAGGTATTTCAGAATGATTCTCTTCCAAATCCTTTACAACTCAAGAGAGAAAAACGAGACTCACCCTGGGAGATGCAGCCAGGTACAGAGATGCTGCCGGGCCCCAGGGTGCACCTGGCTTCTAATTGAGTGTTCTCTCCTTTGCAGGATGAAAGCCCAGCTCTGTACAGATAGAGCACATCTTCTCTGAGCTTGGAGAGATGTGTTCTAGAAGCCAAAGTCTTTCTGGATCATCCATTCAACAACTACAAAGCAGCTGACTCCTCACTGTCAAAGGTGAAGATGACCCACTCATGGATGGATCTCCTGGGTCTGGGCAGGAGTTTATTGTCAGTAATACACATGAGAAAAGTGCATGGTCAGGATAATTATAGTCATTTTGCTGAAGAGGAAGCTGAGGTCAGAGAGGCCAAGATACTTGTTTAAGGTCCCACAGTAGGTGCTAGAAACACCTAGTGTGATGTAAGCCACACTGAACACCCGAGTGGGTGGTTCCTGGAAGAGGCTGTGTGGGCTTCCCTGGCAGGAAGACCATGGCAGTGGGGAGGGGAGTCTTCTGGCTGCTCATGTCATCAGTAAAATCATCTTTAGTTTATACTGGTTTGGGGTTCAGGGTGAGGCTTCAAGTGGAGCGACAGAACCAGAACACTCCAGCTTGGCAGGCTGGGGTTCTTGGGTAGAGGTGAGAGGGCTATCTTCTGTGTGCTTGTGTAAGGAGACTGCCCTCTCTGAGAAGACTTCTCACAGGATAACGGCCACATCTTTCTCACAGGGTTCTGTGAAAATTCAGTGTTGGGAATCTCTGTAAAATGTCAGAAATTTCCAGAGAAATGCAGATTTAATGTGTGACAGAACAGGTAGTTGTCACTCTAGCCCTGCAGCCCTGAACTGATACTCTATGTGGTTGAATTTGGAGTGCAAACTTACTCAACAGCTCTCGAAAAACAATGCCAACATTAGTAAAGGTACACTAGGAATAACAATAACAATCAAAGGAAAAAAGGAAGGGAAAACCAAATCCATCCTTAGTCAAACCCAAGTTCCAGCATGGAGCATGTGTAGGGAGAAGGCCTGGCCTGTTTCTTCAAAGCCAGAAGGAACAAATTCAGGAGAAACACAATGTCCAGCCACCAGGACTGGAAATCTGAGGCCCTTTAAGTTCTCTTTGTCTGATGCTGAGGACATGTGAAGTGCAGCTGCTGAGCCCTCAGCAAGGAACATCAGTGCAGCTGAGAAAGTTGAGAAATAGACTGAAGAGAAATGAGATGGAGATTGATAAACCCATCAGTGTTAAGGACACTTGAAACCAGGCCAGTGTTAACAGGTGTCAATACATCCCTTCGATCATGGTGCAAAACTCTGCCAACATTGTTGAAGTTCATTGGCAATGGGTCAGACAGAATTGCTACTTGATTGTACATAATCTGCTTAATAAAATCTATTTAGGTTGTGACACTAGCATTCACAGTCAGCTTTAAAAGGAGACTTTCCTTTGATCAGGCTAAATCACAATAATTGTTTTTAAACAGATTATCAATTAAGCAGCAAAACCAATAAAAATGTGGGTTTGCTTATTTGTTTTGAAGCTTTGCCTCTCTCGCTGATACTCGGTCCTTACTTCTATCAATCCAGTGATTAGTAAAGCTAAGTTCTGGTAAGTGAAGGAAATGTTATACATACAAATGCTGGGGTGTGAAGACTGTGTCCTATGTTCATTTCAACGTGCATGTCAGCATGTGTGCACAGCATTTCATTACGAGCATTACTAGCAAATACTGTTCCAGATTTAGGGGAAAGTATCGCTTATTTCCTCTTCCCAGGGACCACATTTGGCTGCATCCTCTGTCCATTACTCCCACGTTCTGTTGGTACAGTGAGAGCCAGCGGCCTACAGAGTAATTAGTTTAGGTTTTGTCTACATGGCACCCACATAAGCAATTGGAAAGTGAAATATTCAGCCAAATCACTGGGCTTTGTGTGTGGTGGTTCCCGCATGACTTTAAATAGCCAGTTAGCTCTTTTCTATTCAGTGAAAAGAAGAAAGCATTTGCACTAATTGGCTCTTTCATCACCATGTGGACCATATTATCAATAATTAGCCTAGGAATGTTGAGCATACTAGAGTGTTGTTTCATGATGGAATGGAGAAGAGAGCAGGGAGGGAACTGCTGAGAAATGAGAGGAGGGGTCAGCAGGTGAAAGGAGGAAGGGCAGGGTGAAGGTGGGAATGAAGGGACATGGGTGACATGGGTGATGTAACATCCATGTGTCAGCAGTACTGACCTTGCATCCCTGCAGCTCTTTTCCACATGGTGCTGAGTCTGAAGTGCAAGGATTCTCCTACTTCAGTGGCCCTCCCAGCACTCTGAGGCTGGGCAAGATACCATTGCCTGGGCCCACCCCAGAGCTTCTACTTTAAGGTTGACCTTTCTCTAGATTTTCAGGGCCAGGAGGTGTAGCTGCTCTTGGGATTGTGCTCTGAGAACCAGAGAAAGCATTTTTTATCTTTTAAAAAATGTATTTATTTTGTGTGTATGAGTGTTTTGCCTGCATGTATGTAAGTCCACTGCCTGTGTTCACTGTCTGTGGATTCCAGAAGAAGGCATCACATCTTCTGAAATGGGGTTATAGGAGATTGTAAGCTGCCATGGAGGTGCTGGTAACTGAACCCTGGTCTTCTGTAAGAGCAGCCAGTGCTTTTAACTGCTGAGCTGTCTCTCTAGTCCCTAGAGAAAGCATTGTAAAGAAAAACCCTCTGGAGGGGCAGAGGCTAACATCAAGGCCACATATGTGTGGGGAGTAGAGCTGAGATTGAGATTCATCTCTAATCCACAGCCCATTGTTTCTACCCCAGAAAGAAATAGGTTATTAGAGACCTGAGGGCATTTCTAACCTTTGTTCTATTGCCTGGTGCAGACAGGGCTAACACCCAGCAGATCTACCATGGGGATCTGTGATTCAATCCTCTTCCTTGTTTCTTCTTTACCAGAATATGAAATGTTCACATTTCACAGGGATAATATCTCTGACCTAATCTCTTATTTTGGAATGCTACTATTTTGGTATGGGAACAGATGCATTTTCTTTTTTCTGGTACAGTTGTCCCTTGCCGTCCATGGGGGATTGGTTCCAGACCCCTGTGGATATCAAAATTGGAGATACTCAGGCTCTTACATAAAATACCATAGCATTGGTATATAATCCTTACATAAACTCTTGTATAATTCAAATTGTCTCTAAATTATATATAACAACCAATATAATATAAATACCACAGAGGCAGCAATACTGCTTTGTTTAAGGAATAATGATAAGAAAAAACATCTGTGCTTGTTTAGTACAGATGTAATTCTTTCTAATATTTTTCACCTGGGTCACCTGCAGATGTGGAAAACATGTAATTTGGGAAGCCAGCTGCATCTCACATGTGACTATCCACGACGAGAACCACACTCAAGGCACCCATTCCCTCTTGGTATGTACAAACAGAGGAACTAGAGAAAAAGTAATCAAAGTTTTTTGTTGTTGAATCTGGAAAGCCAAAAGTTTAGGTGGAAAATAATATAAAATTGGTTTGAAGGCTAGTGTAAAGTGCTTGTCTTATAAGCATAAGGACCTGAATGATTCTCCAGAACATATTTAAAAAAATACTTTTATTGATGATTTGTGTATCTCATACATTATCTTTCAGTCCAATTTAGACACATTCCCCTCTCCCTGACCCATCCCACCCCAGTTCACGCCTTCTACCATACATGTCTTGCATCTTTCTCTCAGTCTTTCCAAAGTTTTTCAGTGTTGTTTTGGGCAGAGTTTAACTGTATCAGTCAGTTCTTTGACCCAGTCTTTATGTTGTTGTTGTTCCCTCCCCTTTGTATTGCTCTAACATATGCCTATATAACCATCACAAATGTATCAAAATTATGACTTCTGAGAATAAACTGTATGTTAATTCCAGAATATGTTTAAGCATTCACATTTTCCCCTTTAACTTTATATTACTCTCAGATATGAATATCTTCCACCCATATATGGTAATTACAGAGTCTGAAAATAAGTTGTAGGTCAATTCTAGAGCCTGTTAAGAAATTCACATTATAACAGCACAGTAGCTTTCAGATAAAAAGAAATATAACAATAATGTTGTTAGGCTTGCCTTTCAAATGGGGATCTGGTGTTAGCATCCACAAATGAGGGTAACCATTTTGGAATTCATATTTTCCCCTTTAATTTTATATTACACTAACATATGTATATATACCCTCCCCCTATAAACCACAATTACAAAGTCTGAAAATAAGTGGTAGGTTTGTTCTAGATCTCATTAAGTTATTCACATTATAATGGTACAGTTGCTTTCAGGTAAAAGAACATATACACATATACATACATACACACATTGCTCAGTTTGCCTTACTATGAGGTATTTGGTGCTAGCATCCACAGATGAGGGATACCATTTGTCCTTTGTTTTTCTGGGACTATGTTACTTCACTTAGCACATTATGCTAAGACATTATGCTAAGAAATTATCTTCTAGTTCCATCCATTTACCTGCAAAGTTCATAATGTCATCTCTCTTTACTGCTGTATAGAACTCCATTGTGTAGATGTACCATATTTTCTCTATCCACTAATTTGTTGAGGGGCATTTGAGTTGGTTCCAGCTCTTCCCTATTGTGAATAGGGCTGCAGTAAACATAGATGTGCATGTATCTCTGTGGTAGGATGAGTCTTGTGGGCATATACCCAGGAGTTGTATGACTGGGTGAGGTGGTAGACTCATTTTGAGTGTTTTAAGGGTTCTTCACACTGCTTTCCATAGTGGTTGTATGAGTTTACATTCCCACAAGCAGTAGATGAGTGTTCTCCTTTCCCCATATCCTCTCTAGCATTTGGTGTCTTTTGTTTTTTTGATCTTAGCCAATCTTATCAGAGTGAGATGATATCTTAAAGTGGTTTTAATTTGCATTTCCTTAATGATGGGGAACATTTAAAAAATCATTTTTGAATGATTTTATTTTATTCTTTTTGTCTTTTTGACACAGTGTCTCCCTGTAGTCCCAGGCTGGCCTTGAACTCCAAAGATCCACCTGCCTTTATCTTCAGAGTGCTAGGATTAAAGGCCTGTGCCACTATGCCCAGCCTAATGATGGGGAACACTTTTTAAGATGTTTCTCAGCCATCTTTATTTCCTTACTTGTGAAGTCTCTGTTCAGCTCTTTACTCCATCTCTTGAATGGGTCATTTGTTTTCTTAGTTCTTTGTTTTTTGAGTAGTTTGTATATTCTGGATGTTAATGCTCTGTCAGATGTATCACTGGTGAAGATTTCCTCCCACTCTGTGAGTTTTCTCTTCACTTCATTGATTATTTATTTCACTGTACAGAAGCTTTGAGTTTAATGATATCCCATTTGTCAATTATTGACCTTATTTCCTGCACAGCTGATGTTTGATTTAGAAAGTCTTTTCCTATGCATGTGTCTTGTAGGTTCCTGCTAGTATCACCTTCAGAGTTTCAGGTTTCATGTTGAGGTCTTCGATATATTTGGAGCTGATTTTTGTACAGGGTGAGAGGTAGAGGTTTAATTTTATTCTTCTACAAATGGTGATTCAGTTTTGCCAGTACCATTTGCTGAAGATGCTGCTGTCTTCCTTACATTGAGGCCCTTCTGTCAAATATGAGGTGGCTGAAATTTTATGTGCTCAATTTTAGATCTTCAGTTTTGTTCCATTGGTCTACGGATTCATTTTTGTGCCATTACCAGGCTGTTTTTATGACTAAAGTCAAGTAATATAGTTTGAAGTCTGGTATAGTGATACCCCCTGTATTGTACTTTTTGCTCAGGGTTGCTTTGGCTATTTGGGGTCTTTTGTTTTTCCATATGAATTTAAAGATTTTTTTCCCCAAGTCTGTGAAGAAACTCTTGGGGATTTTAATTGGGATTGCATTGAATCTGTATGTTAATTTTGGTAGAATGGACATTTTTTACTATATTAATTTTTCCAGTCCATGAGCATGGGAGTTCTTTCCATCTTCTGATGTCTCCTCAATCTCCTTCTTCAGGGGTTTAAAATTTTTGTTGTAGAGATCTTAGGTGTCTTTGGTTAAGTTTGTTCCTAGGTATTTTATTGTTTTTTTATTTTTATTTTTATTTTTTTTTATTTTTATGGCTATCGTGAGTGGGAAGGTCTCCTTATATTCCTTCTCCAGTTGCTTGTTGGTGTAAAGAAAGGCTACCAATTTTTCTAGGTTAATTTTGTATCCTGCTACTCTACTGAAACTCTTAATTCTTTCTAGGGGTTTTCTGGTAGAGTTTTTAGCATCCCTTAGGTAAACTATTATATCATCCGCAAAGAAGGATCGTTTGACTCCTCTTTTCCAATTAGTACTGCTTTAATTTCCCTTTCTTGCCTTATTGCCCTGGGAAGTGTTTCAAGCACTATATTGAAGAGGAGTGGTGATAGGGAACAGCCTTGCCATGTTCCTGCCTTTAAGGGGAATACTTCTAACTTTTCTCCATTTAGGATGTTGTTGGCTGTGGGTTTGCTGAATGTTCCCTCCAGTCCAGTTCCCTCTAGGACTTTAAGCATGGTGGATTTTGTTGAAGGCTTTTTCTGCATCAATTGAGGTATTATGTGGTTTTTGACTTTCAGTCCATTTATGTGTTTCATGATATTTATTGATTTATGTATGTTGAAGCATCCCTGCATCTCTGGTATGAATCCAACTTGATCATGATGGATGATTTTTTTGATGTGGGACTGTATGTGGTTTGCAAGTATTTTGTTGAGAATTTTTGCATCTATGTTCATTAATGAGATGGGTCTATAGTTTTCCTTTTTGGTTTATCTTTGCCTGGTTTTGGTATTAGAGTGATGCTGGCTTCATAGAAGTATAGGTTTTTGAAGTATTCCCATACGATTGTCTGGATCTTTTCTCTTTCTGTTGTGATGTTTCCGTTTTCATCATGGATACTATTGAGTTGGAGTTGCTCTTTCTTTCTTTTGGTTAACTGGGCTGGGGGGCGGGGCGTCTGTCTATCTTGTTTATCCTTTCAAAGAACCAGCTTTTGGATTCATTGGTTCTTTGTATTGTTTTCTTTGTTTCTATTTCATTGAGTTCTGCTCTGATTTTTGTGATTTCTTCCTGTATGTTGGATTTAGGGTTCATTTGTTGTTGTCTCTCAAGTGTTTTTAGCTGCAGTGTTAGATCTTTATTTGTTCTCTTTCTGCTTTTTTAACATAGGAACCGAGGGCTATAAATTTCCCTTTTAGGACTGCTTTCAAAGTATCCTATAGGTTTTGCTGTGTTGTATTTTCTTTTTCATTTAGTTCCAGGAAAGTTTTTATTTCTTTTTTTTTTAAATTTCTTCCTTGACCCATTAATTATTCAGGAGTGTGTTGTTTAGTCTCCATGTGTTCTTATAGATATTTGGCCTTATTCTGTTGTTGATATTGAGCTTTATTGCAGTGTGGACTGATAGAATGCATGAAATTGTTTCAATGCTTTTGTATTTGTAGAGGTTTTGTCTGTGTCCCAGTATGTGATAATTTTGGAGAATGTTCCATGGGGTGCTGAGTAGAAAGTATATTCTCTGGTGTTTGGGTGGAATATTCTGTAGATATCTGTGGGGTCCATTTGGTGTATTGCGTTGTTCAGTTCAGATGTCTCTCTGTTTATTCTTTGTCCAGTTGACCTATCTATTGTGCTCAGTGGGGTACTGAAATCCCCACTATTAGTGTGCTGGGATCAATCTGTGCCTTGAGGTCATATAGTGTTTATATAGTTCAGTGCACTGGAGTTTGGTGTGTATATATTCATGATTGTGAAATCTTCACGGTTAATTGATCCTTTGATAAGGATATAGTGGCCCTCTCTGTCTCTTCTGATTAGTTTTACTTTGAAGTCTATTTTGTCTGATATTAGAATAGCAACTCCTGCTTGCTTTTTGGTACTATTTGCTTGGAATATTTGTTTCCATTGTTTCACGTTAAGTTGATCTTATCCTTGAGGATAAGATGGGTTTGTTGTAGACAGCATACAGATGAGTTCTGTTTCCTAATCCATTCTCCCAATCTCTGTCTTTTGATTGGGGAGTTCAGCCCATTAATATTTAAAGTTATTATTGAGAGATATGTGCTGCTTCCTTTTGCTTTATTTTCTGTTTGCATTCTTGGTCTAGGTTTGTATTTCGGCAGTTATACTTTTATTCCTTACTCTCTCTAGGTGCTTGGGGATAGTTGCTCCTTTCCTCTGACCTTTGAATTGCTTTGAGTATTTTCTGAATGGTTGGTTTCCTGCACATGAATTCTTTCATCTTGTTTATGTCTTGAAAGATTTTTCTTTCTCCTTCAAATATAATTGGCATTTTTTCTGGGTATAGTAACCTGGGTTGGCATCTATAGTCATTTAGTACTGGGAATACTTTGGTCCAAGTTCTTCTGGCTTTCATCATTTGCACTGAAAAGTCAGCTATATTTCTGATGGGGTTTCCTTTATATGTAACTTTTTGTTTTTCTCTTGCAGCCTTCAAAAACTTGTCTTTGTTTTGGGTGTCTAGTGTTTAACTATGATATGGCATGGGGTATTCATTTTCTGATCTTGTCTATTTGGTGCTCTATGTGCTTCTTGTATTTGTATGGGTTTGTCATTTTTTTATGGAAATTTTAGTTTGTGGAAATTTTCTTCTATTATTCTGTTGAAGATCTGATCAATACCTTTGTCCTGGGATTCTTCTCCTTCCTCTATCCCTATGATGCAGAGGTTTGATCTTTTCATAGTGTCCCATATTTCCAGATTGTTCCACTCTTGTGGTTTAAAAAATTTTTTTCATACTCTTTGTTTGAGCATTTCAGTTCTTCCACCTTGTCTTCTAGTGTTGATATTCTACTTTCTGCTTCATCCAATCTGTTACTGAGGCTTTCTCCCATCTTTTCCTGTTGATTGGATGAGTGTGCAATTTCTTTTCTCACTTCATCCTTAATTTCTTTATTATTTACAGTTCCCTTTGGAGTTTGTCATTCTCTTTCCAGATCCTTGATTTGCTGGTCAGTTTCCTGTTTCATTTCAGCGTCGGATCTTTTCAGTGTTTCCACTTCATTCCTGAGTTTGTCATTCTCTCCCTTCATTTCTTTGAGTATGTCTATTATTGTTATTTTAAGATCTGTGTCCTGGGTTATCTCTAAGGAGAACTCATTGTTGGAGTCTTCTATAGGACTGACAGGTTTTGTTGGGGATTTATTATTTGCTTTTCCCATGTTGTTGATTTTCCTTTGTGCTCTTGGCATGTGGATTTGATTTGTTGTTTATAGTCTGATGTGAAATTCAAGTGCTTCTTCATTTGGTTGAAGGCCTTTTCCTCTAGGTGGAAGGTTTGCTGTCTCTTCTGTTACTTTGTGCTCTGAATCACCTTTTCTGTTCCGACCAGTATGGCCACAAGGGGGGTGGGTGGCACTGGTTTTTGCCCACCCAGTCCTGTCACTGTCAAGGTGACCATAGGGCCTTACCCCATCTGGTCTGGAAGTTGGAGCACCTCCAGAGACCCTGGACTTGAAGTGAGGGGCTTGGATGGTCTTGGCACCTTGCACCAGAAGTGACTGGGCTGGGATGGTCCTGGGACCCTGGGCTGGAAGCAACAGGGGTCTGATAGTCTTGGAACCCTGTGCCAGAGGCGCCAGGCTGGGAAAGTCCTGGACCCAGCCTGGCAAGAGGCTCTCCCTGTCACTCCAGAACCTATTTTTTTTTTTTAAAAAAAGCAGGGTGTTGTGGTACACACGTATAATCCCAGTACTGGAAGATTACTGGCACTCACTAGCCAGCCAGCCTAACCTACTTGGTGAGCTCCAGCCAGTGAGAGATCATGTTTTTAAAAAACAAGGTGTTTGGTGCCTGAGGACTCACAACTACCTTCCTAGGCATACACACACATGTGCACGCATACCTGCACACACACACACACACACGTGCACACATACCTGCATACACATATGGATGTACACACACAAACTAGTCTAAGCATTTTCATGATAAGTTAAGTACTTATTTTCTGACCCCTCCTATGGAAGACAGCATAACTTGTCAGATGGGAGAGTGGGCAAAAGAGAGGAGCAAGAGGGTGAATGTACTCTAGGCTTGGAAAGGATCACCTCGACTGCATGGAGTCAATGCTCAGCCACCATCCACCTGCTGCTCCTGCAGCTCCCTGGGAGCCAGCACCAGGAAGCCAAAGGGAGTGACTCAGTGACACAGAACATCCTGTATCACCTCTGTTCAAACTGACAGTTGTAAAGAACTTTCTGATGACCTTTCTAATGGATAGCAGAGAGCCATTCCCAATGTCTTCCTTTTTGGGGTGCACCAACTTGGCTTCCCAGCTGACTTAGTCCATCTGCCCACTCTGAGATCATACATTTCAAGTCTAGGACACTCCTAAATATGACATAAGTTATGTTTTGTGGATACTCATGTCGTGGAGGATGCTGGTCTGGAACTTCTTGTTTCTTGTTACCTGAGCTTAAACTTGGAGAAAGAGTGATGTTGAATGACCTGGTTCTCCTCTCCTTGGGTGACCTCTCCCCAAGGATTATGATCCTTCCCCTCTTGCTTGGGTGGGGAAGTGATTTATGTCTTCAGTGATGGCAGACACAGCTCTGGCTTTATCTTCTCTTATGATCTACAACTATTTTTCCCCCCCACTGGCCACTGACCATTGTGGATTTTCTTATCACAAAATCTCAAATCCATTTCCCCCTTTGTATTTTCCTCTGCATGTACACTTTATGCATTTATCTCTGATGTCATCCACCCATTTATCTGCAGCCTCATCTTCAACTGACCACTGTCTTGTGACTTGATTGTGGATGTGTGTGTAAAATCCCACCACCCTTTTCCCTGCAGCAATTTGCTTCAGGGTAGAATCTTACCAACTTTCTTAGTATAAAATAACCACAGCAATACAAATGTCTTTGAATTGCCCTCCCACTGTAGCCCAAAGGATCTAAAACATACATTTTATCAAGATGCTCTTATGAGTAAACCATAGAAATCTGCAAACGAAAGCATTAAGTCCAAACTCATGACGCCCACCAGTACCACCTCCACACAGTCAGCAACAGCAGTTTCCATCAAAATCCCCCATGACCACATGGGAACTCTTCAAGCCTGCTGACAGTGTGAGAATGAAGCATTCTTTCTACCACATTATCAAATGAGCTTTAAATGTCACTGCCCCACCATGAAAGAGATGCTCCCTCCTGTCTTCATATAGCACCCAAGGTATGTTCAATTATGGACTTCACAGGGTACATAGTAACCAGTTCTTTGCATGTATGTGTATGTCCATGTGTGTGTGTGTGTGTGTGTGTGTGTGTGTGTGTGTGTGTGTATGTATGTATGTGTGTGTGTGAATGTATGCACATGTGTATGTGTGTAGAGGTCAGAGGTTGGTTTGTTCCTAATCACTCTCCACCTAATTCATTAGCTAATTAATTAATTAAGTTTTTTTGAGACAGGATTTCATGTAGCACTGGCTGGCCTGGAATTTATTACATAGATCAGGCTGTCCTGAAAACTCACAGAATCTACCTACCTCTGCCTCCTGATTGCTTGGGATTAAAGGCATGTACCATCATGCCTGGACTCCACATTAGTTTTTGAGACATGGTGTCTTGCTTAACTTGGTGTACACTGATTCGGCTATGTAGACTGACCATCAAGCTCCAGTGATCCTACTGTCTCTGCCTCCCTGGTGCTGGGCTTATGATGGGGCTGGGCATCTGGACCCAGATCCTTATGCTTGTGTGGAAAGCAGTTTACTGATTGAGCCATCTTCCCAGGTGGGTAAACAGTTCATTGTAGAACTACTTTCCTTCTTGGACTCTGAGGTTCTGGAGGAGAGGGCAAGCCATATTAATCTTTTCCCAAAGCACAGAATAGTGGCCAAGACACATAGGTATTTAATAAATTTTTGCCTACTAGAGAAACAAAACAAAATTGTGCTCCCCCAGTCACAAAATGCAGAAACTGGTGAAAACAAACATTCTAGTAATTCCAATTAGTTGTAAAATTATCTCACAGTGATCTTAATTTGCATTTCCTTTATAATTNACTCACAAAGATCCACCTGCCTCTGCCTCCTGAGTGCTAGGATTAAAGTCCTGCACCAGCACGCCCGGCAACCATTTCTAAACTCACTCCTTACATAACCAGATGCCTTCCTTTTCTTCAGGTGGCAAATGTGCCTCTATCTAATATCTAGGGAACGCTTATCATTGGAATTATTAAATGTACAAGCTGACACAACAAACCACCAATTTGTTATTTTGATGAAAATATTTTGTATTTTTAGCAGATGGCTCAAAATGTTGCCTTTGTTACATAGTCTTTGTTTTGACAAAGACAAAAAATAAGAGAGAAAGAAAGCTCCGGATCATTCTTCCAATGAAACTTAATCTAAAAACCAAACAATTTGGCACGTGACTTCTGAGTCTTATTTCTCATTTCATTTGTTGAACCATTTCCCTGGCAACCTCCACCTTCTCCCAGCTGTAGAGGTCAACACAATAGACTTGTCACAGGTTTTAAGTCGGGTAACCACTTTTAATTTGGAGAAATTATTACCCGGGGAGAAAATAGGCTGGTCCTGTACTTCAAAGAAAAAAATAGAAATCAAGTTGCACACAGCCTCCGGAATCGGACTGACTCTTAATGCTGCTGTGCGCCCCGTAAGCAGCTGTTCAAATAAGTAGCTGCCCAGAGGAAATGTATATTCAAATGCGCCTTGTCATTTGCCGCTCCTTGCTTCACACCTAAAAGCCAGATGCAAGCTCTTCCAGGCTAATAAATAGATGCCTTCTGGTCGCTCATTATGGTAATTACTGGCCATATATTACTGCCATGTGAAAAGGGCTGTACGGCAGGCCAGCCCAGGGGCATTTACAAGTGGTTTATTTGTGTTCAGCTATTAAGAATCCTCAAGTTATCAGATCAACTACTGCTCTTTGGGTTTTACAGCCAGTCTTTCCCTAACAACCAGATCCTTCATCTGCTGCCTTTGTGATGTATTTAAGCAGCACTTAAGGACCTAACCTGCTGGTGAGAAACTTACTTTACCTGTTTACAAAGAGTGTCCAAAGTCCACCTTGCCCTATGAACCTGTCCCACGGGAGTGTCTCCCTGCAGCCTGCCCACGGCGTCCCTCAGTACTTTCACTGTTCCTTGCTCCTCAGCAAGGCTACACTCCTTTTGTCGGCCACAAACACCTTCCTGGTATAAATGAAAGTTGATGCAACTGAGCTTGACGGGTTTGGAGAACTCCATGTGGATACCAGGTTACACCGGATCTTCTGAACTTCAGACAAGATAGTGGAAGCCTTCCTTTAACAAAGAGAATAGAAATTTTATGAATGTTAAAAGTAGGCAAACAAATGAATTTTTAAATGAAAAATGAATTTTCAAAATCTGACAAATCTATAAATATTACAAGACCTAAAAATGTAAATATATAAAAATTTAAATATTACCTGCCAGGCTGCTGAGATGGTTCAGCAGGTGAAGGTACTTCCGTGCAAGCCTGGTGACCTGAGTTCAATCCCTAGGACCCACATTGGAAAGAGAACTGAACAAGTTGTCCTGTGATTTCCACACATGTGTGTGGCATGAGCTTGCCTACACTCAAATACACATGTACTCACATACACCCACACACATCACATGTGCACGTGTGCACACACATACACACGAAATGGTAATAAACAAAATTAAATTGTAAACAAACTGCCTTCCTTACCTATACTACTTATCTTTGGAGGCAACATTGCTTCTTAATGTAACAATGGTTTTATACTTCTACACAGTGAGAAAAAAGTACTCCAGATTTCTTCTGAACAACACTGAAAAGTTATTAAAGTTCCTTTCACTGCCAGAACTTGTTATTGTTATAATGTCTTGTAAATTTTCAGGATTCTTTTGAAATTTGGAGAAATGTTTATAAAATTGCTTCATATATGGCCTAGACTATTTCAGGGCATTTTGCAGGGCCTAACCTGAAATACAACTTGGCCTAAACAGACTGGCTAAGCACAGCTTCCGTACACAGAATCACTGGGGTACGTCTTTCTTAACCAATTACTATTTTGGTTTTACTTTGAACTTTCTCGGTGATCTGCTTTTCCGAAATGTCTCCTAGTTTTTTATTTTTTAATTTTATTTATTTATTTTGTATGTGTATGAATGTACTGTCTGCATGTAGGTTTGTGCAATGCCGCAGAGGTCAGAAGAGGGTGTCGGATTCCCCTGGAACTGGAGTTCTCCTGGAATTGGAGTTACATACGGTTCTCAGCCACCATGTGGGTGCTGGGGATCGAACCCGGGTCCTCTGTAAGAGCGGTCGGCGCACTTAACCACTAGGCTATCTCTCCAGCCCCAATTTCTCCTTGTTTTTAAATACATTCATCGATGTAAAAAACATGGTACCCTTTGAGGCTGGAGAGACGGCTCAGCAGTTAAGAATGCTGACTGCTCTTGCAGAGGACCTGGCTTCGATTTCCAGCACCCACATTGTGGCTAGCAACTGTCTATAACCATCTCCAGTTCCAAGTGATCCACCAGCCTCTTCTGACCTCCAAAGGTATTGCATGACATGGGCACACTCATACACATGAAGGCAATACACTCATGCACATTAATAAAAATAATAAATAAAAATTTAAAAACAGTACTCTTCATGAGCATTTATACCAAGACAATAAAGGCAAATCCTCATTTGCTTTATTGAAACATTTCAATTCTTTTTTTTTTTTTTTTTTGTCTTTTCGAGACAGGGTCTCCCGATAGTCCCAGCTGCCTGGAACTCACTCTGTAGACCAGTCTGGCCTTGAACTCACAGAGATCCGCCTGCCTCTGCCTCCCAAGTGCTGGGATTCAATTTTTCCTAATCTTTACTTGAGGTTTTTAGTCGTTCTGTGTTATCTTCCAGGTCTGATATTCTTTGTTCTGCTTCCTCCATTCTGCTTCTGAGGCTTTTTCCATTCCTTTCCTCTTGATTGGATGAGAGTTTGATTTCCTTTTT
>VZQC01005933.1:0-57061 GCA_009823505.1 Rhizomys pruinosus
AATAAAAAAAATAATAAAAGTAAAAACCAGAAAAGAGCACAAAGAAACAATATAAAAAAAAGAAAAAAATAGACTTTTCCTATGCCTATGTCTTGTAGATTGCTCCCAACATTTTCTTCTATCATCTTCAGAGTTTTGGGTTTCATGTTGAGGTCTTTGATCCATTTGGAGTAGATTTTTATACAGGGTGAGAAGTAGGGGTTTAATTTTATTTTTCTACAAATGATGATCGAGTTTTGCCAGCAACATTTGCTGAAGATACTGTCTTTCCTCTATTGAGAGTCTTTTTGGCTCCTTTGTCAAATATGAGGTGGTGGAAATTGTAGGACCTCAAGTTTGGATCTTCAGTTTTGTTCCATTGGTCAATGGGTCTGTTTTTGTGCCAACACCAGGCTGTTTTTATTAACTATATCCATGTAATATAATTTGAAGTCTGGTATAGTGATTCCTCCCTGTATTGCAGTTTTTGCTCAGGGTAGCTTTGGTAATTCAGGGTCTTTTGTTTTTCCATATGAATTTAAGGATTTTTTTCAAGTCTGTGAAGAAACTCAGGGATTTTAATTGGGATTCCATTGAATCTGTATATTAATTTGGGCAAAATGGACATTTTTACTATATTAATTTTTCCAATCCATGAGCGTGGGAGGTCTCCATTTTCTGATGTCTTCTTAAATCTCCTTCTTCAAAGGTTTCAAATTTTTTTGTAGAGATCTTTGGTGTCTTTGGTTAGGTTTGTTCCCAGGTATTTTATTATTTTTGAGGCTATTGTTAGTGGGAAGATCTTCCTATATTCCTTCTCCACTTCTTTATTTTTGGAGTAAAGAAAGGCTACTGATTTTTCTAAGTTAATTTTGTATCCTGGCACTTTACTGAAACTCTTAATCATTTCTAGGAGTTTTCTGGTGTAGTTTTTATCATCCCTTAGGTAAACTATCATATCATCTGCAAAGAGGGATAGTTTGAGTTCCTCCTTTTCAATTAGTACTCCTTTCATTTCCCTTTCTTGTCTTATTGCACTAGCAAGCACTTCAAGCACTATATTGAAGAGGAGTGGTGATAGGGGACAGCCTTGCTGAGTTCTTGCCTTTAAGGGGAACGCTTCTAACTTTTCTCCATTTAGGATGATGTTGGCTGTGGGTTTGTTGAATATGGCTTTGATTAAGTTGAGGAATGTTCCCCTCAGTCCAATTCCCTCTAGGACTTCAAGCATGAAGTGATGCTGGATTTTATCTAAGGCCTTTTCTGCATCAATTGATGTGGTTTTTGTCTTTCATTCAATTTACCTGTTTTATGATATTTATTGATTTATGTATGTTGAACCATCCCTGCATCTCTGGTATGAATCCAACTTGATCATGATGGATTATCTTTTTAATGTAGGTCTGTATGCAGTTTATAAGAATTTTGTTGAGAATTTTTGCCTCTATGTTCATTGTGGAAATAGGTCTATATTTTTCTTTTTTGGTTGTATCTTTGATTGGTTTTGGTATTAGAGTGATGCTGGCTTCATAAAAGGATATATTGATTTCCTATTAAAAATCCAAAGATGCCCTAGCTGAGTACTACTGTTTTTGAATAAATTGGTATGTTGCTGGGTACTTATCATTGGTAACATCTATGGTTAAGCTATTAGTTTAGCTTTTCCCTATTTTGCACAAATAGAGCTGTCTTCAAAAAATATTATTTTATAAAACATTTAAATGTGTATACAATAGGAATAAATGCCATGTGGGGGTATTATAGCAGGATAGGCCAAAGACATCAAGGCCTTAATAGGATACTTCCAGTTCAAGTATGAATGCAAGTATGATACTATTTAGTAAGCAAAGGATCGCCATGGAAGATAAGCTGCTAGTCCTGACTTCCATCTTTATTTTAAAGATGGTGAACTTTAAGGTCTAGGAGAAGCTAAATGATTCACCCACACTCGGCCTGTTTATATAAGACCTAGTTGAAAACCAGTAGCTCCATCTCTTAGAACAATGGGATGTTTTCCAACTCTAATAAACTAATTTTGTGACCACCTCATCCCTATTTAGAGGTGCTGACCCAAACATTTGGATATATATTTGGGAGATTTCCCTGTGCTTGTTTTCTGTTGTGATGTTTCCCTTTTCATCAGAAATTCTAATGATTTGGAGTTGCTCCTTCTTTCTTTTGCTTAATTGTGCTAGAGGTCTATCTATCTTGTTTATGATTATACCCTTTGCAACTTCAAGTAATACCAACTTACTACATCACCATTTTGTAGGTGAGGTGTTGTAGTTTGTTTTCCATTGCTGTGACAAAACACTCTGACTGACACCAACTTGGGGAGGAAAGGGTTTATTCAGCTCATATCTCCTGAGTCACAGTTCATCACTCAGGGAGCCCAAGGCAGGAACTCAGGGCAGGAATCTGGAGGCAGGAGCTGAAGCACAGGCCGTGGAGGAATGCTGTTTACTGGCTTGCTCCCCTGGCCCATGCCCAGCCTGCCCTCTTATAGGTACACAACAACCTGCCCAGGGTGGCACCACCCATAGTGGGCTGGGCCCTCCCACATTGCTCAACAATCAAGACGATACTCCACGGGTATGGCCACAGGCCAGTTCAATGGAGCCAATTCCCCATTTGAGGCTCCCTCAACCCAGGTGTGTCAAGTTGACACTAAAGCTATCCAGCACATGAGGATTCTGGACAGAGTAGCTGAGTTCTATGCTCAAGGTCTCTGAAGGCAGAAATCAAGTTGTGTGTCCAGCTACATTCTCAATTGGAGCTCAAGGTATCCTCTGGATCCATTTAGGTTGTGTGCTGATATCAGTTAGGTCCTTATTGTCTTGCTGATCCATTGGTCAGGGATAAGGTATGACTCCTAAAGACTGTCCTTGGGTTCTACAGCATGGTCCTACCCTGGCCAGGGACAGTGTGCTCTATCAAGGGAAAAAACACTCTTAACTTCTCACCTGATTAGATCAAATTTATCTCGCTGTTTAAAATGAATTTTTATTATACATGATATTGGGTTGCATTGTGGTATTTTTATACAGCAAACCATTGTCCGCTGTTCACATCACCTTCTTATTACCTTTCTTTACTTCTTCCCACACCCAATGATCTCCTTTCATTCCCCTAAATAGTATCCTATTTGCTTTCATACCATTTATATGATGAACAATGTATAGTCTGCATTTGAGAGAAAACACATTTATTCTTTTCCTCATTATCTTCTTTTGCATCCCCTTCTTTCTTCCAATAAATATATAAATATATATGGCATGACTACTCTCTCTCTCTCTCTCTCTCTCTCTCTCTCTCTCTCTCCCCCAGAGGCCACATTGATAGAAACTATGATATTTGTCTTTCTGAATCTGGCTTATTTTGCCTAATAAGATAATATCCAGTTCTACCCATTTACCCCAAGTGATATAATTCCTTCTTCTTTACCCTATGTGTGCCCATCACATTTTATCTATTTGCCTGTTGGCACTTATGCTGATACTGTAGATTGGCTCTTGTGGATAGAGTGCAATAAACACGGATGTGCAGATGTCTCTGATAAATGCTGACTTGGATGACGTTGGCAATACACTAAGCATTGGTAGCATTGGATCATATGGTAGTTCTGTTTTTTTTAGGGGAGGGACTAATTCCATGAAGTGTTCTGCAGTCTTGGAAGATATCAGCTCCATGCTCAAGCATTTCTCAAAGCTTGGGCATTCCTGATGCCAATAAAAAGACTAGAAGAATTAATCATATCTAAGTATGATCCAAATGTAAGGAATTGTTCTACAATGACATTAGACCGAGAAACGTGCTGTTATCCATTCCTTGCCCTCTATGAACTATGGGAGAAATTCCTCTAAATAGGTGAGAGAAGAAAAATGGGAGTAGCCACCATGGGAACCCAATTTGTTTGTTTTAATCAGAGTTCTGCCCATTTTCCTAATTGATTGTTCACTACAGCCACTTCTTTAGCCTGGGAGCTACATGTAATCAACTTTTGTTTGTTTCTGATTTTTTTCCTTTTGCCCTTAAGGAGATCATTATTTTTCTATTGTATGAAGATGGTAGCCCAAACATTAGAAGCAATTAGAGCAGATGGCAGCGAATACTTTTATGGTAAAGACACTGATGCTTCCAAGCTGGTTTTCATTCTTTAGGCTCCTTCCTTCCTTCCTTCCCTCCTTCCTTCCTTCCTTCCTTCCTTCCTTCCTTCCTTCCTTCCTTCCTTCCCTCCTCCCCTCCTTCCTTCCTTCCCTCCTCCCCTCCTTCCTTTCTTCCTCCCTCCCTCCCTCCCTTCCTTTCTTTCTTTGCCATGACACATTCATTTTGATTCCTTTCAGGTACAAAGCAGAAGCAAAAATGAAAAGGAGGAAAAAAATGCTTCCCTTGGTATATGGAACTGAGAAGCTGTCAAAGGTTCATAGCAGGGAAAGTGCGCTCCTGTGTATTCAATCACTGAAATTAAGTGTTTTTGGAGGCAGTGCAGTCACGGGTCTATTGCATGGGGAAATAACATGTTGTAGTCCATCACTTAAAATGTTAACCTTGTCTCTTACTAGTGACTGGGAGCAGAAACACATGCTGCATGCTCGCTGGTTAAATGGCAGTGTGTCAGCTCTGTGAAAAAGGCTAGCATGTATCTGTCAATCTTCAGATTTGACTTTGTGTGTGAGAATGTGAACACATTCATGTGCATGCACACATCTACACACACACACACACACACACACACACACACACACACACCAGCTCATGCTTCCACTTGCCTTTATGTGGCCTCCCAAGACCTGGCTTATCACTTACTAGAAAATAAAAATTCAAACAATTTCTAGCACTTTAGTGTATTTTTTTAATGTGATGTTTTTATTCCTTTGCGATGTAAAAATTCGTTGTTAGCTTAGATTAGTTACTTACATTTAGGTATAGAAATATTAAATATACCTTAATATTGGTGGATTAAACATATACTATACTGAGCTTGTTATAAGTAGTATCCTAATAGTATGAATCTGAATCTATGAGTAGACCCCCAAGACTTTTTTTGTAAAGCGTTAGAGAACAAATATTTTAGACTTTGCAGGTCACATTGTCTCTGCTATGACTTTGTGGAGCCATGAACAATATGTAAGTGAGTTGCTAATGTTGTGCACCAATATCAAACTGATGATCAGGCTAGGTTTGGGCTATAGATTGTAATTTCTAGACTGTTAATGTACTGCAGCAAGCCCCTTCCTCAGGGTCACTCCCACTCTATTAGCCTCTGGCTCACACTTTGTGTTTCTACTCCAATCCCTTATCAGAATTAAACAGCCATTCACTCAATGTCAGGAGTTCCAGCCATTGTCTTGAAAATGCTGATCTACTTTAGCCCACTTTTTTCCTTATTTCTTTCAGGGCAAACTATTTGTTTTATCTATTTATCTATGATATTGCTGGAATATTTCTGTTTGTACCATCAAGAGTTTGTTTCTGTTTGTGCTTAGACCAGTGCCTGGGGTGTACTGTATGCTCAATAAATATTTGTTGAATGCAGGGATCTAGCACTCTGTGTTAGTAGACAAGGAAACTAAAAGGAGCCTGGGATTTTAAGCAAAGGAACACCTGCTGAGTGAACTCAGCAGATCTACGTTACATTATTAATTTTTTAACATTGAACCTTAAGAGAAGGGACTTCCTCTGTATATTTTTTCATTGTGAGGATTTTCAGGATCTTGGGAGTAAAATGCATAGTGTCATGACTGGGACATTAGAAACATCCAGTAAGGAGCAAGCAAAATGTTCTGCAGACTTAAAATCCAGAAGACACAGTGATAGAAGAGATCTGAAGATCTCTAAGGCTCTAAATTTGTTTGCTTGCTCACTGTGATGATAGCCCACAAAATTGCAGAAAAGCTAGTAATTCACATAGATTGTGTGTGTGTGTGTGTGTGTGTGTGTGTGTGTGTGTGTGTAGTACTGAGCTGGTAGCTGGAATCTCTGAGCAATCACAGAAGGCAGGAAGTTTACACAACCAATAGGTGAGCCATTAATGTGCCTGGTTTTCAGGGGATGGAAAGGCTAAACTGGAACTGGGGACAGGTCTCTGGCAAAGTGTTCTGTTGACATTTCTTTTAGTGGTTGAAGTGCTGGGTGTGTGGAAGGACTTTCTCAGTTTGTCTTCTTACCCTGAAAGGTGGGTGAACATTGAGAAGTGAAAGGTCACACAGTGTGACTCCAGTAAAAATATATTTGGAGGTTGGAGAGATGGCTCATTGGTAAAGAGCCCTCGCTGCTCTTGCAGGGGGCCTAGGCTTGGTTCCCAGTACCCACATGGCAGCTCATAACTGTCTGTAACTTAGTTCCAGGGGAATCTGATTACTTCTTTTGGCCTCTGAGGGCACCCAGGCAAGCATTCAGTGCACATGTATGCACGGAAACAAAACACTCCTACAAACAAAAATAAATCTTTTTCTTGAGAGTATAAAGAATAAATTATGAAAAATTTAATTTGCTTTGTGTTCTCTAGAAAGTGAATAGAGTATATACAAGGTGCTCCCTTGGTAATCCTGGATTTGTAGGTGGCTGACTTCTATTTTGTTTTGCCACCATCTGAAATTATCTTGGACTGTACCAATTTATTTATAGTGTAAAGATTAAGAAAAGGTGATTAATGTACAGAATTTCACTTGTAAAGCGATTTCTATCAGTTCTTCTGTGCTCCCATATTACCTTGGTTATATTTAATTATTGGATCAGTAACACTGTAATTATCTGGCTATTTGTCTTTTCCTAAATGGTAATAAAAACACCTGAAGAACAAGAAGGAGGTCACACTCCTCTGGGAGAGTTGTTTCCACATTAACTTGTACACAAAGGCTTGGAATTTTAATTGGCTAACAGTTCAAATGTTACTCAACATTATAATGTAACTATTAGCATACTTAAAATAGAAGAGAGAGACAGTAAATATTATTCACTAAGCGGCATGAGGATAATCATTTACCTGTTCAGGTGATAAAGGCAAGAATAAAAACAAAGAAAAGGGCCTGGAGAGATGGCTCAGTGGTTAAGAGCACCAACTGCTCTTGGAGAGGACCTGGGTTGGATTCCCAGCACCCACAAGGCGGCTAAGAACCGTCTTTAACTCCAGTTCCAGGGGAATTCAATGCCCTCTTCTGACTTCCGAGGCATTGCACGACACAAGTGCACCAACCTACATGCAGACACTACACTCATACACATAACAAAATAAAAAAAAGAAAAATAGGAATTCCCCATGGTGCAAGTTCTAAATTTTAGTTTGGGGAACATATTGATATCCAATCCCACCAATTAAGAATATATAAGTGGGGGTTGGAGAGATTTCCCCAATGGTTAGAGCATGGGCTACTCTTACAAAGGACCAGGTTCAATTCCCAGCATGCACATGATAGCTAACAATCATCTGTAACTCTAGTTCCAGGGTATCGAATTCCTTCCAGGGTATCTAAGGCCATTGCATACATGTGGTACCTTACATACATGCAGGTAAGCAAAACATTCATATACATAAAAATAATAAAAACAAATAACTTCAAAAAAGAATATTTGAGTGGTGTTTTGCCACAGCGAAAGGATGAACTTCTGTGAATAATAGTGAAGGATATTTCAAACAAAAAGGAGAATAAATAAGGCTTCTTTATGAAGGAACACTGTATAGAACTTAAAACATCAAATGACTATACTTATTAAGTACTTTAAATTATGGTATAGTTTTTTTTTTAATTTTATCTATTTTTGTATGTGTATGAATGTACTGTCTGCATGTAGGTTTGTGCACCCGTGTCGTGCAATGCGGCGGAAGTCAGAAGAGGGTCTCAGATTCCCCTGGAACTGGAGTTCTCCTGGAATTGGAGTTACAGATGGTTCTCAGCTGCCATGTGGGTGCTGGGGATCAAACCTGGGTCCTCTGCAAGAGCAGATGGTGCTCTTAACTGCTAGGCTATCTCTCCAGCCCTGGTATAATTTTTATAAACTCAAACAAAACTGAGCACTCATTTTTTTTTTTTCTAATGTGCTTTGGAGTACTCCGTACCAGGCATCATGGATACTGGGGATATAGCAAAAGCCAGGAACCTCCTATAATCCTTCTACACAACGTTTTAGAGCTGAACTATGAACACATATACATTGCTTTATGTAGTCATAAGTGCTTTGGAGAAAATAAGGGAAGTAAAAGGATGGAGAAAATGTTAGTCACAGGGTCTTGGTACTTTTTCATTTCTAAGACCTGCATGTTGCGCCAGAGCGAGGTGTCAGAGCAGTTCCTCCTCGTCTGTGTTCACCGGGAGAAGCTCTGACAAGAGAGGTCCCTGTGCCCAGCCTCTTGCACCACCCTGGCTCAGTTCATCCACACTTTGCTTGTCTGATGTTCCAACTGGCTGATCAATGGCTTCTTTCAAGATAACTCTTTTGGAGCTGCAAGTACATTTGAGGTGACAAGTAGGATTTGCAGACATTGCACATTCCCTGGAGTTCAGAGAAGTTGCTGACATGCCGTAAGAAGAAAACAAATTGCATAAGCTTCCTAGCTGAGGAAGGAAACGTTTTGCTTTTTACTGTTATTGACATTTTTTTTTTTTTGGTTTATTGGGGGCTGGATGTATTCAGGTAAAGATTTGGAGATATGTTCTGCACAGTTCTTTCTCTATTCCCACATCTGTCCCCACCGTGTTTATGAGGAGATGATTTGTTTCACCTGCAGAATTGAAATGACTGATTTGTCTATCTCCAAGAAGGAAGTCTGAGCACCTCGGGAACTGCTCTGGTTTGCTTTTCTATTGCTGTGATAAACACCATGACCTGAAGTGCCCTAGGGGAGGAAGGATTTATGTGGTGCACACTTCCAGATCACAATCCATCACTGAGAACGTCAGGGCAGGGTCTCAAGCAGGAGCAGAGGCAGGAATCATGGAGAAAGGCTGAAGCAGAGGCAGGAACCATGGAGAAAGATGGAGCAGAGAAAGAAACCATGGACAAAGATGGAGCAGAGACAGGGTCCATGGAGAAAGATGGAGCAGAGACAGGGACCATGGAGAAAGATGGAGCAGAGACAGGGACCATGGAGAAAGATGGAGCAGAGACAGGGACCATGGAGAAAGATGGAGCAGAGACAGGGACCGTGGAGAAAGATGGAGCGGAGACAGGGTCATAAGAAAGATGGAGCAGAGACAGGGACCGTGGAGAAAGATGGAGTGGAGACAGGGTCCATGGAGAAAGATGGACAGCAGACAGGGAGCCATGGAGAAAGATGGAGCAGAGCCAGGGACGCATGGAGAAAGATGGAGCAGAGACAGGGACCATGGAGAAAGATGGAGCAGAGACAGGGACCATGGAGAAAGATGGAGCAGAGACAGGGACCGTGGAGAAAGATGGAGCAGAGACAGGGACCATGGAGAAAGATGGAGCAGAGACAGGGACCATGGAGAAAGATGGAGCAGAGACAGGGACCATGGAGAAAGATGGAGCAGAGACAGGGACCATGGAGAAAGATGGAGCAGAGACAGGGACCATGGAGAAAGATGGAGCAGAGACAGGGACCGCGGAGAAAGATGGAGCAGAGACAGGGTCCATGGAGAAAGATGGAGCAGAGACAGGGACCATGGAGAAAGATGGAGCAGAGCCAGGGTCCATGGAGAAAGATGGAGCAGAGACAGGGACCATGGAGAAAGATGGAGCAGAGAGAGGGACCGTGGAGAAAGATGGAGCAGAGACAGGGACCGTGGAGAAAGATGGAGCAGAGAGAGGGACCGTGGAGAAAGATGGAGCAGAGACAGGGATGGGCACAGGTGGAGAAAGATGGAGCAGAGAGAGGGACCGTGGAGAAAGATGGAGCAGAGCACATGGAGATGGACAGCAGGCCTGGAGAAAGATGGAGCAGAGACAGGGACCAAGAAATGAGCGAGGAATGGATGCACCGGAGAGTGGCAAGGCGTGGAGAAAGATGGAGCAGAGACAGGGTCCATGGAGAAAGATGGAGCAGAGACAGGGACCATGGAGAAAGATGGAGCAGAGACAGGGACCGTGGAGAAAGATGGAGCAGAGACAGGGACCATGGAGAAAGATGGAGCAGAGAGAGGGACCATGGAGAAAGATGGAGCAGAGCCAGGGACCATGGAGAAAGATGGAGCAGAGACAGGGACCACGGAAGAAGATGGAGTGTTGACAGGGACCATGGAGAAAGATGATACTCCAGACCCTCTTGCAAAGGGAGAGTGCTGTGCACAGTTGGGCGGAGGACTCCTATATCAATCATCCATCAAGACATTTCCTCACGGACATGGCTGCAAGCCAATCTGATCTGGAAATCCCCTAGTTGAGATTCCTTCAAATGATTCTATGCTGTGTCAAGTTGAGAACTGAAACAAACTAGACAGAACCCACAGAGGAAAGAATTTATATAAGGTGGGGATAAAACCTATATTGAACTATGAGCTGTATTGAGATAGTGAGCATCATCTTAACCAGAAACATCCCATTGTTACTAACAGTGAGGCCCTCCCATATGTTGAAAAAGATCATTTTTTAAAATGCTGTCATCTTTATTTTTTTCTTTTTTTTAACAATAAGTAATAATTTATGAGTACAAGCATCCTTCATGTAAGACCAATTTGCAAGCAGTTGTGCCCAAACCCACACAGCCCATGGGTACCACCATCCAGCTGGGGGGGGGGCTTGTATGTTCAATCAAGTTGATCAAATGAGTGTCCAGACTATATTGCTGTAGTTTCACCATTCACCCCAATTGCAGCCCTTATATCTACCATGCCCCCTCTTCCGCAGATTGTTCCCTAGGCTTAGAAAAGGGGCACAGGTGGATGAGAAGCAAAACAGTCTACTTTCTCTGGAGCTGTTTTCTTGGACTCTGGTCAATTCTGGCTGTTTCCTTTCATGGGCTGACAGTTTGTCCAGGAATAACCTTTCAATCCTACTAATGAAGCACAAGCAATTAGATATATAGGTATCTAAACAGTACTAATTGTTATGGTAGGTTACTTTGGTATAGACACAGATGTTTGGATGGTATGTTAATCCATGAATTACATTTTTTCTGTTAAATGTGACAGGGTCTTACTGTGGCTATAACATCTCCTAACCACTAGAAGATGTAAGCTTGTGGCATCAGCCTTGGGTTATTTCTCCAAGGAGAGAGCTAATAACCAATTAGTTTTGGGATATACAGACATATGGTTGCCACTGCTGCACAGTATTTCCAGGCAGGTGAGGTGTATCTGGTGCTGATGGAGGAATCTTGCTTGACTCAAGGAGACCTATATCTGCTTTATTGGTTTAGTGGCCTTTGGTAACACTCTCTGGTATTCCAGAGACCAACTGTACACTTGCAAGTGCTATCTCAATACATCTTTCCCATGCTTACATCTGGTCTTCGACATCAGGGCCTTATCGCCTCTCTTCTTGCAGGTATCCCAGTTTACAGGCAAGAAGCCTTTACCTTTTTGCAGGGGGGCTTGGATCCCCTGGCCAACATCTCCTTGGTAGAATAATTCATTGCTGATATCAGAGCTCTCCTGTATTAATATATTTTGCTTAAGTGCATAGCTTAAGTACTTTAGTATTATATTTGGTTCTGAATAGAGAATAATCCTTTTCACAGTTCCTATGTCTATTAGTCAATTAAAGAAGGCAGTTTTACTGGTTTTATAAGAGATTACCTCTATAACAGTTGGCTCCAATTTACAGTTGGAGAATGACCTCATCATCATCATATTTCTCCTTGTTCTGTGGGGGGGTAAGAAAGAAGTAATAAAAAATGGAGCAGAAGAAAGAAAATGGGGGGGGGGCAGAAACACGGAACAAATGAAAACTTGATCTCCTTTTGCCAACCACTGAGTGTTTGCCACTTTTTTGGCCCTTTTTCTCAAGTGGTGAGTTAATTGAAAAGTAACTCAACCATCTGACAAAAGAGAGGAAATACCATGAATCCATGTATCCTCATGTAGGTGCAGAATTTAGGAGTTAATGATATGTCAATTAGGTGTTTATAATGTACATATGAAAGCCATGTAATTTTTTTATCTAAAATACTGTAAAATATTATAAACCTTAAATATTTAAAATGGGAGAGAAGGAACCTGAATTATCTTTAATTCCCCTTAATTATTGTAAAGAAGAGTAAAAACAGTAATATTTAGTTTACCATTTTGGTGTAATTAAAAAGGAAAATAAAGAATTTTAAATCAACCTATAAAAATATCTTTTTCAGATGCAGGAAATGTATGGCAGAGTTCAGGGACGCAGGTGGAGTGGCAGGCATAGAAAGGGAAGTGACTTTAGATTTCATTGAGAAATGATGTATAACTTATGGAAAAAGTTTAATAACAATAAAAATATATCTCTTTCTTCTGAAACATTAATTCCAGTTACAGAAATTTATAATTGGAAAATTATCCTTCCCAAATCTTAAAACTTCATAATAATTTCACAAGTACTTTGCCTGATATATAATAAATTTATGACAGTATTAATGATTAATTGGAAACCAAAAATTTCAAGGCAATTTTTATTTTAAACTTATATTTCCTATAGATGAACATTTAGATAGCCAAAGTCCCTTTAAAATTCAAAATAGAATCATGAATAAATTAATGTGGGGTGTACCATAGATTTTGTACATTTTAATATATTTGATTATTTATTAACAGTTGTCCAATATCAAATTTTTTTTGATTAATATTACTCAATAAACTCTTAACAAGATTAAAGAAATGCTGTCATCATTATCATTGCTTGATGGACTGGAGGATAAAGATACTGAAAGACAAAACACGTTCACGTGTCCATGGGTCATTACCTTAGAAGTCCTGTGTATAGGGAATGGAGCAGACAACTTTGTCAACTGTGACAATGTAAGAAAGCTATAGTTCTAATGGTGGTGGGCTTGGCATTGTGGATAATACTGAGATCTTGCAACTATGGGCATGTACACCATTCATTCCCTTCTCCAGGTGGCTGAAAATAGTTGATGTCACATTCAGTTGTTTTTCTTTGTTTTATCTGTTTCTTTATAAAATCATGAGTCAAATGCACCTTTGTATATTTCAATACGTCTTTATTATGTTAAGGAGAAATTTGCCACCAACCCACTTGAAATGCTTGAAACTGAACAATTAACATTGCTATTCATCTCATATCTTTGGTGTTGAATGGTAAAACTTAGATGAAAATATATGTAATACTATTTCATAGGGAGACTTAGAGATCTTGTTTTAGCAAGAATGTTCTCACCAATCATTGTGTAATGTTTAAGTAGACCTGGAAAGTTGGAAAAGGAATGAAAAAATGTATAGCTCAACTCCAATGGATCAAGAGACCTATAAAATGAAGCCTTTTGGCACCCATTTTTCATATATTAGGAAGATTAGTGTGCATTTGTGTGTGTGTGCACAATTTTAGAAAAACATCATTAGATTAGCAGATGGAATTAATTTAAGGAATTTGGCCAACAATTTGAATTGAGACACTGTTTTTAGCAGAATGGAGCATAAGAATGAGAACGGCCAAAAATAAAGTTGCTGCATCATCTGAGTAAGTCCAATAGATGATAAATGAATGTAGAAGGAATTACCTGATCACACAGCAGAATGAAGCAATGTTAAGACAGAGGTATTGATTAAAGTTGAGCTTTGAAAAATCTAGTTATAAGGAAGGAGGCCACACTTGAGCAAAGACATAAAAGCAATAATGGAGCAAGCCCTGCAAATATTTGGGGAGTAGGGGAATCCAGGTGCAGATCAAGTCATTGAAGTCTGCAGGTGGGGGTTTGTTTCCTGTGACTCCAATCTCTTCAATACTGTTGAAAGATTTTGAGCCTTTATTTCCTCAACCTCAAAACAGAGATAACAATATTAGATCCTCCTACTCACTGGGCTGGGACTGAGTGGAGCAGTTTCTGAAAGCTGACAGGTCAGGCCAGGCTCACTCAGAGCTAGATAACAGATACCAGTGCTAACTGCAACAATTTAAAAATGTTCTTCAGTCAATGGAAGACACCATGGAATTGTTTTCCTTTGATGCCGTTCAGTACCTAATTAATAGTCGTTGCTCCAGATCTTTTCACTGCATCTCATGAACCCTGGCTTCCTCTGGTGTCCTGTACTTGGGCTATGGGTCTGCTCATCAATATATCAGAAAGAGCTGTGTCGTTGAATTCTTCTGTCTTATCATCTGCTCACACGCTACTTGCCTAATTTGCTTCTATTGGATGACCCTGATTATAGATCTTGAGCTTAGGAGTTGTTTGGGAGGAAACTTCTTATTCCTTTGGGGCATAGATGTCTTTCCCTTCTGGCCCTTGCCTTGATTTGGCCTGCAAATTCTGAAACGGAATTGTCAATCAATATCACTAATGTGACAAATTCCTGCACCCCACCTCTTGAGCTTCTGACTCCAAGGCTTTATGGTGGCACTGAGAGGATCAACATTTTATAAATTGCTGAGCTGAGAGGCACTGAAACTTCATATGTAAAATTAACATATTTGATTTTGTTAGAAGAGCTCTATCTCTGACCTGGAGATCCAAGCTCTTCCAAGTGTTCTTTCACTGGAGGCTCAGTTGACCTGCTTCACCTGGTTTTGTAGCTGATGCAGCTGCCTCAGTCTTTTCACCTTCTTACTTCTGTCTTCTCCTCTACCTTCCTCTTGATCGCCTTCCTTTCTTTACTGTTTCTTATTGGAAAGAGTGAATTAAATAAAAAACATAAGATTGGATAACATAGCCAAGTCTGGTGATGCATGCTTGAAATTCAAGCTTTTTGGGAAATAGAAGCAAGAGAATTAATTGTAAGTTCCAAGTCATCCTGTATAACCTAGTGAGACACTATTTCTGGGGTTTGGGATGATTGTTAGCTGCCATGTGGGAGCTGGAAACAAATCTCAGGTCTTCTGCAAGAGCAGCTCCCTGGTCCCCCTGTTCTTTTTTTGGCGGGGGGAGACCCTGGCTCCTTTTGGCTTTTCAATCACTAGTTCCATCCACTCGAGGACACAATTAGCTCTTGCTAGACCAGGCTCCTCTTTTTGAAACGTGAGCCCCTGTTCTTTTAAAAATATTTCTCTTACTGCTAGCTTTAGAGTACATAAGACATGCTCTCAGACTCTTGTATGAGTTGAATGTGGTTGCCCATGATTTCGATGTCCTTGTTTTTGAAAAGCGTATAACTGTAGAGTGACCACAGACTGAGATAGATAGTGACAGGGTACTTCACCTCAGTCCTGTGCCCTGAACTTTACTCAAAGTTCCAGGGCTATTCACTTATCATCTACAGATGGGCTGCCTCTCACTTATGCAGGCATCGACTTTGTTCAACACAATCAAGCATGGAGGAAAGGAAACAATAATATCAAAAAAGTCCAAGTGGGAGGACAGATTTGAGCCCTTGGGAAGAGGAATATTCCTACAGAACAGGGACGCTTGCTAGTAGCGACAGAGAAAAATGATACCAATTACATAAAGCTAAGTTCCACCCATCAAAGTTTAAGAGCACTGACTGTTTTCACAGAGAACCTGGGTTTGGTTCTCAGAATCCATGTGAAGCTGATTGTAACTCCAGTTCTGTGGGAAATCTTACACCCTCTTCTGACTTCCATGGGCATTGCATAACACAGGTGTACTTGCACACATAGAGACAATAAATTCATATGCATAAAATAGAAAATAACAAATAAAACAAGAAATAGAATCAAGTCCATCTGTTAGGTACAAGGGAGTCCACACTGAAAAAATAATCTAGCAACAAATTCCTAGAGTGGAACACAGAGGCATAACTTGCCCTTTATGTTTTTCTTCCTGTTAGTTTAGTTGTATAAGGAAGAGAGTGGAACTGATTTCACTGAGGCAGTTGGTATTTTAATTTTACTTAATTTTCCTTGACAAGTTTCGATTTTGATTGTCTTCTATATTGTTCTGCTTAAAAACAAATGTCCAAAATCATTTCTTTTTCAGGAAAACTTTTCCTTTCAGTTCTGCAGAAGGTGGTCTAGGGCTCACAGCTGGTTTCCTGGAAGACAGCCACAAGATGGCGACAACGTCACAGTGGAGAAAGGCCAAGTGCTACTGCTTGATGTGAACTCGAGCATCCTGAACTTACTGCATATTAAAGGTCTGTGGAGTTTAAATGCCAAGTGGCATGATTGTCTGTAATCCTCTTGCTTCTAGGGAGCAGGAGAGAGGGGAAGGTTTAGGAGAAGTTCTAGTATTTGATTGATAATTTATTTTGAAACCAAACTGAGACTTCACTATGAAGGAAGAGGTGGTCAGGGGGTTCAAAGTAAAGGCCATTTTTTCAGGCTCTTATAAGCTCAGAGTTTAATTATTGTATTTTTTTTTCAAAAATCGAGAAAGTTAACAGTGTTCTCAAAAAACATGTTGCTTTACCCAAGTCCCTTGTAGTCATGCATATGCAGGGTAGCTCCCACAATATAGCAAAATGGCTTGAAATCGCTTAATACTGCTGCCTTTGAAATTTCCTGCCAAGAAAGCAATGTCTTCCTGCTTTTACCCTGTTGTGGTTTTGACTTCCTCGTCCCATGGAAAGTCACATAAATAGGCTTCCTTATTGAAAAACCATCTATATAGCTCTAGGGTGTAGAAAGTTGGGAGAGACTGAGAATTCAAATTTCAACTCTTCTACCATGTGGCTAAGTCAGTTATTTTACATCTTTGTGTATTTATTTCCTTATATGTTAAAAGATAATGAAAGACATTGCCTACTTCAGGGGTTGATAATAAGAAATGGTTATTAAAGTATCTTTGCTCATTGGCAATTGAAAATTGTATGGGAAAAGTGCTTATGTATAGATGCCTATAAAACTTGAGGCTAAAACACTACTGTTTTCTACATTTTTTTTGTTGTTAAAGAGTGTAGCTACAAAATCAAATATTTGAAGAGGATTCTCTAATGTGCTTTTTATTTGTTATTTTTATTTTATGTGCATTGCCTGCCTATATGAGCACTTCCGTATCATGCAGTGCTGTGTAGATCAGAAGAGGGTGTCCAATTCTCCTGGAGCTGGAGTTAAGGACAGTTGTTAGCCACCATCTGGGTGCTAGAAATCAAGCCTGGGTCCTCTACAAGGGAAGCCAGTGGTCTTAACCACTTAGCCATCCTTTCAGCCCTCTAATGTACTTTTGACAACTTTTTTTTACAGACTGAATCAGGTTTATCTGATTATTTATTTTGTCATTCTATGTTCTGGAAGCTGTTTCTTCTTCCTTTGTGTTAGAGGGAAGGAAACGTTTTCTGTCAAGTCAGCTAATTGGAACTGTGTGCCTTTTAAGAGGGAGAATGGTCTGTCAGATGAAGCTCTTGCCCTGCCTTTGTGTTCTCTCTCTCTCTCTCTCTCTCTCTCTCTCTCTCTCTCTCTCTCTCTGTGTATGTATGTAGGTTTGCACTTGTGCATGCAGCTCAGTGGCCATGGGGAGTACTGATTTATTAACAGCCATTAATCTCCCGAAAACTAGCAATGACAATGGAATATTGAAGATTTAAGGCCACATCTCAGAGAAAAGTTTCTCCTGTTAAGTTTTAAACTAGGACTGTTACCAAAGAAGCCAAATTCTGCTGGAGGATGGGGTGCCTTGACATGCTCAAGGCCCTTGACCTTTGATTGCTACAGCCATTTGGGAGAAGCTTCCTGACTCAAAGTCTTGTGTCGTATACTTATTTTCTCTGGATATGTGCTTATTTTCAATCAAGGAATAGTGTCAAGAGCACAAAGTACCAAAGACTGAGAAGAGGTATAAGAGGGGATGGAAAGGAAGGAATATGTATAATATGTATAACAAATACACAGCATGTAAGATAAATAAATTATCACTCGGACTTAAAGACCCAAATTGTTCCCATACTTTGCCTCCATTCATGGCTTTCCGTGATCATCTTAGATTAGGCAATATTTCACTGTGGCATTATTTAGAATATGTGAGCTATATTTAGAAGAATAAACTTGCATCCTGGGGAGGAGGAAGGTTGACCAGAATGTATGCCTAGATAGTAGATATCAGCTTTTATACAATTAGTGTGTAAGGGATCTGGGCTGGCTCCAGAGAACCTCTTTGAAACTTTTGTCATAAAGGATGTGTTGTGGCATCTAGAAGTAATGAGAAAAGGAAAAAGACACAGATCAATTTTGTTCAACAGATAATTTGTGAATGCTCATTAAGTAGCCTAAGAATTCTCTGCGATACAAGAAGAAATAAAAAATATTAATATTTAGTGTCAGTAACATGTAATATTACTAAATGGAAAATAACCAGGGAAGAAAATATGAAAAATTACAATTTCTAGTTCTAAAATAGTTGATAGGGCTGGAGAGATGGTGTAGCCATTGAAGGTTCAGGCTCAGAACTAAAATAGCTGATAGATACAAGCAGGGAGGCACAAGATAGAATGGATAATTAGGGGACCCGGGATGTGAGATTAGAGTTGGATTGTGGAGAAGATTAAAAGCATGTCATTTGTGGGGCTGAATGGATAGCTCAATCAGTAAAGTGCTTGCTGTGTAAGCATGAGAACCCAACTTCAATCCCCAAAACTAAGATAAAAACACCAGGCGTGATGGCATGTACTTGTAACCGCAACACTGAGGAGATGAAGGCAGGTAGTTCCCTGGGTCTCATTGGCAAGCTAATCCAGCCTAATTGGTGAGGTCCAGGGAATAAGCACCCTGTCTCAATATAAATAGATGGCATTTATGAAGATGACATCCCTGCCTCTGCATATACCTGCATGGGCACACACGTGCAGGTGCAGCTGTGTGCAAACAAACACGCTCGCACATGCCCCCATACACATGCATACAAAAGAGAGTATCGTTTATATGACTTATCAGACTTCTGTTTGGTCACACGGATATCAGTATACATAGAAAATCAAAGTTTAAGGAACCTCCTCATCACTTACTGAGACTGTGTATTTCCAGTGCCAACCTAACGATGCGGGAGGCACCCTAGACTTCTCTCCCTGTCAGGATCTTCAATATGAGTTCTATACATTTATGCTTACAATGGTATTACTTAGTCTTATTTTCTGTAACTTTTGGCTTGAACTAGTACAAATTGCCACTTAATTGGTTCCAGTACTTCTAGTTCTTTGTGCTCCTTTTCAGCAGAACTCCAGTTTCATTTGTAGTAACAAGGTACTCAGTTCACACACTGTTGTCTGGCTTCCTTTGCAGCCAGCCAGAGTCTTGTACTTACAGCTCGCCTGTGAGATCCCCAAGAGGAAAGTTTTGTAGGATGTATGAAAAATAGAGGTGGAGGCTCCTGAGTCCCTCCCTGCTCCATGCTGGAACGGCTATATTTAAATTACTTATTTGGGTAGAAAAATAAGTCTGTGTGTGCTGAAGTCATTGGCCTTTGTCTTTTGTGCTGTATCTTAAGGTGAACACTACCATGTCCTTTAAAAATGTGCCACATCTAATTTGTTACTTTTCACTTCAAAACCCTCTGATGGCTTCACATCTTAGTAGGAATAAAATCCAAATCCTTTAGTATTTTTTAAACCTCTGGTTAGTTCTTTGATCTTGTTCTCCTTATTTGCCCCAAACAAGCACTTTAATGAATATACCTGCCCTCAGGACCTTTGCCCTGAATCTCCTTTTACTGAATGAAATTTTGTCCCACCGATTCATGTAGCTGGCTCACTTGTTTTATTTGCTCTCTGAGAAAATATAACCTATCAGAGAGGGCTTGTTGGCCGTCACATTTTCAAATATTTAAACCTCCCTTCCGGTTCTCTATCCTGTTGTTTTGCTTTTCTTTCCTTATTTTTATTTGTTTCGTTGATTGCTTTTGTTTTTTGACAGGATCTCCCTAGTCACAGTTCCCTTGGATGTCAAGATGTGGATCCAGGTGGCCTCAATCTCAGAGTTCCCCCTGCCTCTGCCTCCCAAGGGCTGAGATTAAAGGCGCGTGCCACCACACCTAGCATTCTTTCACAGTTTTTATTACCACATGAATAATTTACTTGAGTGTTCACAGTCTGTTTCTTCTACTAGAATAAACTCCAAAGCAAAGGAATTCTCCAGTCTGTCTCCTATTTTCTAGTCAACGTCTATAACAGTGTTGGACAAATTCTGGAGGCTCAAAAGCTATGAGCTGATCATTGCATGAATGGGCAAGCAAATGGAATAGAGTTCCAGTCCTAGACAAAATGTATTAAGTACATTTTAAAAGGTTCTCGAGTCCTTAAATATTGTCCTTGTTTGGCTTCTGTTGCTGTGGTAAAACACTGACTAAAAACAACTTGGGGAAGAAAGGGTTTATTTTATCTCATGGGCAGTAGTCCATCGTAGAGGGAACTCAAGGCAGGAACTCAAGGCAGGAAGGAGCTTGGAGCAGAGAGCACTGAGGAGCTCTGTTCTGCTTGTTTCCTCTGGCTGGCTCTGCTACTGTACTTATACAGGTCCTGTGATGCCACCTCCCACAGATGACTGGGCCCTCCTCTATCAACTGGCAATCAAGAAAATGCCCCACAGACATGCCCACTAGCAAATCAGACGGATGCAGTTCTTCAGTTGAAGTTTCCTCATCCGACACCTTCAAGTTGACAACCAAGATTAGCTATCACAAATATCATCTTTCCCAACTAATTTATTTCCACTATCTTTAAATGTTTTTATTGAAGCATATGCATACTCACATATATACACACTTATTTATGTACTTATATAAAACACATTTACATACATACATATAATATACAGACACACACATATGTGTACATACATATAATCATGAATTCTTAGCAGTATAAAATCCTTTAGTGAGTTATTTTTCTGCTTTCTGAAACCATCTGAGGAATATTATTACTGGTGGTAAACCTCAACCCTCAACTATGTGGTTTACATACTATTGCTCGATGTCCCCTTTGATCTATAATTTTTTATAAGTGACTTTTACAATTTATTTATTTTTTTAATTTTTTAAGAATTTATTTTGTATGTGTATGAGTGTACTATCTGCATGCAGTTTTGTGCACCCATGTCGTGAAATGCTGCAGAGATCAGAAGAGGGTGTCAGATTCTCCTGGAACTGGTGTTAAAGATGGTTCTCAGCCAACATGTGGGTGCTGGAGATTGAACCTGGGTCCTCTGCAAGAGCAGTAGGTGCTTTTAACCACTAGGCCATTTCTCCAGCCCTTGATGTACAATATTTATGGAAACACTTGAAGGGTAATAAAGACTTAAACAAATATGATATTGAATCATCATCAGTATAACCAACAATTCATTCTCTGAATGTCATTTGCTGCCTTTACTTTTCATATCCATGCACGGAATCAGAAAAAAGAGCTGAGTAGAATTTTCTGTAATTTTCTGATTCCAGCTACAAGGTAAGATAAACTATGAGAAATTTCAAGTTTCCTGAAAAGACTTTAGCGAGCAAAATCTAAAGTATTATGGGATATGTGTGTGTGTGTGTGTGTGTGTGTGTGTGTGTATGAGCAGCCAGGAAAGACCAGCAAGGGTCAATGCCAGGCATGTTCTTCAATCACTTTCTACATGAATAATAATAATAATTATTAGTATTAGTATTAATATTGTTGTTAATAGTTTGTCTTTGTGAGACAGGATCTTTCTGTAGCCACAGCTGGTCTGGATCTCCCTATGTAGACATGCTGATCTCTATCTCACAGAAATCTGCTTCTGTGTCTGCTTCTGCTACTGGGATCAAAGGTGTGCATCACCAGGCCTGACCCATATTATTTTTAAGACTGAGGCTCCCACTGAACCTAAAGCTTACTGATAGGCTAGGCTGCCCAGTGAGTTCCAGGGATCCTCCTAGGGCTGGGATTACAGATGCAGGAGCTCCTGGCTTTTGTTGTGGGTGTTAGGGATCTGAAATTAGGTTCTCAGGGTCAGACATTACCAACTGAGCTATCTCCCACTGCCCCCCTTTTTTGAATGATTCTTGAATTTTATTGAAATATGCCAGATTTTTGTGACTATGATAAAAGATTTGACTAAATCTACTTTTATTTATTTATTTTTTGCAAGGCAAACATTTTTATGAACTGAGTCATTTTGCTGGCCTTATTTAGCATTATTTTACTTTAATTAGGAAAATATACAAACTTTTCATCTATTGCCATCTGTTCTAGTTTCTTTTCAATTGCTGTGATAAAAAAAAAAAAAAATTGACCAAAACCAACTTGAGGAAGAAAGGGTTTATTTGACTCACATCTCCAGGTCAGAGTTCTTTACTGAAGGAGCCCAAGGTAGGAACTCAGGGCAGGAACCCGAAGCGCAGGCCATGGAGGAACACTGCTTACTGGCTGGCTTCCCTGGCCTCATACAATACAGAGCCACTTGCCCAGAAGTGGCACTACCCACATTGGGCTGGGCCCTCCCACATCACTCAACAATCAAGATGCCCCACAGACATGGCCACAGTTCAATCCAATGGCAGAAATTCCCCACTTGAGGTTCCTTCTACCCAGATCTGTCAAGTTGACACTAAAGGTATCCAGCACACCATCCCTGGTTCTTTTCTCCACTTCTGATTCTTGTTTCTTTGGCAGGTTCTAAAGACAAAGTTGCATTCTAACCCCTTCTCCTGGTTAGTTTTTATTGCCAACCTGACATAAAGTAGAGTCAGCAGAAAGGGGGAATTTCAGCTGTGGAACTTCCTCCATCAGATTGGACTGTGGGGCATTTTCTTGATTGCTAATTGATGTAGGAGGTCCCAGCCACTATGGGTGGGACCATCCTAGAAGGGTTTGCTTAATATGAGGCCCAGAGCAAGGCACTAAACATTCCTTGGTGGTTTCTTCTTGAAGCTCCAGCCTTGACTTTCTGCCTTGGGCCCCTCTTGATGGACTATAATCTGTAAACTAAAATAAGAACTATAATCTGTAAGCTAAAATAAACACTTTTCTCTCCAAGCTGCTTTTGGTCATGGTGTTTATCAAAGCAATGGAAAGAAACATACTGGTAGCATACCCAGGTAATTTATTATCTTTATTTCAAAATAAAGAAGAAATTCAGACTTGGGGGCACATGGCTTTAATCCCAGCACTCAGGTGGCAAAGGCAGGCAAATATCTATGGGATGGAGGCCAGTCTGGACTACATAGTGAGTTCTAGGTCAGGTTGGGCTATAGGCAGACTTGCCTCAAAAAAAGAAAACAAGCAAAGGAAAGATGGCAAGAAAGGAAGGAAGGAAGGAAAGAAGAAAGGAAGAAAGGAATGAAAGAAGAAAGAATGAATGAAAGAAAGAAAGAAAGCTTCCCTCTTGTCAGAAGGCTATGCATCCCATACAAGGATCTTCTGAAGTTAAGCAAACATTTATATTTCCTGAATAAGGCAATGAATCTCTTTCTCACCGGGTCATCAAACAGCTTGATGTTAAGTGGCTGATAAACAATAATTAATTAGAGGAGGATAGACTAAGGATAGTCTATCTAATACCTAAAGATGTTGGACCTTTATATTTTAGTTATCTCTATCTCTCACACACATAAAATTGTGATAAATATGAATTGTTAGAAATATTAATTTATATCAGTGTGTATTTATGTTCTTGAATATACATAATTAAACCATCATATTGTGTATCTTAAATACATACAATCTGATGGATAACATTTTGTAGTTTCTCACTAGTCACCATGTCATTACTTTAAAATACTTGAGCAGAAACTTGTTTCCTATCTCTATTGCTCCTTAATAATACAGTGGTTGCCCTCAAAGTGACTTTCTATTTCTTGGTCTACTGGTGTATTCCAGGACAGTTAAATGCTTGATAGGCTTTTGGGCCAGAAGGAACTAAATCTGATTTAGGCTTCTCCATCTACCATCTCTGTGACCTTGGGGAAACTGAGACCCTCTCTGAGCCTCAGGATTCTCTTACCTAAAGCAAATCCAGGTATAATGACAGCAACAGTCACAGTGATAGCAAATGTTTGTTAACTGCTATGTGGCAATATTACAATGCACTGTCTACCTCATATGTTTTGAGTACTAAATGAGGAACCATTTTAAAATCCATTAGTTTTTGACAGAGCCTGGTTCAGAATAAGAACTAAATTAACATTAGTTGTTTCTTTTGGACTAACAAAGATAAGAAAAGATATGGCTGAGCATCAGACCCAAGTTACAATTTTATTTTCAGATAGTGGCTGCTTCTATATATAAAGCAAACTGGATTATTGAAAGAATTAGCTGGATAATAAAGAACTTGGATTGCTTCTGCTCCATTATCTTCAGGATGTATGCTGCTGTTTTTCTTTCCCTTGTAAGAGAGGGAAGGACACACAGCGGGAAGCAGCAGAGTCCTCATCTGTGGCCTCCTTTCCTGTTACTGGCACTTCATGAATCCATGGCCTTTCTGGTACAGCCTGGAATGTGGTCTCATTTTCTCTAAAATTATTTTCAGTTCACAGATTTTAGGACACTCATATCTTTTGCATTTATTGTATTTTGGAGCTCTACAGCACAAAAGTCATTATTGCTGGTTTGTTGAAATAAAGGATCATTTCTTTTATAAAAATATAGCATTTTTAGTAGTTCTTTGAGAACTGCATACATGCATACAATGTACTTTGATGATATTTATCCCTATTCCTCCCCGAAACTCCTCTGGGGTCTACCTTCTACCTCCCAGTCACTCCCACCTCCATGACCTCCTTGATTTAATAATCCATTCACTGAGTCCAATTTGTGCTGCCGAATATTCCTGAGCATGGGATGACCCACTGACATTTGATTGACTCATGGGGGCCACACCCTTAGAACCACTGACTCTCTATCCCCTAGAACTCACCACTTGTCCATAGCTCCTCAATCAGAGTGGGGGCTCCTGGGCCTCTCCCTCTTCCTCCATGGCTTGCTCTTGTTCAGATCCTGTGCAGGTAACCTCAGCTACTATGTGTTCATGTGTGTAGTGTCATGGCATTTCTTGACCCACTGTCAATCCCACTGTCAAGTTTCTTCATCTTTGAAAGGTTTAGAGTGTAGCATGAAGTGCTGCACCCAGCATATCTTTTTATCCCGGATGTGCAAATTAGCTTCTAGTGGTAACTAAGAGAGCAGTGTAGATGGAGGAAAAACTAAGAGAGCAGTGTAGATGGAGGGATAACTAAGACAGCAGTGTAGATGGAGGGATAACTAAGACAGCAGTGTAGATGGAGGGATAACTAAGACAGCAGTGTAGATGGAGGGATAGCTTTGGTTTGCAGCTTCAGAAGTGTTTGTCTTTTATGTCAGAGAGGACAGGGCAAGTTAGAGCAGCTCATATGGTGGCCATGAGGCAGAGAAAGGGAGAAGGATGACAGGAAGTGGCCGGGAGTGTATAGTCCCCAACACATGCCCTTAGTGAGCTGCTTCCAACATTTCACCACCTCCCAATAATAAGATCATATTATGAATCCATCAAGGGATTTATCCATTGCTTAGGCCAGGGCCTTCATGGCCCAATTGTCTCTGGTAATGCCTTTATAAGCATATCCTAAGTGTGCTTTGCTAGCTCAGTTCAATCAAGTTGATCGTCAAGACTAACCATCTCACCAGGCGATTGAATACCATTGTTCCTTAGTGACAGTGATGCTGACCAAGGCTTAGATGCAGCTGGTGCTTCAGGCCAAATCTGTGACATGGCCATCTAGGAATGTTTCAGAAGAAGGCATATCAGATATACCACTTGCATCTCTGGATATCAGGCATGTGAGTCACTTGAGAGATTAACCTTACCAGATGTTTTGGAATGGAAGAGTGTCTTGATAAACAATTTATGCACCTAGTACTTTCTGAGAGAACAATGGATATTTGCCATAAGGGTGAACAACATCATATATGCTTCCTAGATGTGGAAAAATTATTCCAAGTTGGCAAATTTAATTCACCTTCCAGTTGCCTTTAAATAAGATTGAATTACTGCATTTCTTAGTCAAAGCATGGCTACCCATCCAGGAAGAGGATTGGGCTACAAAGTGACCCATCAAAATTTTCTCAGAAAGAGAGCCTGGTTCAAATCTGAGGTCATCACTGATTCTCTAGTAGGTTTGAATAAGTCCCCCTTTCCTTAAATTAATGCGCACCATAATATTAATGGCAATTCTGTATGATCTATAGAAAGAAAGTAGAATGTAGTGTGTGTAATCCTGTGGATTAAGAATAGTATAGCAGAAAGAATCCTTATGCTTCTTATACCTGCAAGCAGGCATTCCATAGGGACTGGTCTAAAAAGAAAGCTTGATGAAGTCTGCATCAGAAAGAATTAATTTTAAATTTACCCCTAACTTTAAATTTTAAATTTTAAATTTTAAATTTACCCCTAACTACCTTTATGTGCCAGTCTTTTCATAGTGACAGGTTAGTATGACATAAAATGGTAAGAGAATTTTCTACAAAGCTAAGTGGTCCACTGGCCATCAATTTAGAACTTGATTTAATGTGTGTGTGTGTGTGTGTGTGTGTGTGTGTGTGTGTGTGTGTGTGTACTCTGTATATGGGCATACATGTTCTAGAGTATGCCCATGCACATATGAATACAGGTGTGTGGAGGCCATAGGAAAACTTTGGTTGTCATTTCTCAGCTTTCTTCCTGTCCTTTTCATTTTGTGATAGGATCTCTCACTGGGCTGGAATTCTGCAAGTAGACTGGATGATCAGAGATGAGGGCTCTGCCCCTCTCTGCCCCCCAGTGTTGGGGTTACCAGTGTACTCTTGGCGTTGATGATCAGTGAGATGAAGGCTCTGCCCCTCTCTGCCCCCCAGTGTTGGGGTTACCAGTATACTCTTGGTTTTGTTTTAATTTTTATGTGGGTTTTGGGGATTGAATTCAAATACTTAGGTTTGGAAGGCAAGAATTATACCTGAAATATCTCCCCAGACCTTGACTTTCTTTTACAAAAATTGTTCATAGTGATTTTATTCATTTTAACTGAAAAGTGACAAGAGTCCAGAAACCCTTCAACAAATTAATGCCTTAACAAATTTTGGTGCATATACACCACAGAACATTTACTTTTCTTTTATATCTTTTGCGTATGTGTGTATGAGCGTATTTGTATAGTGTGTGTGTGTGTGTGTGTGTGTGTGTGTGTGTGTGTTTCTGTGTGTGTCTGTGTCTGTGGCAAGCTCGTGCCGTGACACTCACATGGGGTCAGAGGGCAACCTCTGGTATTCTGGTATTGATCCTTGCCTTCTATCTTTTTTGAGACAGAGTTACCTGTGGTTCCGCACTGTAAATGCCAAGCTTCCTGGTTCAGGAGCTTCTGAGGAGATTCTGTCTCCACCTTGCCTCTCACCTCCATCTCACCATATAGGCACAGGGATTATAGATGTGTGCTTCCATATCTTGCTTTATGTCCCCAACCCCAATTCTTTACAAATATGACATCTGTGTTTTTTCTCCGTTGTACCATTGTGGAAGATTTTGAAGATCCAGCTTATGAGCTGGTGTTGTTTACCCTTACTGCAAGTCTGTGGAAAGTGTTAGGTGCCCAAACGATTGTTGAATGAGTTTATGACTCGAGGAAGCAGGTTAATGCTTGGTTTTGGGTTTTTCTGTAGCCTGCCTCCTTCCTGGTACTCTCACATGTTACTGGATTCATCCAGACAGTGACCAATTTCATTTGCTATTTGTGTATCAGGAGATCAGAGACAAAGGCTTTTTAGTGTGAGGGACACTTGCCTCTGAAACCCGTTATTTTTTCCAATCAGACAATGACTTACATTATTTACCTCCAGAGAACTGTCCCAGACACAGTTGATTAGCCATAAATGAAAGATAAGCTATTGCTGTGAGAAAGGACATGCTTTCAATAGATAAGCCAACAGACAGATAGATAGATATTTAACAATTTACAGTTTTATGTCCTGACAACTTGGACATTGTAATATGAAAAATGCTACTGAAAAGGACCAGTCCATTCCTAGCACAGTCTTTTCAGTAATGAAAGATAAATGCCTCAAACGTCCTTTACTTAAAACCCTTCATTGGCTTTCCATTAGCCCTTAAGTTCAAATCTAAACTTAATATGGCTTACAGGGTCCTTCAGGACTTGGCCTCTCCTTACCTCTCTATCTCATTTGCTGATTAATGATCCCTAGATCCTATTCATCCAGACTAAGACTGGAGATAGAAGTTTGGGTTCCTTTTGTAACTGGGATTTGGGGGCAGATGAAGCCATGAGAGCAAGCATTTTTATGGCTACTGTTCCTTGTGCACTGTACCCCAGTCAGGCCCAGGGAAAGGTATGAGATGGCCTAATATGTTAAAATTACTGTACGAAATAACTTATCTTTGATTTCTAATAGTGCAGTACTATAGGAAAATCATGTTTATTATACTAAAAAAATTATATCTGGAAACCTTTTAAAGAATACATTGCTCAGCCGGGCATGGTGGCGCATGCCTTTAATCCTAGCACTTGGGAGGCAGAGGCAGGCAGATCTTTGTGAGTTCAAGGCCAGCCTGGTCTACAGAGTAAGTTCCAGGACATCTGGGTCTACAGGGAGACCCTGTCTCAAAAAGACCAAAAAAAAAAAAAAAAGAATACATTGCTCAGAGAAATACATTAACTTGCAAGCTAGTCAGAAGTGTGATTGGGTGAATGCTAAAGGAACGTTGATAAGGTGAGGAAAAGCAGTTGCTTGAATGCATTTGGCAGGTGGGAGGATTCCTATCTGCTTGGGGCAAAGTTATGGGAAAGATGGGCTTTGTTTTGTCTTTCTCTTTAGAAATAGCTTTCTTTCTGAAGTCTTAAGTGACTTTTTAGACACCCATGGAATAGCTAAAGGCCTTGAACACTTAACTGTAATAAACTTTGTTGGTAGGGAATATGGTGATCTTCTGGAAGTAGACAGGAACACAAGTCTTAGTTAAGTAGCAGCTGAGAAGGTGAATATAGTGATTGGTATCTCAGTGTCTGAGTTCAGTTAAACATTCCTACATACTTTTCTTGCATGAATACACTTATATTTATAATTAGTATGGAATTAATTCAGAAGGAAGATTAACTTGATGAGTCTTATATTTTGTAGAAAAAGTAGAATCCAGATTGAAGTATAACCTTTCCCAACTCTCAGTTGCCTGTAAATATACCAGTTCACTAACATTAGAGTATTTCTGTTTACTTGAAGCAGTTTGGCTTTACCGTAACCCTGAAGTAGACTATGTTTTTGCAATTTTTAGAGTTTCGTACACTGGTAGGATACTTACAGCATTCCCCCATTCCCAGGACCCCTCCAACCGTGTCCTTGCTCCCTCTCAATTTCTTGTCCTCTATTATTATTATTATTATTATTATTATTATTATTACTACTACTATTATTACTATTATTATATAACTATATAATGGTATATAATTATATATGCAACATTCTCTATCTATCTATCATCTATCTATCTATCTATCTATCTATCTATCTATCTATATCCATTTAGAGGGACTTCTCTGTACCTGTGTTTAGGGCTGGGCACTTAGGGTTAGATAATTTATCAGGGAACTTGTCTCAGGAGAAATGAATTCTCCCTCCCACAGCATCCAGCGATTATCTGCAGCTCTTCGTCTACTGACGGGACCCTATATCATTTTGGTTTTGCATGTTTATTTCAGCACCTTCCAGGAGGACTGAATAACAATGTATTTTTGTTGAACAACCAAGGGATTTGCTCTGTAATTCCGGGTGTGTATTTTTTTTCTCAGCCTTTTTGAGATGAGAGCAATCATGTCAAGATTCCAGAAGCCCACAGCAGTTGCTTAATTTACCTGTATTAGTACAGGAATACCTATAGTTCTTAGTGTCTGGCCCCAATCCACAGCATCAACATTGATTGCCTGGGAACTTATATGAGAAAGACATTAGGGTCTGCAGAGCAAACCTTCTCTGGGTATGAAGGACTCCCTGAATCTTTGTTTTAAGACATTCTACGAGGTGATTCTAATGTGTGATCAAATTTGAGAATGAGTCTATAAGAATAAAGGAGCCCTGTAGAGTTGTCTGGACTGTAGGCAAGTAGCCCAGCCCAGCTGCTCTTTTCCCACGGGCTATGTGACCTCGTGCAAAGAACAGTGGAAAGTACACTGTGAACACTGTGAGCGCTTTAGTTCGTTGCACTTAGCTCTCTATCCTGCCGGGGAATCTGGGCTGATGAAAACTATTTCTTCCAACTGTTTTTGTTTGTGGCTCTGAGTCAATGATTTTATTTGAGATACGTTTTTTTTTTTTTCTCTGTGTTGCCCATGTCCCAGCAGCACGAGGCTAATTAAGGAGTTGGTATGTGGCATCCATTCTGGGGAGGTGTATGATTCTTTTCTTGCTTCCTGAGAACATTTTTGCAAACAGTTTCTAGTTCATATTTTCTTTTTTTAATCAGGCAGAGACATTACAATTAAAATACCGTTAAAGTGATTCTGGCAAGTATTGCAATAAGCATGTTTTTTAATTAAAGGAAGAACAGGGGGACGCATAAGCAGCACCAGCTAAAGGGGAAATTTTCATCCGATATCTGTTTTAATTGAAATGAAAAAGAAATGGAAAACACGGCAGTGGCAGCCTTTGCTTGTTTGTCTGTGTGTGTGTGTGTGTGTGTGTGTGTGTGTGTGTGTGTGTATGTGTGTGTATCTTTATCCCAGGTTGCTAAGCCTAGGTGTTGTGTGCTTGATTAATTAGTAGCCAGCCAGAGTCCATTCCCTTTGCCCCTGATCCTTAAAGCCTGATTTATTCCTCACATCCTCCATGAATATGTGAGGACTCAGGCTTCTATTTCCTGAGCTGCTAGTGGATAGGATTATGGAGCGTGGACTGAGCTCTTGGGGGCTCTCGTTTGCTAGCCAAATTGATTTTCCGCCTCTCTGGCCAGGGACAAGCCCACCTCGAAGGCTTCCCAGGCTCTGCTCCAGTGGATCCGGCACAAGTCTAATCCAAATCTTGCCAACAAAGGAAGCGGTGTGCATCCCCATCACAATGCAGGCTGCAGGCTGTAGCTTCCTTCTTTAAATGCTGCTCTCTGCTTTTCCTTACTTCCTCCTGGCTCCAACCCTCAAAGCAGCACAGGCCTTCCATGTACAGCAAGGCACCTCACTGCTGCCTAGATCCCAGCTAGCATGTCCTATCAAGGCACAGCAATGTCTGTCAAACCTGGGTATGCGATCACCCTTTGTTTTCTAGGGGTAGTAATTCCACAGGCTCCTTGACCATTCATTTGACTAGTGCACAGTTGAAAAGCTGTAAGATAAAGGCTGCTAAATTTTGTTGAGAATAAAAAAAAAAACTGAATGAGGATTAGTCACCCCACCATTTGTGTAGTTCAAGGTCTTGTTGGTGATGTAGATTATCTAATTATTTGGGGCCCTCAGCTCCCTGTTTGGGTCTTTTCTCATCCTCCCCCTGCCTACAGGAGCCCCCAGTTCATTGTTAGTTTCATTTTATTACCTGGCACCCCCTCGCCCCAAATGCTCTACCTCTGTACCCTCACTCCCCGGTTCTTCCTAAAAACGGCATTAAGCATTTGATGCCCTTATTACCCCCTTCACAACTCATAGACTTTTCCCCAGAGCCCATGCAACCTTCTGATTCTTCTCATTCATTTTATTCTTCTTGTTCTTTTAGTCTTTAAGTGAGGATATTGGACAATACTTCCCATCTCTTGTCTCTCTTCTGTTCTCACTGTTCTTATCTTCTCTGGGAGACCTCATTTATTTCTGCAGCTTAAAACTGTGTTTGTTCAGTAAATATTCATGATAATTACCTCATTTCCCAAGGGCCATGTATTGATATAGGCATAGGGACTAAGACTGAATGAACTAGATAAAAATCTTCCTCTTGTGGAGTTTGGTCATATAAGGGGAACAATAAGTGACTTACATTTTTGTTAGATTTGTTTACTGCCACAGAGCAAAATGCCGAAAAAGTGAGGATGAGGAGGGAACCCACGCTGAGGAGGGATGCCTAGTGGAACTTGCACACATTAATGACAAATCACACGAAATGGAGAAACAATAAGCATTGTGGGTATTGAAGAGTCATATGGGATCAGAGAAGACTGACTCTGAAGGGTCTTGGAGGCTTTCTCTCATTGTGATGGGGAAATTGCAGGATTTTAAGCACAAAGGTATTATCACATGGTTTACATGAAAAGAAAAAAGCAACAACATTGGTGTTATTCTGAGAGTTGATCCCAATTGAAGACAGAAGCGGGGTAGGGGGCAGAGATATAAGACTCTTCCAATATTCTAGGACTGAAATGAAAATGGTTTAGATCCCAGTCCCAGCAGGAGATGTGCAGTTGTTGAGGATTGTTTGTATTATGAGGATAATTGAAGACAGGATACATCAAATCACCTGTGGGAAAGCTGACTCCCACGTTGTGAGACCCAGCAACTGGATGACAGTTAACCACCTGCACATGGGAATGATTATGGGAAGATCTGTGAGGTGAGTAGTGCTTCATCTTAGATTTCTGGGTCGAGAAGAAGATTGACCATCAGAGTTAGGTAGTGAATAGGCAGCTGGGTATATGAATTGAGTTGAGGTCTGAGTGCAGGCTTGGAGATAAAAGTTTGGAGATTATCAACAACTAGATACATTTGCTATTTAATGTTGTAATAAGATAGGGTACCAAGTTGTTGTTCATACATTGAGAAGAAAAGTGGCCAGCGGATTGGGTCTTCGGACACCTTAAATGTTATTGATCAGGATGATCAGAGAGATCACCTACAAAGGAGATGTCTGGGAAACAGCAAGAAAACCAGAGAAACACAGTGCTGGGCAATGAGGGAAGGAGCTCAGAAAAGAAAGAGTGACCAGGTATGTGGACTGATGTGGCCACGCAGGGAACATGAGGGTCTCCTTTCACCAGTGTGAAGATAATTTGTGACCTCAACAGAGGCAGTTGTGGTGATAAAGTCAGGCAAAAATCCCAACTGTGGGAAGGGAAGAGGAAGAATTGAAGGCAGGGAAAGCTGGCTCTTTCGAAGAATATTATGTGTTAGTAAAATAGTTTAACATTTTTATTGTAAGGAGAAAAATTTAGATCTGTGTATTTCTCTCATAAAAGCCAACAAATCATCTTGTGGTCATTACAGATGATGGTTAATTATAGAGTTAGCCAAAAGTAGGTTTTGATGATTTTTTTTTCTTTTTTCAAATATTAGCTAACTAGTCTCTTTTACTTCCCTTTCAAAGAAATGAGATGCTTAATGGAAGTGAGTGATTATGTGTTTGTTTATATATTTTAGAGGGGAAGTAACAATAATTATGGTTGGTTGATTTTTATAAAATTACTCAAGGCCATTTGTGAGGGTGTAGTTAGCTTCATGAAAGTCATAACAAGCAATTTTGGGGTCACATTGAAAGGATGATTTCAGCCCTACTCTCTATTTTAGCTTTCAGAAATGGGGTCAAGCTCTATAAAGTAGCGAAATGAAATCCTCCCACTGCCCTCCCCATTCAAGTGACCGTCTCCAACGCCGCTCATTGCACGTTCGTTTCCAGCTGACAGTGTGAGGAAGGAGATCTTGAGGACTCCACGTGGAGTAGATGGAATATAAACTCGAGTCTTTCCATAGAAAATCTTTCACTTTGGGTACCACATAAACATTTTCGGCAAAAAGAACTGAGTTCCTCATTAAACTTCCTTCCTCATGTACCTTAGTGTACATTGCTACTTATAGAGTGAAAGATGCTTTTCAGTAGGAGTTAATGATGCTCATATTCATTATTCTGCTTTTAGCACTGCCATGAAAGATCATCTGTTTTCTTTGGGATAAGTTTTTCTCCTTTTGTTGGCTTAGCATCCTTATTAGTTCCTCTTAATAAATGATGCTTCAAAGTTTCTACCAATTTGTTTCAGTGTATTTTAGTATTTGCTTAATGGCACAAGGGACAGAGCCCAGGCTTATACATTTACCCACTAATCCTTGTAATCTGCTGTAAATCCTTTTTGGAATGAGGCGAGGTATATCTCCATTAACAAAATGAAAATAAACCATATATAAACAAGCCATAGGCAAACATACTTAGGTTAACACATTTTCCTTAAATGTAATTATGGAAACAACCTTAATGAAAAAGTTGCCAGGAAGGGTTTGTGGAAATAGTGAGAATATGGGATTTAAAAAAAAAACAAAAACAGGTGGCTCTGGGTTCTAATGCCTTTTTTAGATTAGAAGAAGCAGGAGCTTCTTGGACTACGTTCTGGTCTGTGAAACACAATATAGGTTGTTGATATCACAGGCTGATTTTGAAGTCCATTTCGCACAAAATATCCAGTGACATTTTGGTCATCAATTAAGCATATTGGGTGGTAATAAATATCACTCCTTTGATTTTAAAAATCACTTCTTTTGATTATTATGTGGTGGTTTAACTAACCACCTGTAGGCTTCCAGTATTCCAACACTTGGCCACAGTTGACAACATTATTTTCAGAAGGAATCTGAAAATAATGGAATCCCTATGAGGTGCAGCCTTGCTGGAGGAAGCATATCACTGCGGACAGGCTTTGAGAGTCCGTTGCCACATCCCATTTCCAGTGTCTGTCTCTGCTTCCCGTGCCTACCCGAGGATGTGAGCTCTCATCTTTTCTGCCCTGGCTGCCTCTCGTCATGCCTCTCCACCATGATGGACTCTCATTTCTCTGGAACCATAAGCCCAGTACACTCTTCTTTCCATAAGTTGCTTTGCTCATGGGAATTTATCATAGCACAGATAAGTAACTGTTATATAGTACAATGAACTTTTTATCAAATAAGTAGAGAAATTAATAATAAAACCTAAACTAAGATATATCCACAACCTAAAATAATACCTGCAGTCTTATTTGAATCCCTGACTATGCATATTATTGGGAGATTATCCCATTCCTCTCTTCTCAAATTTGATTGCATTCTTGTTAGATGAGAACAATAGAGAAAACAGGATTTGGGAAATAGCTCTATTGCTTAATCTTAGTCTATGGCAAGAGGATATCTGAGTCAGCTAATGGTCATTGGACCTGGTCATGAAATCTCTTAACTGGGTCACAAATTTGGGAGTAATTCTGGTTCAAGCTGGTAACAAATGGAAACATACACTGGGAGGAGATCAACTTTTAAAATAGCCTATTTTAAAACAACCAATCAAAGGGAAAAGGGGTAACTCACATAACTAGATGACATAGAAAAGGTAACCAAAGGAACAACAATAAAAATGTAGCTGGAGACTGTTGAGGAGAGCCTGTCTTTTGTATGTTCCTCTTACGCTGGGGTGAGTACACTCTTCATCTTAATAAATTTGGCTGTACTCCTTTACTAATAAACTTTACTCATTGAGAGTGTGCTCTCATGAAACTTGCATTGCACTGGACAGAGAATGGAAAATAAATATGCAAATACATGTCTTTAGAATGTTGTAAAGAAAACAAACATTTGGTAGGGGGGTAGGGCATGCTATCATTTCTTAATCTAATTTAGACTCATTCCCCCATCCATACTCACTCCTCATGCCCCCTGCCCCCCATCAGAGCTCATGGATTCTGTCATACATGTTAAATCCTGTCTTACATCTTTTTCTCAGTCTTTTATAACCTTTTCGATGCACAAGTTTACTGTTTTGGTCAGTTCTTTGAATAGGTTTCTCTCTCTCTTTTTTTGTTCCCTTTAATTTTAAATTATTCCAAGATATGTATATATACACTCCACACATAAATAAACATTACAAAAAGTGAAAATAAACTATAGGTTAATTCTAAAACACATTTAGAGATTCACATTTTAACAGTAAAGTTGCATGCAGGTAAAAAGAAGTACAACTTTACATTCTTAATTTTTATTTTTAGACAGAATTTTTACTAATGTAAGGACATTTATACTTTTAATTTCAAAGTAAAATGTTAAATTTGACAGGTTAGATTATAGGTGTCAAATCTCCCCTCCAATATATTATATATTTGTTTAAGTAAATTTTCAAATATTTGCACAAATATTTATTATAATATTAATTCATTATGATAACTACCAAATAGACAAATACCTGTGTAATTTAATTTAATTTTATCTTGTACAGTATGAAGGTTTTTTCTCTCTTTTTTTGTTCTCTTTAATTTTATATTATTCCAAAAATGTATATATACACTCCACACATAAATCAAAATTACAAATTCTGAAAATAAACTATATGTTAATTCCTAAATAAAATACTTTTATTGATATTTTGTGTATTTCGAAGAAGTAATTTTTAACTAAATGAGACTATATACTCAGTTATAAAGCTTGTTAGAAAATTTACAGATAGAGGTTGGGAATAGAGACTTGCCCCGCATATATGAGGATTGGATATCTCTAAAATCAAAGCAGATGAATGAATAAACAAAAAAAAAAATCAACAAAACAAAGCACCCAAAACAGAACAAAAACTTTACAAGCAGGCCAATGTGCCTGGAACATGTAATAAGCTAGCTTTTGTTAGTATAATGAAATACCTGAGGCAGGATGCATGCTAAAGAAAAGAGGTTTACTTGGTTCCATGCCCATGCAAGCCCTGTGCAGGCTTTTGCAAATTTTCCCCCTGTCCCTGCTCACCATACTGTTGTGGGAGGATGTGTGTTGCTCTGTTTGTGTGCTCTCTCTCAGTCTTCTTGTAAAGTGACCAGGATCCAATCCAGGAGCTCTAGTCTAATGACCTGATTGCATCATTTCCAATAATAGTCTGCCCTCCAAACACAGTAGTTGGATTAAATTTCACTTTCTTACCTCCATTAGCATAGGATGCTGGGAAACAAAGTCCTGCATGAGTTGATAAGCCAGAACAGATGAAGGATTAAATTGATAAGATGCTTTTAGACAGGAGTTGGAGATGGAAAGCAAACCATTGAGGTGACTTTTGAGTACAGTATGAAGGTGGTGACATTTATTCTGAGAGGGATGGGAAACTCTTATGAAGTGTAGAAAAGAGGACTTCGGTAGTCAGGGAGGAGCAGACTGAAACAGTGTCCTCTGGACATGAAGTCGGCTGCCCTCATGAACATGGCAGCTGTTGCTGCCCACACAAGACTTGTATACATGGTCAACACTTTTGCATGGGGGGGTTCCAAAGTCTCCAGTTGATTTCTGTTGTTTCATTTAAATTTATTTGGAAGGTATGGAGTAAGTAGCTTACTGATCGATGGAAATCGGTCTGTAGATGAGGCATGGAAGCAAGTTAGAATGAAGGCATTTGAAGGAGAGAAGGGTGGCAGGTAGTGATGTCAGAGCAGGGTCTTGACCCAGGCTCCTTAGAACACTACCACTGGGATGAATGAGATCTAAACATTCCCTACCTTCTCTTCCCTTTTCTCCCACAGTCCTCTCAAAGCTTCAGTCTGTGACCCAGCCTATCATACTGGGAAAGGTATTGGTTGACAGGTCCTCTTGTCTATTAAGCAAAGAAGGTTTATGGATGTTGGCTAGCTAGCATATGGGGTTAATCCTAGAACTATATTTTATCATAGTTCTTATGACTTTGACACATTTTCTCCATCTCTTATGCATTTGTTTGTTTTTAAGTTTAATTTTAAACCTGCTTTAATTTGTTATAAATGGTAAAATTGGTGGCCTTCTTACCCATTACTTAACCAATTCTAAATTGCTAGATATTCGGATTGTTGTCACAAAAAATTTATTAACAAAGCTTCAGCAAATATATTTTACTTAAACTGAATTAATAATAAAAGTGTTTCTATCTCTGGGTATATGATATATCCTATTGTGCTTCTAGAATTCAGCATACAATAAGATCAGCTTTCACAAGTTTCTTATAAATGTAAGGAATTTCATTCGACCCTGGGACTGGCGAACAGGTCGAGCTTGCTCTCCCAGGGGCTGACAGCTTACTCTTTGTCTATCAGGTGGCAAGCTGATTTTCATGGCTCCAGGACCCATTGAGCTAAGAGCCCACTCCATCCTCGTTACAGACGATGGAGTGCTCCAGGTTGGATCTGAGGACAAGCCCTTCCCAGGCAAAGCTCAGATCAAACTCTATGGGAGTTCCCAGTCTACCAGCTTCTTTCCCTATGGAGTCAAGTTCCTGGCTGTGAGGAATGGAACACTTTCCCTGCATGGTAAGTAGACAACCAGCAAGAGAAAATGAAATAGGCCTTTATCTAGGAAATGTGTGAACAGTGGAAATTTATAAACTGCTTAAAAACCTATCAATTAGTTGCTGAGACAATAGGTCAACAGGAGCACTACACCATCTCCTTAAATAATACATGAAGTTGGTGCGATTCTTGTGCCAGACTGTGCAATGGTCTCTATAAAGGGACTGGCTTGGTTTGTTCTCTGCCTCCTTGAGGGTGGATCAACTTCTCTGTCTTACTGAGGGTAAGCTTAGTCATGGACTTTCTCTGGTTTATGAATTGTGAGTGGGAATAATATACTGCTTAGGCAAGTGGAGGCTTTAAAAATTGCTCTTTTCTTTCACTTGAAAATAGCCTGTCCCCTCAGAGCAACTCCTTCAGCTTGGAAACCTGGACGAGGATAGCATGGGCCAGAGCTTATGACTGCTATTGTATATATGAGTAAGGAGTAATATCTTTATTGAATATAAGTCGTGAGGCTAGCGAGATGGATCCACAGTTATGAGCCCTGGCTGCTCTTGCAGAGGACCTGGGTTCTGATCCCAGCACCCACATGGTAGCTGACACAATATGTAACTCTGGTTCCAGGGGATCTGACTCCCCCTTCCGGCCTCTGCAGGCACTGCACAAAACGGGTGTACTTGCAGGCAATACACTCATACACATAAAATAATAAATAATTAATAAAAACCAAAACAAACAAAAACAAGTCACTGAGTCACTGTAACACGACTCTGAAAACTAACAGATGCAATTATTTAGAAGGTACTGATGTTCTTCAAACAAGAAGCACCCTGGAATTAGAAACAAAGTAAAGACAACTTCATTTTGTTTTTATTGTTCAGCTCTTTTCTCTTCATCACGACTCTATGCAGAGTTCAATTACAATTGTACTTAAAATCTTCCTACAGATGTCTGGGTGTTTATGGTTTCTGGGAGAAAACAGGCTATAGTGTGTTTCTGCTTCAAGTTTACTTGCTTCAGTTCACCCAGTTCCACTTTGCAAATTTGATGTTTTTTTTTTTTTTTCTTCTTAAGATAAAGAGATCAGTAAGTGTACAGGATATTAGTATCAGTGAGAAAGCATAAGAGTGAAATGGTGTTTCAGCAGATACTTATGTACTTTTGGTAGCATGGCCCGAGTCAAAGGCGGATCAGAAGTGTGGGTTCTGGGGCTGAGGGGGAAGCTCAGTGGAAGCATGTGGAAGACTCACAATCCCAAAATTCCCAAACCAAATAAAACAAAAAGAAACAGTTCAGGAACGTGGGTCCCAGAGAGTGACCAATCTCTAGGAAACATTTCATCTACATCTACATTTCTGTATTGGCTTGACAGAAATAAAACCCATCTGTAATAGATTGTTTTAGATTTGGGCTTGTGTCCATGGGGAGTTGTCTGATACTGTTCTCTGCCCAGGTTTTGTACAAAGTATGTGTCCTGATCATTATCTACTGAAAAGTAATCTCTGTCCCCATCTTACTATGAGACAGAGCAAGAATCTCTCTTCAGGGTTAAGTGTCGACCATGGGTCAGTCAGTATTCTGGAAACTGAGTATCAAAATTTGTAAGGTTATAATACCTATAACTATCTGAATAGGAATCTAAAGTTCCTGTTATATTAATTCTTAGACTGTATTTCGAGATCTCTTTGCCTCTTGGCTTCATTATCTGTAGCCTGGGATCCATAAATGTCGTCTACCTATTTGCACATCAGCCATGGTCTGGTGGTCACCTAGGACAGCAACAAGTGTGTTGTTATTTTAAGCTATAGGGTATCCAAGGAACCAAAGCTTAACCACAGTGCCCTACAGTACTGATGGCTCCACTCCTGTAGAAACTGGAACTCAAAGGAGAAACAATAAAAACTTCCTAACTCTCTCTTTCATTTGAACTTAGGTGTTCACATATAAATGACCAATGAAAGGGTTCATAAATCAACCCCATGTGCTTGTATTTTAAAGGTTTCCTTTACTCATAAGCTTTTGTAAATAAGGGAATGTTAGGTTAGAAAATTACAATGCCATTATCTATGGTCCATAAATTAAAGGAAAGTAGGTACTGCAATTAATAAACACAATTTGGGATTTTAGGAAATTAAAGAAAAGGTTAGTGGCTATGTGACATCCTGGGTAATGAGAAGGTGCCTTGTCCCTATCCTTCTCTCTTCCATCTTGTCATTTTTCCTCTTCTCTCCCTTCGCATTTCCTTCTCTTCATTTCCTTTCCCATCATCCTTTTGCTTCTGCTCGCCTTTTTTTTCTCTTATTTTCTCTGACCTGCCATCAACAATGGTTTAACCCATTTCCTAAAGCCCTTTCCAGAAAGGATGACTAGAATCTCATGTATAGCAGAGTGTGAACATGGGACATTGGGGAAATCCATCTACGTCTTCTCTGATGTGCTAATTCTGCATCTTGTCCACTTGAAGGAAATATTGCATAGAAAAGAAAGCTTAGCCATTAGAGTGAGAGGGATTCCCTTCCTGTCCCATCTATCAGAGAATCACAGACCCATGTGTAGCTCATCAATCCTCCCTCTTCACCTCTCTCTCACCATCTGAGGTCTCAAGCAGATTTAGCTTCAGGCATGGTGGTATATCATGCTTAAAATCGTTACGTAATTTCACTGGGCTTTTCCCAGGGCCAAAGGTGGGTCTGGTGACACTGAAGTGTTAGAGAAAAACTAATTTTCTTTTGCTGTCAAATATGCAAAAGAGTGAACAACTTGATTCACTGCCTTGTACCCAGAGAGTCCCTAATAATCCAACCTTTAGTTGTCTTCTTAGGGAAAACATAGGAGATTCACCAGCTTTGGTTGATAAAAGACTCTTCTAGGGAGAGTTTATAAATTTAGATTCCTGAGTCTCATCTCCAGAGTCAGTGGGTGTGGGGTTATGGTGGGAATATACATCTCAGATGGCCTCACAGGCACTGAATCAAAATCAAACCACATGTAGTACAGTGAATATTGTGATTTGTAGGTCCTGTTGCTTTTCAGCTATAATTCTGGGAAAATTGATTTTTATTAAACCAGTGAAAACAGTCACCATTCAATACTTACTGTTTCCAAAGTGGTCCACAGCATTTCCACACAACTCATATACATCAGTGCTTACTACCTTGATTATATTCTTTCTTTTTTTTCCCCCCAGAATCAATGAGTAGCAGGGCCAGTTATCTAATATTTTCTTTCAGAGGTGAGGAAATTTTGAGAGTGCAGAGTCTTCTCATTTAATCTTATGTGGCCCACTCTGCCTAGCACTTTCTCACCTATTTTTTTGTGCCAATCTCTTTTCATCAGTCAGAGAGGAGTTAACCTCGAAGCTCATGAGACAGAAACATTACCAGGTACCTTCTGTTCTGTTCCCATCACCAAGTGGACACCTTCAGATTTTAATCTCTCATGAGTACAGCTGCTTCCCAGCATAGGACATCTAGGTGTGGTTACAATGAAGTCTTCTCAGAAAACAGCTACTCAGGCCCTAGCTTAGACAGAAGGACACTGAGCAGCAAATGAAACCCTTTAGATACTTGAGCCTAACATCTAGGAGCAAGGGGACTGATGGATTCTAATTTAACTCCAGCATGGGACATACAGAACCATACAACTGGGTCACCGTGTCAGTGATACCCCCTCCCTGGTGTCCCCTCCCTGCTCATGCCTCATTATTGCCCTTTGTCACCCTTCTGCTTCAGTTGATGTTTATCGTAGATTAGAATTTCTAGGCAAATGGGCCTCGCTGTTCAGCTGTCACAAGCAGGGCTGGAGTTGAAAGCACATTTCATGTCTTTGTTTTAATTCAGAAAAACCCACACAGTAAAGCACTCATGCACGGATATGCAGCGTGGTGTTTTTCCATGTATGGGAGGGGATAAGGGCCAAGCATGTTTTCAGTCTCAGGAGGAGTGAAGATTTTCAGTATGTTCTGTCACACGCTCACTCTGATATTTTAATATGAATAAAGGATCCAAAGTTGGAGGTCTGAAGTTTGAGTGTATGGAGTCAATAAAAAAATTTCACTCTTGCCTTTTGCTTGGGCCACCCAATCTGCCAATCCTGTTTCACCACCCAAACTGTGTGCCAATCACTTGTCACTTTTCAAAGAGGTCACATCAACCTGGGCAACTTGAATTTTTGACAATGTAATTATGGCTCTTGCTTCCACAGTGGGAGTCTGAGCAGGACAGAGAGGCTTTTATTGATTGTTCAGCCGGGAAATTTATCAATGTCTCTCATTTCATTCCCATTTCTTCCCTGAGAAATTTACCTGACAGTTTCTTTGTAGAAAAGCAGTTTTACAGCCGTGACTGCGCTCTTTGTCCTTCTCAAGAAATTACAAGATACAAGCATTAAATATAAATGAAAATTTCTGAAAAACTATGATGTGGAACATGATTGAGGAAAGTATTAGTGGAATCGCTATGAGTGTAATAATTTAGTAGGAATCAACAAGAAAGGGGCTACTTAACTAAACAAATGGTTTGTTCTAAAGATTCCAAATATCTGTATTTTAATTCCATGCCTTTTCAAATAATGCATAACACTCTATTGTTACAGTGGCTAAAGAGTAGCAGGTTGGCTTTAAGTGTGGGCTAGTGCTTGTGGGGGAGTGCATAGGGGAGTGTTCCTGGGTAGTGATTTTTATACCGTATTCACAAAAATCCACATTTCCTAGGAGAGCTCCAAGGCCTCTATACGCAGATATTTGGGGTCAAGTAATAAAAGTTTAAATTGCTCAAGAAATCAGTGTATTGGCTTTATCTCTATTATATGTTTGTCTTCAAAATAATAGTTTATTTGAAAGAAAGAGTTCTATTTTGGAAAAAAAATGTGATTAAAAGGCTCTGTTAAGGGGCCAATAAAGCACTTGCCAAGCAGGCCTGATGACCCAAGTTCTATCTCCGAATTCTATGTAAGGGTGAAAGGAAAGAAATGACTTCGCAGGGTTCTTCTCTCACTTCCACCCCCACACCATGGCATTTGCCCCCTCTGCAGCATAATGAATAAAATAAAGATGAATTTACAGAGCTCTACTGGGCCATCCTTTTAAAGAGTTGGAACTCACTCTGTGTGATTCCTTATTTCCTCAAAGTTTTTTAACCCCTGAGACATTTTTTTTTTGTGTGTGTGTGTGATGTGTGTTCTTTGGTGTAGGATGGAATTTTCTAGACCTCATTTTTAGTTCATAGTGGTTCATCTTTATCGACAGTGTGTTTTTAAATTTTTATTTATTTATTTATTTTATGTGTATGAATGTACTGTGTGCATGCAGGTCTGTGCACCCGTGTCCTGGTGCAATGCCGCGGAGGTCAGAAGAGAGTGTCGGATTCCTCTGGAACTGGAGATCTCCTGGAATTGGAGTTAAAGACAGTTTTTACATCACTATTCTTTATCTCACTGGATCAGCCATTTCCAGACCTGTCTCCTTTCCATCCATTCACTGAACCCTCCTTGTCTCTGCTCTATTTCTTTGCATTTCTTTTCTTCTGTGTTTCATTCCTTTGGGCTGGAGTAGAAACCAGTGGCATGACATGGTACTTTCCTGTATGTATCTATATTACTCTTACATTGTTTGCTCTTAAGGAACAGAAACCAAATATAAGTGACCTTAGGGGAAAGAAAAAGGGATTAATGAATTCTTATAATTAAATTGGCCTTGGTCAAGAAGGCCTCCGGAGCTCCAAATGCTTACTGTTCCCTTGCTGAATGTGCTGGTCTCCCTCGCTGCTGTTCCTAACTGCCTTCTCTATATGACCATTGGCCTTCTTTTGTCATTTGAACATATGGACTTCCAGTTTTTAGGAAAGGAGCTTGGTGTTATCATTAAAAAAAATTACCACAAAAGACCTCACAAAGTCCTAGCAGTCTTGCTATCACATTTGATAGCCAGTTGGTGAGTATATTGTAAATGTCCCTGCTCAAGGCAGCCTTTACTCCTACAACAGCCCTCAAGACCAGCAAAACTCTGCCATATTAGAAGACTCAATTCTGCCTTAACCAGGGAAAACAGGGAGATATGGAATGTGTTGTTACATGCATGTCTCTTCATGTGTAAGTTTTTATAAGGTATGTTCTGAGAATCTGATGAGCAAAAGCAGAGGTTATAGCTCCAGAAATAATATGTTGCTGAGCAAACAAAACTGTAGATGCCCTCAACATTGGTTAAGCTAAAATTGTGGGCTTTCGAAAGAATTTTCAGAAACAGTTTGTGTCTGAAATCTCTAAGTAACTGAAATATTGAGGTAGAAATATTCACGTATGAAAAATCTGAGCCACGTCAAACAAATAAAATAGTATGTGGGATCAGACAAACAAAATGCTCATTGAGTTTCAGTTACAAAGCTTAGAACATACAAGGGTATTAATTGTGTGTGTGTGTATGTGTGTGTGTGTGTGTGTGTATGTTGTGTAATGTCACTAAAATCATTTGTTTTAACTGGATACAGATTTGAAAATTTAAAGTTTCTTAGAATTTTAAGGCTCTATTTACTTAAAGGACTTAATTAATGAATTTAATTTTCTAGAATATGAGTCTCTTCCTCTTCCTTTTCCTCTTTCTCCTTTTCCTCCTCCTCCTTCAGAGATCTTAAAATTCCTAGTTATATATTGAAGAGGTTCTCTACTTTGTAATATTTTCCACCATAGAATATTGCCTTAATATATATGGCAAGTGAGTTTGAGCTTGTCTGGTATGGAAATCTGCCACAGGACCACACAAATGGATGAGATAAAGTTTTAGGGATGTTTGGGAGGTGGAAACATTTTGGCTTTTCTTTCTTCTAGCCATCACCTTCATTTATGTTCTGATGAATTTTCTCTCTTATACTTTAACTGCAGGTTCATAGCTGTCTGGTTGATTTCTCATATTTAATTGCAGGTTCATAGCTGTCTGGTTGATTTCTCATATTTAAAAAGTCCGGTCTCATTGTTCAGTTTACAGCTTCAGTCTCTTTTTAAAAATACTTATATTGATGAATTGTATATTTCATTCATTATCTTTCAGTCCAATTTAGACACATTCCCCTCTCCCTGCCCCCATTCTACCCCTCTTCATGCCTTCTGCCATACATGTCTTGCATCTTTCTCTCAGTCTTTCCAAAGTTTTTCCCTGCAGAGGCTTATTGTTTGGGGCAGAGATTAACTATATAATTCAGTTCTTTAACCCAGTCTTTATGTTGTTGTTTTTCCCTCCCCTTTGTATTGCTCCAACATATGCCTGTAAAATCATCACATATGCATCAAAATTATGACCTCTGGGAATAAACTGTATGCTATTCTTTTTTTATTTTTTTATTTTTATTTTATTTTTTTATTGATGCTTTGTGTATTTCATACATCATTTTCCAATTCAGTTCAGGCATATATCCCCTTCCCTTCCCCCCACCCCACCCCTACCCATCCCAGATCATGCATTCTGCCGTAAGTTTTTTGCATCTTTCTCTGCCTTTTTTGTTTTGTTTTGTTTTCATTTTTTAACAGTAAATGATAATTTGTGAGTATAAGCATCCTTCATGTAAAACCAATTGCAAGCAGTTGTGCCCAAACCCACACAGCTCATGGGTCCCACCATCCAGCAGGGGGGGCTTGTATGTTCAATCAAGTTGATCAAATGAGTGTCCAGTCTATATTGTTGTAGTTTCACCATTAACCCCAATCAAAGCCCTTACATTCTACCATGCCCCCTCTTCCACAGATTGTTCCCTAGGCTTAGAAAAGGGGCACAGGTGGATGAGAAGCAAAACACTCTACTTTCTCTGGAGCTGATGTCTTGGTCTTTAGTCAGTTCTGGCTGTTTTCTTTCATGGGCTGCCAGCTTGTCCAGGCATAACTTTTCGATCCTACTAATGAAGCACATGGAATAAGATATTTAGGTATTAAACAGTATAATACATAGCCTTTCGATCCTACTAATGAAGCACACACAATTAGATATATAGGTATTTAAACAGTACTAATTGTTATGGTAGGTTTCTTTGGTATAGACACGGATGTTTGGATGGTATGTTAATTCATGATTTACATTTTCTTCTGTTAAGTATGGCAGGGTCTTCGTGTGGTTTATAACATCTCCTAACCATTAGAGGATGTAAGCTTGTGGCATCAGCCGTGGGTTATTCCTCCAAGGAGAGAGCTAATAGCCGATTAGATTTGGGCTATACAGGCATATGGCTGCCACTGCTGCACAGTATTTCCAGGCAGATGAGGTGTAGCTGGTGCTGATGGAGGAGTCTTGCTTGACTCAAGGAGACCTATATTTGCTTTATTGGTTTAGTGGTCTTTGGTAACACTCTCTGGCATCCCAGAGACCATCTGTATACTTGCAAGTGCGGTCTCCATACATCTTTTCCATGTTTGTACCAGGTCTTCAACAGCAGGGCCTTATCGCCTCTCTTCCTGCAGATATCCCAGTTTGGAGGCAAGGAGCCTTTACCATTTGTGGGGGCTTGGATCCCCTGGCCGGAGATGTTGACCAGGGGATCCAAGCCCCCACAAATGATAAACTGTATGCTATTCTAAAATATGTTTAGGAATTCACATTTTCCCCCTTTAATTTTATATTACTCTAAAATATGAATACATACCTTCCACCCATATATAGTAATTACAGAGTCTGAAAATAAGTGGTAGATCAATTCTAGAGCCTCTAGTTAAGAGATTTACATTATAACAACACAGTTACTTTCAGATAAAAAGAAATATAAAAATAATGTTGTTCAGCTTGCCTTTCAACTGGGAATTTGGTGTTAGCATCCACAAATGAGGGAAGCCATTCACCGTTTGTTTTTCTGGGACTCATTCACTCAGTGTGGTGGTCTGAATGATACTGTCCCCCATAGGCTTTAAGTATTCAGACATTTTGTCTCCAGTTGGTGGCACTGTTCTTGGAGGTCTTAGAAGGTGTGGCTGTGCTGGAGGAAGTATGTTATTGGGGGCAGGCTTAGTGAGTTTATCAAGCCTTGCGGTCTCCAGCCTCTCGCTCTCTCTGCTTCCTGTGCTCATTGCGAGATGCGACCCTTGGCTTGCTGCTCCAGCCCTGGCCACCATGCTTCCCCACCACAATGGACTCTGATTCCCTGGAACCATCAATCGTAAGCTCAAATAAACTCTTCCTTTTATAAGTTCCCTTGTTCATGGTGGTTTTATCGCAGCAACAGAAAAGTGTCTAATACACTCAGCATTCCTGCTCTTTAATTTCAGGGTTCTTGGTCGACACACTCGGAGTAGTAGGGGCACAGATTGCTTTTCCATTTCTCATCTTCTCTTAATTTTGCTTTCTGTTGGTGTTGTGCGGATAGATGAAGAGAGGCAAGACATTTATCAGACTGACCTGCCTTTTTGGGCACTCCCACTGGACAGTCTCTCAGTCTGGAAGCCTCAGTTGAGTGTGCACTCCCTAGTTTCCATCCTAGTGTTGGTGTTTCTCGGGTGTGTTATTAAGTTGGCTCAAGTCAAGGTACCATCTCCAGAATTCAGTTGATCTAAAGCAATCATATATATATACACACACTTCTATTGCCCCTTTCTCTACTCTGCACACATGTTGTTTTTCAATTATTTTTCTTTCCTGAGAGGTATGAGCAACTCAACATATGCTTGGTATGTCCAGGTGTTTAATTTGGGAAAAAGAAGCCCATGTCCTCTTCTTCCAGGCAGTTCTGCTACTATCCTTCAGAAGCCCACTTTGTTTATGTGGAAAGAAGTCCTCTAGCACCTTCCTGTACGCAGGAAGGGGAGATAAAGGCTTTGGTAAGTTACCTAAGCTCATGGTGCATGTCCACACCAGTGGTTTCCTTTCAATCTCCTGTTTCTGTTACACTCCTGCCTGAAGTATATATGCTCCAGGAATGGCTAGAGTAACATCCTTTTAACAAGCCTCCAGGAGATGTGTACATTGTAGCATGATTCCCTCATAGCCCGGGGTGCTTCTTCCCACTGTTCTATGCTGAGTCCTTATATTAGGTTCAAAGGAGTAGAAGATCTGCTTATTTTTTTGTATATTTTTTAAAGTACTACAAAATGATCACTGGTTTGAAGGGGAGAGCCATTGTCTTTTCCCCCTTAATTTTTATTTTGTTTTCACTAGAGCTGGGAAGCAAATTTATGTAGAGGGGAAGAATAGAGGATGGGGAAATTAAAAAATGTGATCATACTTCTTTTAATTAATTTTTTCAAGTGCTACGGCTTGAACCCAAGGTTAAGTCTGCTAGGCAGTAACACTATCACTGAATTACATCCTTGGCCCTTGTTTTGAGACAGATATATTCACCAGGTTGCCAAGGTTGGCCTTAATCTTTCTTTGTAGCCTAGGATGGCTTCAATTTTGTGATCCTCCTGTGTCAGATTTGCAAGCAGCCACGACATAGGTGTATGTCACCAAGCCTAACCACTTCCTAGAAAATTGACAAAGTTGAGCACATCATTGGAATTTTAGTTAGCTGCCATGCTGTGGGAAATCATGGTCATGTAGTTAACATGGATGAAAGTGGTTTGAGTCTTCTTTAGCACAGCAAAGTGGCTGGATGACTAGTTCCCCCTTCAGAGTAGATAATTAATTCTTTCTTGGTTATATAGCTTCAAAAACATGACCAGAACATATCATTTTCAAAAAGTAAGGTGTAAAATTTCTCTTTGTTCTGTCTAATAATGCTTTGAAAAGGCTCCACATACAGCTAACTGTTCTATGCATTTTGACAAAACCACAGCTGCTGTATAGTATTTTGATCTAGACAAGAGTGACCTTGGATCAATGCAGCTGAAAGGCTTTCCACATTTAGTAGTAGAGCTCACACGTTAAGAAACTTGTTTAAGTGAGCATGTTTTTAAGGTCTTTTAATTTTAGGTGTTTGCATGTAAATGTATACTGCTAATTAGTAATGAGTGCTAGCTATTCAATAATCCAAGTACAGCAGGAACCCCACTTAGAAACACATTGTAAGGTACTTCAGGTTTCTATATATGCATGAAAGTATTGCTATTAGTCAGGCCGTTTTTGGTTGTAAGTGACAGAAAACCTAATTCAAACAAAAAGTAAGGGCATTTATTGACTTGTGTAGCTGAGAAAACTTGAGGCACAGCTGAGTCCAGGTGTTCTAATGAAGTCATTAAGACTTTGCTTCTTGGTAACTCTAGATTTGGCTTTCCCAAGAGTCAGCTTCATTTTGACTCATTTTCTCCCCTCTCGAAGGCAGAAATAAGGTTGTGTGTCTCCAGATGTAAGACAGCAGTGGATCTTTAAAGGTCACCTCCTCAGTGTTTCTGTTTTCTAATATGGGGTTGATGCTAAAACATGATGTTGTTACATAAGCCAGAGCCAAATAAGACATATAAAATACTGTCACAGTGGCAGGGATCAAGCAACTACTCACCACGTTCATACTATTATTCTTATTATGTGGCAGCAATTTTGATGTGGTAGCATTGCCTTATTACTAATCTAAGGAAGATGAAATGTTATTATGTTTTCTGTTAACCAGAATTCTGGTTCTTACTCTTCATAGTCCTTCCTCTGTCATTTTGCCCATTACTGAGTCTTGTTTATTTTTAGACAACTGTGAACCAATATATTTTAATACACTTCTGTTATTGTCACCTTGGTTTATTTTGGTGCTAACTCATCCTTTAGCTGCCACTTGTATAACCTCTCCAATTCACTCTTAGCTCTAGAGCCAAGCTTTTAACACGTATAAAAACTTGTTTGATATCATGCTGCTGTTCCAAGCTCTTCCTGGTTTCTCATTGTTTCTAAGATGAAGTCCTTCATGGCTACTCTAGCTCTCTTGCACCATCCAACCTAGATGCTGGCCTCTGCTCTCTACCTTGTTTTTGTGCCTCCCCATCTTTATTCTCCCATAATAGCTTTCTTTTAGTTTACTGACTGGTTAATATTGTCATGCTTTTGCCTTTTTGAGTATCAAAAGGGACTCAAGTGTATTAAGGAAATGGGAAGCTACAAAGACAGATCTTGTGATTTTTTTTTTTTCTCATTCAAACAACATTCTTCTGCTTCCATCATCAAAGCACAACTGCCAATAGGCTGGGTATGGCAAAGAAGCAACACCGAATTGGGTATTAATACTCCACATTTGTTGAAACTGGATTTTTTTTTTATTTTATTTATTTCTGTATGTGTATGAATGTACTGTCTGCATGCAAGTTTGTGCACCCGTGTCGTGCAATGCCGCGGAGGTCAGAAGAGGGTCTCGGATTCCCCTGGAGCTGGAGTTCTCCTGGAACTGGAGTTTCAGACGGTTCTCGGCCGCCATGTGGGTGCTGGGGATCGAACCTGGGTCCTCTGCAAGAGCGGTCGGCGCTCTTAACCGCTAGGCCATCTCTCCAGCCCCGAAACTGGATTTTACTGGTATGTTTGTACCTTATAATTTTCAAAGCAGACTCCCATCCTTTCTTCATCTTTCTCACAGACTCTGTGAAGTAGGAAAGGATGGGATTACTTTCATTCTAGAGATGATGAAACTGGGGCCTGGAAGGAGAGGAAACTAAAGTTTCTTCCATCTATTCATGGGCATCACAGGCATATGAGGGTGGTGGCTCTGAGTTCTGTATATATAGCTGGTATTTCCTTGTGACAGAAAAATACATAGAAGGCAAGGCTTCTCGATTCTGGAATGATCTTCTCATTTTAATTTTTTTCAGTTTATACTTGAATATTAAATGGGGCTTTTTCTCATGTCTCTCTGACATTTTTTAATAGAGACATAATGAACATGACTTTTTTTTTTTACTTTTTTGTTATTTACTTTTCAATACTTTTATGGAATTTTATATTCTCTACAGAAAATCTGCAAGTATTTTCCTTCATGATTTCTGTCTTTGATATCATATTTAGAAAATCTGTCCTATATGAGAAACAATATAAGATTTTACCTACTGAATTCTTAGATATTTTATTGTTTTAATTTTTTATTTTTACATTGCATCTTTAACTCAGATTGGCAAACTATAGCTCATGGGCCAAATCTGGTCCATTGTTTACTTTTTAAACACAATTTTACTGAAACACGGTGATGCCTGCCTATTTAGATTTTATCTATGGTGGCTTTGGATGATAGTAGCAGAACTAAATAGTTATACCAGAGACCACAGGGTGTGCAAACCCCAAACCTCTTAATACCTGGCTTCTTTCAGGAAAGGTTGTTGACCTCTGCTTTAATCAAGGTAGAATTTACTCTGACATAATTCATAATCCAGCTATGTATGTTTTCCCAATGTCTGGTCCATTTTCTCAATGCTATTCAAGAAGACAGTTGTAATAAGCTAAAAAATAACCTAGATTGTCAGTATTCATGAAGACTGATAAAAAAAAAACCTTTAAAAAACTGGAAAAACTGGATATAGTGACACACTCTTGAAATCTTAGCATTTAAAAGGCTGATGCAGAAGGAGCACAAGTTTGAAGCTAGCCTGTGCCACATAGTGTGACTCTGCCTCAGAAAAGATAAAAGGGATGGAGAGACTTGGGAGGGAGGGTCTAAAATTGAACCTCTACACACAGAATGAGGAGCAGAGAGAAACTCAGTGCATCCCTCAATTCTTACCAGTAAAGCTCCATTATATAATGGAGTGTCATGCAAATGGAAGGCCACAACTAGTCAAGCTTCAAAGAATGGGAGCCTCAGGGTGTGTATCCCTGGATGAGGCCCCCATAATAAACCTCACCTACCCAAGGCTCAGGGACAATTAAAGATCTTTAAATGTGGAGATTATTCCACATTAATCAGGTAGTTCCCATGTAATCATATTGGTTCCTTTTTAATTAAATTTATTTTGGCTGACATATACAAATATAAAGTGTCACATATTACAAGGGTCACATGATGTTTAATACATGTATATATTATTTAAAGCTTAAATCCTAGTCGGGCGTGGTGGTGCACACCTTTAGTCCTAGCACTCGGGAGGCAGAGGCAGGTGGATCTTTGTGAGTTCAAGGCCAGACTGGTCTACAGAGTGAGTTCCAGGACAGCTAGGGCTACAGGGAGACCCTGTCTCGAAAAGTACAATAAAGCTTAATTCCTCTGAACATGTCTATGACATTAAACATGTATAATTTCTTTGCAGTTAAAGCTTCCATAATTCTTTCTTTGGAGGCTTTTGAAATGTATGCAACATTGCATCGCTATTCATCCTACTGTAATATCGTACACCAAAGCATCATGCTCTAAGTAACTGCAACTTGGCATTTGTTGATAAGTTTCATCCACACATCCCTTCTATCCCAGTCTCTGATGTTCATGATTCTACTCTTAGCTTTTATTTTTCACAGTCCACACATAATACCAAATTTACAATGTCTGAAAATAAAGTAGAGGTTAATTCCAAATTGATTCACAGATTAACCATAAACTTGAATGCAGGTAAAAAGAAGTATAACTTTACATTTCTAAATTGCATAGCAAATTGATGGATCATTTAATGTACTTAAAAAAGAGATTTATTCTTTCTCATAAATCTTAGAACTGAGGAAAATAGAGACATATGCTTCAAGCTATATCTATAACAATATCAGTCAATATGGTATTATTTTTAATAAAAATTACCCACCTTGACTTATATATAAGGATTTGGTGCTAGGTTCCACAGATGAGGGATATCATATGTCGTTTGTCTTTCTGGGACTGTGTTACCTCACCTGGTATAACAGTTTCTAGTTCCATCCATTTACCTGCAAATTTCATGATATTTTCTTTTTTTTACTGCTGCATAGAACTCCATTGTGTAAATGTACCACATTTTCATTATCCACTTATCAGTTGAGGAGCACTTGGGTTGCTTCTAGCTCTTCACTATTGTGAAAAGAGCAACAATAAACATGGCTGTGCACACATCTCTGCTATAGGATGAGTCTTTTGGGTATACACCCAAGAGTGGTGTGAACTCTTAAAAGACTAAAAATGAACCTACCAATCACATTGATTCTTATAAGAAGGCATATGTAGGAGAAAATTTGGAGAAGTCAAACAATGTGATGATGGAAACAAAGATGAGAGACATGCTTTAACTATGGATGTGGAACTGTAAGCTAAACCTGCACATTACTACCAGAAGCTGTAAAAACAAGGAAATAGATTTTCTTTTCAGAACTTCTAGAAAAAAGCAGCATTGACTATACTTTTACTTTATCCCAGTTGCGGTGGTTTGGATGAGTGTCCCCCATAGGCTCTAGGTATTCAGACTTTTGTCTCTAGTTGGTGGCGCTGTTTTTGGAGGTCTTGGGGTGTGTGGCCGTGCTGGAGGACGTGTGTCACTGGGGGCAGGCTTAGTGAGTTTTAACAAGCCTCGTGGTCTACAGTTGCTTTCTCTCTGCTTCCTGTGCTCTTTGCGAGATGTGACCCTTGGCTTGCTGCTCCAGCCACCATGCCTCTCCAGCCGCCATGCCTCCCGCCACAATGGACCCTGGAACCATCAATCGTAAGCTCAAATAAACTCTTCCTTTTATAAATTCCTTGGTCATGGTGCTTTATCACAGCAACAGAAAAGTGACTAATACAGTAATTTGGTACCAGGAGTGGGGTGTTGGCTGTGAAGAACCTGACCATGTATATGTTTGGAGAAACGTGGAAGACTTTCAAACTTTGGGCTAGAAAGGCTGTTGACTACTGTAAGAAGAGCTTAAGGGGCCATTCTAGTGGAGGCCTGGAAGAAAGCACGGCTGCAAAAAATGTAGTTCCAGGGGAAAATAAAGACTTAGGCAGCAACCGGCATATTTTGATAAAGAGTCTTGCAACAGTTTGCCCGCGGCCCACATGCTTGCCTGATGCTAAGTTGAAAAGTGGTGGACTGATGTCTTTGGTGGAGGATATTTCAAGACAGCCTAATGTGGAAATGGTGGCGTGGCTTTTAATGGTGAATATTGTGCAGATCTACAGTGAAGAAGAGCAGATGGGGCAGAAAGAAATGCAGAATGTACAGTTTGGATCTGAAAACTGCACTAGGAAGATTAAAGGTGGGGCCAAGCCATGTGAAGGAGAGGCTCCCTTTCATAAGGAGATTAAAGCAATAAAGGAGAGGTCTGGAGATTTACAAGTAAACAAAAGAATCAGTACCTTCAGGGCAAGAGCACACCCAGCTAATCCTCCAACAAGTCCAGGGCAGAGAAAAGTTGCAAATGTGGTTGAAATAGGCCAGGGTCCATCCCAAAATTGCAGCCAAACTAGGCAGTTTCATTCACGTGGTGCTGGCTTTAGAGGCATGAAGTTTGCAAGAGTGAAGGGGTCATCAGTTCTTCCTCCATGGTTTCAGAGAGCTGCCAAGGTCAGGCAGAGCGCAGCAGGGGTGTCCCTGCATAAAGTAGGCCCTGATAGGCCATTGCATGAAGCTGTGAATGTGAAGCCTGGTTGGCAGCAGAGACCCCAAGAAGACATTTGAGATGCCAGACCTGTGAGATATTTGCCAAGGAGAGCTGCATATAGGGAGTGGTACTGGCCTAAGAAAGAGATGTGTGTTGCAAGCAAAGCTGGAAGAGCTGAGCCATCTAAGCCCTTTGGAAGTCAAGTCCCAGAGGTTGCATGTGGAGCTACTGGACTTGGCATTTGCCCTGCTAATTTTTGGTCTTGTTTTGGTCCAGTATTTCCTCACTATGCCTCTATTCCTCCCTTTTGGAATGGGAATGTGTATTTGGTTCCACTGTACATTGGGAGTATGTAATTTGTCTTTTGATTTTACAGGAGCTTACATTTTAAGAGATTGGCCTGAGTCTCAGAAGAGACTTGGACTGTGGACTTTTGAATGGCATTGAAACTGGTAAAGACTATGGGGACCTTTAAGGTTGGACTAAATGCATTTTGCATTTTATATGGTCAGGAGCCTATGGGGGCCAGGGAGTGGAATGTGGTGGTTTGGATGAGTGTCCCCCTTAGGCTCTAGGTATTCAGACGTTTGTCTCCAGTTGGTGGCACTGTTTTTGGAGGTCTTGGGGTGTGTGGCCATGCTGGAGGAAGTGTGTCACTGGGGGCAGGCTTAGTGAGTTTTAACAAGCCTCGTGGTCTACAGTTGCTTTCTCTCTGCTTCCTGTGCTCTTTGCGAGATGTGACCCTCGGCTTGCTGCTCCAGATCCAGCTGCCATGCCTCCCGCCACAATGGACTCTAATTCCCTGGAACCGTCAATCATAAGCTCAAATAAACTCTTCCTTTTATAAATTCCTTGGTCATGGTGCTTTATCACAGCAACAGAAAAGTGACTAATACACCAGTGAAACTACTTTCAGCATTCTGATCTCTAAAACACTAGATAAACTTTTTGTGTTCTCAGGGCTGGAGCTGCAGCTCAGTGGTAGAGGGCTTCCCTCACATGCATGAGGTTCAACCCCTAGCCCTGAAATAAAAAGCATTTCCATTTAATGAAATAAAGAGAAAAAATGCTGGCTTATTTTGTACTTCCATTAGCCCTAAAGGTTGAATGAACCTGAATCTGAATCCTTCTCTTCTGTCATTCCCTGCTGTCAAGTCTCTTGTCGCTAGCACATATAGAGGGCAGCAGTGCCAATAGGCTCTGCAGCAGCTGCAGCCATGGGGCTTTTTACAAGAACTAGGAGAAGCATTACTATAAAGCACAAAGATGCGTGAGGAGCCCCACACAAGGCCAAGATCACTGAAGCATTGAGGATGTCTTGATGTCCCTCCTCCAGCGACTGGGCTTGGTTCCTCATTCACCTTAGACTTTTTTTTAACAAAATATTTTTATTGATGTTTTGTGTATTTCATACATCATTTCTCAGTCAAGTTTAGACACATTCCCTTTTCCATGTCCCCCACCCCAGTTCATGCATTCTGCTATACATGACTTACATCTTTTTCTCAGTCATTTAAAAGTTTTTCTCTGCAGAGGTTTATTGTTTTGGGCAGAAGTTAACTGTTTCAGTCAGTTCTTTGACCCAGTCCTTTTGTCATTGCTGGAATACATACCTTCCACCCATATACCACAATTACAAAGTCTGAAAATAACCTGAGACTCAGGGGCGTACTTGAGGTGGTCAAGCACTTTAAGCTTCATGGGCTCATCAATGACACAATTGAGGTCATTTCTGAATGGCTGGAGGTGGATGGCTGCCAGCACCTTAGGCAATTGCAAGGGTGATGTCTTTCTAGAAACATGTCAAGTGCTAGAGAAAATGGATAAGATGCAATCTGACTTTGAGGTCTTGTTGGCTATATATGACTGGGAATTATGGCAAATGAGTATTTCTCCAGATTGGATGACACATGGATTACTCACATGCTAGATAGCACATGATATCTCTTTGCCCTAACAAAAATACATCTTTCCAGTTGGGTGTCTCTTAGAAAGTTTTAAGGAAACCATGCTTCCCTTTCCTTCTTAAAATCTTTTCCTTGGCATCTAGTCCTCTAAACCAGATTATTCCTTTATAAGCAGGTAGTGGACAGAATATGCCTGAAGAAGCTAGCAACCCTTAGTCTACTGCTAATTTTCCCCATCAAGTAACAATAACAGGATTGGGATGAGCCCTGACTCCTACCTGGGCTGTGCCCAGAATCGTTCTGCTACCTCGGGTGGCTTTCCTCTCTTCTCTGTCCACCTCCAACCTTAGGACTCCTCCAAAGAGGGTAGATGGAGAAATAAAACATGGAAAACTGGATAGAAGCTGAAAAATAAGGAGCAAAACATGGTATCTGTCATCAATCCTGCCAGAGGAAGAAGTAGAAGGCACTCACAGGAGAATGCAAAGAGTTAGGATTGAAAAAAAGGTTTGAAAGAGAAGGCAGTCTGCAGTCAGGCCATACTGAGAGCATACTTGATCACATCTGAAAGGCCATCTGAAAGGCAAGGCAGATTCATTGGTCAAGGAGATATGATATCTGATTTGATAGATGAGGTTACAATATAAAGGTGAATAAAAGAGTGACCTAATAAGGTGGTCAGGAGTGGTGTATACATATAGATATGAGTCTATCACTGAAGCTGTAATGTAATAAATTATTTGGGGGCAAAGTAAAAAAAAATTTGAGTCTTTCCAGAGGTTTTTTTTTT
>VZQC01005933.1:57111-79150 GCA_009823505.1 Rhizomys pruinosus
ATATATACATACATACATACATACATACATACATATATATATCACTTGAATTGTAGGATTTTTTTTCCCTAAAAGATGTCATGTTTTCCTTAAGGAAGTGCTCAAAAGCTCCTCCCTGGCAATCACAAACAACTATCAATCTTGAACTTTTGCTCCACATGGGAGTCTTTCCCTCCCATGGTCTCTCCCCCAAAAACTCTGGAAAGACTCAGAAAAAGATACAGGACATGTATGGCAGAGTGCAGGGATTTGGGCAGGGTGGGGGGGCATGGAAAGGGAAGCAATTCTAGATTGGATTGAGAAATGATGTATGACCTATGGAAAAAGTTTAATAATAAAAAAAATTATATTAAAAAATTTAAAATAAAAAAGAAAGGCATAAAAACATTTGAAAAGAAAGTTGTATGCAGAAATATTATATGAATATGAAATTTTGTCAACATATGATCATAAGGAACAATAGGAAAGATATACATTGTAATAAGGTTGTGAGTTATTTTACTACATTTGTTGCCCTTCTATATTGATACTTTAAAAGTACTATGATTGTTGTTTTTCTAAAAATAAACAATGTTGCTGGAAAGATAGCTGCACTGTTAAGAACACTGGCTGTTTTCACAGTGGACCTGGTTCAGTTCTCAGCACCCAGAAAGCAGCTAACAACTGCCTATAACTCCAATTCTAAGAGATTCAACACCCTCTTCTGACTTCTTATGTACATACCACTTATACACATTCAGGCAATATAGTCATACATATAAAATGTATTAATAATTAATAGAAAACATAAAATAAACATGAAAATTGTTTCTTTTATTCCTCACTGACACTTGTAATTGAAACCATAAATCTACATGGATCATAATCAAAATGATTATCCACCTGAAGAAAACTCTATGTGAAGTTTGTCGTATTTTTTGAGAAATAGATCAAAGAGGGCATTGGGGAGATTCCACGGAAGCCCTAGACCACATAGGATTTGTGCTTCTAATGTAGGATGCTCCAATAAAATTTTGTGTGGTCTAATCATGGTGCTGGTTAATAATGGCCTGGAATCTTCACAGGAAGTATGATAAAGGTCCAGATGTTTCCTATTACCTTACTATACACGATTTCTTCTTGGGGATGTAGTTTGAATCAAAGCAGAAAAAAAATATAAAGCTCTAATTGCATCAAAACAAAATATTTTCTCTTATACTTTCAGAGAAATAAGACTCATTGTGCCACCCCCTAACCATGGGTAGCCCTGTGTCAAACCTTAGTGTCCTTAGCATTAGAGGAGACTTGGTCTTTATTCCTTTTCATCACAATATAGATGCAGCCAGTAGATGTGCACACTGAGAGGATTTTCCTTGTTCAGTCTTCTCCCTGCAGGAACAGCTTTCCTACTTGCTCAGGACGACTGAAGATAAACCAGTCAGAGTGCAGAAGGCTTACAGTACACATACACACACATATACACACACAAGCACACACACACACACACACACACACACACACACACACACATTAATGCGTCATAGTGCTCACCCTACCAGATTTGCGTTTATGTAAGAAAAGTATGATAGCAAGTCCTTCTCATGGAAATAATACATCAAATTAGAGATCTTGAATTCATCTCTGTTTACTTTATATCTGGACATCTTAGGCTTATTCTTCAAAGCTCAGCTCATTTATTAATATTACTCCTCTGAGAAGTAACCCAGAAATAACCATTCCTAGAAATAATCATTCTTGGGACTGGAGAGATAGCCTAGCAGTTAAGAGCACCGACTGCTCTTGCAGAGGACCCTGGTTCCATCCCCAGCACCCACATGGCAGCTAAGAACCATCTGTAACTCCAATTTCAGGAGAACTCCAGTTCCAGGGGAATCCAAGACCCTCTTCTGACCTCCGCGGCATTGCACGACACGGGTGCACAAACCTACATGTAGACAGTACACTCATACACATACAAAAATAAAATAAAAAAATTAAAACAAAAAGAAATAATCATTCCTTTACTATGACTGAGGTTGTGTATTGAAAGATCCTGGGTGTCTCTTTATCTCAAATTTAGCATGGTACACTTGTGATATCTATCTGTGTATTTCTTGGACCAGAGTAAGTGTTGGAAAAAAGTTTGCTTTGTATTTATCTTCCCAGTGATTGAACAATAAATAGGAAATGGAAACATTCGTTGTTTTATTTTGGTGAAGATGCATACAGAAATTAGGGGGAAATAAGTAAAATCAAGAACAATATTTTTATGATTCCTTTACATTTCTGTTATGATAAAATATTTTAACAAGTCTCCCCCTCTCTTTTCCTCTCTCTCTGTCTTCCTCTCTCCATCCTTCCTAAGCCACTTGGGAAAATCTTAAAATCTTGTTGGTTATTCACTTGGAATAAAGATTTAAGTCCTATAAAACAAACAGGACAATTAGTGATGTGAAGTGTATCAACACACAAAGATTGTTTTCTTTCTCCTGTGCTCATTTCGTTAAAGTGGTTGTCTGGGACTGCATAATTATAGATGAATGACAGTGAAATGCTTGAGCAATAATTGGTAGGAAGTACAATTATGAGAAGTCATTAGTGGGAGTAGATGAATAGCTAGTTGGTTAACAGGTCAATGTTGAAAGCTCAGTGTGGCTAAACATTGTATTAAATTACAGGGAGCATTGTTCTTTGTCATTTAAGGATATTTATAAATCACTGATCTTTCTAAACTACATTTTTATGTGATGTTTAATTTGTGGCACAGTACAGGAGCTGCCCAATCTGGATTTCAAAAGTTCATTGAAGACAGATACCTCACATTTGAAGTGTCGGCAATGCTCTCTTCATCAGAGAAGCCTAGCTTGTGCAAATAACATTCATAGAGCAATGCATAGGGTATTTGTGGGATTCGAAGCTAATTTCATACAGATGGCATACAATTTTGTTTGGAGGCTGAGAATTGTACTACTTCTCTAGTTTCTTTGGTCTGGGTTTCAGAAGTTCCAGGTTCAGAGTGCAGTATTGCTATCTTGTTACTGTGTAGTTATTTTTTTGAGGTATTTTTATCTTTTATCTATACAGTTTTTTTCATGTCTAAAGAATATATAGCTCTCTGTGAGTCACACTGGGAAAGGTTTTTTTAATATAATACTTTTATTTGTGTTTTGTGTATTTCATACATAATTTTTGTGTTCAATTTAGACATATTCCCCTTTCCTTTCCCCCCACCCCACCCCAATTCATACATTCTACCATACATGCCCTATATCTTTCTCTCAGTCTTTTTAAAGTTTTTCTCTACAGAGGTTTATTGTTTGGGGCAGAATTTAACTGTATCAATCCATTCCTTTGACCCAGTTCTTATGTTGTTATTGTTCCCTCCCATTTGTATTGCTCCAAAATATGCCTGTATAAACATCATATATGTACCAGAATTATGTCCTCTAGGAATAAACTGTATGTTAGCTCTGAAATATATTTAGGAATTCACATATTTCCCTTTAATTTTATATTATTCTAAAATATGAATGTAAACCTTCTACCCATATACATTAATTGCCATGTCTGAAAGTAAGTGGTAAGTGAATTCTAGAGCCCAATAAGAGATTCACATTATAACATCACAGTTGCTTTCAGATAGAAATATAACAATAGGGGTGGTTAAGAGCTACGACTCCTCTTGCAGAGGACCCAGATTCGATCCCTAGTATCAACATGGTGGCTGAGAACCATCTTTAACTCCAGTTCCAAGGGAATCTGATACCCTCTTCTGATCTCTGTGGCATTGCACGACATGGGTGCACTGACCTACATGCAGACAGTACATTCATACACGTACAAAATAAATAAAATTTAAAAAATTAAAAAAAGAAATATAACAATAACATTGCTCAGCTTGTGTTTCAATTGGGGGATTTGGTGCTAGCATCCACAAATGAGGGAATCAATTCCCTGTTTGTTTTTTTTTTTAGGACTGTGTTACTTCACTTAGCATAATGGCTTTGACTTCCATCCATTTACCTGCAAAATTCATGATGTCATCGTTCTTTGCTGCTGCATAGAACTCCATTGTGTAGATGTCCAACATTTTTGTTATCCACTCCTCTGCTGGGGGGCATTGGGGTTGGTTCCAGCTCTTCACTATTGTGAAGAGAGCTGCAATAAACATAGACGTGCATTTATCTTTGTGGTAGGATGATTCTTGTGGGTATATATCCAGAAGTGGTATGACTGGGTCAGGTGGTGGCTCATTTTGAGTCTTTTAAGGGTTCTCCACACTGCTTTCCACAGTGCTTGTACGAGTTTACATTCCCACCAGCAGTGGATGAGTGTTCCTCTTTCCCCACAACTTCTCCAGGATATACAGTTTGTTAAAATGAAAAAAAGCCCCACCATGACATTAATAAACTAAGCTCTTACTTCAGAGAAAAACCACTTAGAATAGATTGGGCTTATTCTAATTCTTCATAAATATACTGTTTTGTATGCCTTTTACATATTGAATATTATATACTTATTTATTTTTTTCTCTTTTATTTGTTTATTTTAAGGGATTCTACAATATAATAGCACAGTTGTTTTCAGATAACATTGACGTTACTCAGTTTGCTGTACAGTTAGGTAATTGGTGAATTTTTTTTGAAGTGAGCCAAATTATTAAGCTTAAGCAATGAATGTAAGTAACATTCATGTAAAACAAATTTGCAAGTATCTATGTCCAAATTTTTGAAAAACCCAAGGTTTCCATAGTCCAGTTGGAGAAGCTTGTATGCACAAGCATGTTGATCAAATAGGAGTCCAGTCTATATGGCTATAGTCTCACGATTCACCCTAATCTCTCCGCAGCCCTTACATTCTACCACACCTCCTCTTCCGCAAGTTGTTCCCTAGGCTTTGGGAAAGGGGCACAAGTGGGTGAGAAGCAAAACCATCTATTTTCTNTCAAACCACCACATTCCACTCCCTGGCCCCCATAGGCTCCTGACCATATAAAATGCAAAATGCATTTAGTCCAACCTTAAAAGTCCCCATAGTCTTTACCAGTCTCAATTCTATTCCAAAGTCTATAGTCCAAAATCGCTTCTGAGACACAGGCCAATCTCTTAACTGTAAGTTCCTGTAAAATCAAAAAGCAAATTACATACTCCCAACATACAGTAGAACTGAATACACATTCCCATTCCAAAAGGGAGGAATAGAAGCATAGTGAGGAAATAATGGACCAAAACAAGACTGAAAACCAGCAGGGCAAACACCAAGTCCAGTAGCTCCATGTGCAACTTCTGGGAATTTACTTCCAAAGGGCTTAGATGGCTCAGCTCTTCCAGGATTGCATGCAACATGGATATCTTCCTTAGGCTGGTACCACTCCCTGTATGCAGCTCTCCTTGGCAAATATCTCACAGCTCTGGCATCTCGAATGTCTTTTTGGGGTCTCTGCTGCCAAACAGGCAGCATTCATTCACAGCTTCACCCAATGGCCTATGAGGGCCTTCTTTATTCAGGGACACCCCTGATGCACTCTGCCTGGCCTCTGTGGCTCTCTGAAACCATGGAGGAAGAACTGATGACCCCTTCACTCTTGCAAACTTCATGCCTCTAAAGCCAGCACCATGTGAATGAAACTGCCGAGTTTGGCTACAAGTTTGGGATGGACCCTGGCCTATTTCAATCACACTTGCAACTTTTCTCTGCCCTGGATTTGTTGGATCAGAAAACCCTTTCAGTATTTTCCTTTCAAAAGTTGGAGGATTAACTGGGTGTGGTCTTGCCCTGAAAGTGGTGTTTCTGTTGTTTACTTGTAAATCTAGAGGAGGCCCCTCCTTAATTACACTTTTTCCATTGTTTACTTGTAAATATCTAGGCCTCTCCTTAATCGCTTTAATCTCCTTATGAAAGGGAGCCTCTCCTTCACATGCCTTGGCCCCACCTTTAATCTTCCTAGTGCATTTTTCAGATCCAAACTGTACATTCTGCATTTCTTTCTGCTCCATTTGCTCCTTTTCACTGTAGTTCTGCGCAATATTCACCATTAATAGCCATGCCACCATTTCTACATTAGGCTGTCTTGAAATATCCTCCACCAAAGACATTAGTCCATTGCTTTTCAACTTAGCATCTGGCAAGCATTTGGGCTGTGGGAAAACTGTGGCCAGACTCTTTGATAAAAGATCCCAATTGTTGCCTAAGTCTTTATTTTCTTCTGGAACTACATTTTTTGCAACAATGCTTTCTTCCAGCCTTCTACTAGAATGGCCCATTAAGCTCTGCTTAAAGTAGTCAACAGCTTTTCTAGCCCAAAGTTCCAAAGTCTTCCACATTTCTCCAAACATCCACATGGACAGGTTCTTCATAGCCAACAGCCCACTCTCTGGTACCAAATAACTGTATTGGTCACTTTTCTGTTGCTGTGATAAAACCACCATGATCAAAGGAACTTATGAAAGGAAGAGTTTATTTGAGCTTACGATTGACGGTTCCAGGGAATCAGAGTCCATTGTGGTGGGAAGCATGGTGGCCGGGGCTGGAGCAGCAAGCAGAGGGTCACATCTGGCAATGAACACAGAAAGCAGAGAGAGACTGGAGACTGCAAGTCTTGTTAAACTCACTAAGCCTGCCCTCAATGACGTACTTCCTCCAGCAGGGTCACACCTTCTAAGACCTCCAAGAACAGTGCCACCAACTGAAGACAAAANCAGCTCTCCAGATACCTGAGATCATCAATCTAAAAGGGAGAAAATGCTCACCATGTTAGAGGCTTCTGGTCATCTGGCCCTGTTGCTTTGGCAGAAGCAGCACATTAAGATGGACATAGGAGGGAAGACAGCAAGTAGCAAGCCTCCCACTCTCTCCTTCACGGAAGGGCCCATAATCTTAAAGACTCTGCTACTTCTGATGGTTCCATGCTGAGGACCAGGCCTTTATATGGATCATTGGTGGATTACCACTTGCATCACTAAACCCCTTTGATACCACAGTTCCTCAGGACAGAGAACAGTTGAGCGGTCCATAGCACTGAGATTGATAAAATCTGCCCTTTCTTGCAGAAATTAACTCAAGTATTTGGAGAAATTGTATTATTCTGTAGAATAAGAAAATTTAGATTATTTTCCAGTAAAAAAATGTGTATTTTAGGACACTGGAGAGATAACTCACCAGTGAAGAGCATAGGCTGCTCTTGGAGAGGACCTGGGTTCAATCCCCAGCACTCATAAGGCAGCTAATAAATGTCTTAACTCCAGTTCCAGGGAATCTAATGTCCTCCTCCTGACCTCTTTGGGCATTGCATTACAGGTGCACTTACACACATGCAGACGTAAGACTCATACGCATAAAATAAAAATAAGTAAAAATAAATAAAAGATTTTCAAAATGTTTATTTTAATATTAGATAAATGCTTTTTTTTCATAAAATTTCCCTTAGATATATAAGACTTTTCAGGGAATCACAAGTGAACACTGAGGAAGATGCTAACTTAGCATCAAGAAACCACAGCACCTGTCTCAGGAATACTGGTCTTGGTTTACAGATCCATTCAAAAACTTGTTCCACAGACTTCATATGTACTAGTGATTAATAATTTCACTCATTTTCACTAATATTGACTTACCCACATATAGATAAATGCAGTCATACACAAAAAATAAAATATTCTCTAGTAATGGGCTTTATGTGCTAGATTTCAATATCCTTGAGTCTGGGCAAGTGCACGAACCTTTTAAAAAAGAAACATGGTTTATTTGCACAAAACTGATCAGATTTGAGAGATCGTTAATGCCATTGAAGTGTTTTTTGTGGGTATGAAACAAATGGTGAGAATTTGAACTGCTCCCTGTGGTGGTTTGAATGAGTGTCCCCCATAGGCTTTAAGTATTCAGACATTTTGTCTCCAGTTGGTGGCACTGTACTTGGAGGTCTTAGAAGGTGTGGCCATGCTGGAGGAAGTACGTTAATGGGGGCAGGCTTAGTGAGTTTAACAAGCCTTTCAGTCTCTAGCTTCTCCCTCTCTCTGCTTCCTGTGCTGATTGCAAGATGTGACCCTTGGCTTGCTGCTCCAGCCCTGGGCACACCATGCTTCCCGCCACAATTGACTCGGATTCCCTGGAACCTTCAATCCTAAGCTCAAATAAATTCTTCCTTTTATAAGTTCCCTTGCTCATGGTGGTTTTATCACAGCAACAGAAAAGTGACTAATACAGTTAATTGGTACCAAGAGTGGGGTGTTGGCTGAGAAGAACCTGACCATGTGGATGTTTGGAGAAATGTGGAAGAATTTGGAACTTCGGGCTAGAAAAGCTGTTGACTACTGTAAGCAGAGCTTAAGGGGCCATTCTAGTAGAAGCCTGGAAGAAAGCATTGCTGCAAAAAAATGTAGTTCCAGAGGAAAATAAAGACTTAGGCAGCAACTGGGATATTTTGATAAAGAATTTGGCAGCAGTTTGCCCACAGCCCAAATGCTTGCCTGATGCTAAGTTGAAAAGCAATGGACTGGGGCTGGAGAGATGGCCTAGCGGTTAAGAGTGCCGACAGCTCTTGCAGAGGACCCAGGTTTGATCCCCAGTACCCACATGGCGGCTGAGAACCGTCTTTAACTCCAGTTCCAGGGGAACACGACACCTGCTTCTGACCTCTGAGGCATTGCATGACATGGGTGCACAGACCTGCATGCAGACAGTACATGCATACACATAAGAAAAGCAGTGGACTAATGTCTTTGGTGGAGGATATTTCAAGACAGCCTAATGTAGAAATGATGGTGTGGCTATTGATGGTGAATATTGCACAGATCTACAGTGAAGAAGAGCAGATGGGGCAGAAAGAAAAGCAGAATGTACAGTTTGGATCTGAAAACTGCACTAGGAAGATTAAAGGTTGGGCCAAGGCATGTGAAGGAGAGGTTCCTTTTGATAAGGAGACTAAAGTGATTAAGGAGAGGCCTAGCTATTTACAAGTAAACAATGGGAAAGGTTCCATTAAAGTGATTAAGGAAAGGCCTCGAGATTTACAACTAAACAACAGAATCAATAACTTCATGGCAAGACCTAAGCCTCCAATTTTTGAGAGGAAAATACTGAAAGCGTTTTCTACTCCAAGAAATCCAGGGCAGAGAAAATTTGCAAATGTGGTTAAAGTAGGAGAGAGTCCATCCTGAACTTGCAGCTAAACTTGGCAATTTCATTCATGTGGTGCTGGCTTTAGAGGCATGAAGTTTGCAAGAGTGAAGGGGTCATCAGTTCTTCCTCCATGGTTTCAGAGAGCCACAGAGGCCAGGCAGAGTGCAGCAGGGGTGTCCCTGAATAAAGAAGGCCCTGATAGGCCATTGTGTGAAGCTGTCAATGTGAAGCTGGTTGGCAGTGGAGACCCCAAGAAGATATTCGGGATGCCAGAGCTGTGAGATATTTGCCAAGGAGAGCTGCATACAGGGAGTGGTACCAGCCTAAGAAAGAGATTCATGTTGCAAGCAAAGCTGGAAGAGCTGAGCCATCTAAGCCCTTTGGAAGTCAAGTCCCAGAAGTTGCACATGGAGTTACTGGACTTGGTGTTTGCTCTGCTGGTTTTCGGTCTTGTTTTGGTCCAGTATTTCCTCACTACACCTCTGTTCCTCCCTTTTGGAATGGGAATGCGTGTTCAGTTACACTGTATGTTGGGAGTATGTAATTTGCCTTTTGATTTTACAGGAGCTTACAGTTAAGAGANACCATGAAAATACCAAACCATAGGGTTAGAGAAAGGAGAAGAATCCCAGAATAATAGTATTGACCAGATTTTTCAACAGAATTATGGAAGAAAATTTCCTCAAATTGAAAAAAGACATACCCATACAAATACAAGAAGCACATAGAACATCAAATAGGTAAGACCAGAAAAGAAATTCCCCATGCAGTATTATAGTAAAAATTCTAGAAGCTCAAAACAAAGACAAAATACTGAAAGCCACAAAAGAAAAAAAAATCATGTATAACCCATCAGAATTACAGCTGACTGCTCAGCAAACCCTGATAAAGTGAGAATAGCTCATTCAGATGGAGCTGGCAGGAAAAACACCACAATTGCAAAGTTTGAATACAAAATAAGATAAAAAAAAAAAAAAAAAAAAAAAGACAGAATACTGAAAGTCACCACAGAAAAACAACAAGTTATATATAAAGAGAAACCCATCAGAATTATAGCTAATTTTTCAGTGCAAACAATGAAAGCCAGATGAGCTTGGATCAAAGTATTCTCAGTTCTAAATGACTATAGATACCAACCCAGGTTACTTTACCTTGCAAAAATGTCAATTATAGATGAAGGAGAAAGAAAAATCTTCCATGACATAACATGGTAAAAAGAATACATGTCCAGAAAACCAACACTTCAAAAAATACTCAAGGAATAGAGGAAAGGAGTGACTGATTCCAATTGGAAAGAGAAAGTAATTAATAAAGGTATAGCTGTGGAAATAAAAAGCTAGACCAAAAATAAAAACAGAAACTATATTTTTGGGAAGCAATATACATCTCTCAATAATATCCTTAAATAATAATGGTATGAACTCCCCAATCAAGAGCATAGCCTGGGAGAATACATTAAGAAATCAAATCCAACTTTTTGTTATCTATGAGAGACTCATCTCACCTTCAAGGACAGATGCCATGTTAAGGTTAAAGGATGGAAAAATTATTCCAAGCAAATAATACCAAAAAGCAAGCCAGAGTTGCTATTCTAGTAACAAACAAAATAGACTTCAAACTAATACTAATCAGAAGAGATGAAGAGGGTAACTGCATTCTTATTAAAGGAGCAATTAACCATTAAGATTTTACAATCGTGAATATATACACATCAAACTCTGGTCCAATGAACTTCATAAGCACAATACTGCAGGATTTCAATGCACAGATTAATCCCAGCACACTAATAGTGGGGGATTTCAATACCCCCACTGAGCCCATTGGATAGATCAACTGGACAAAGAATAAACAGAAAGACATCTGAACTGAACAACATGATATATCAAATGGAACTAACGGACATCTACCAAATATTCCACCCAAATACTAAAGAATATGCTTTCCATTCATCACCCCATGGAACATTCTCCAAAATCAAGCACATACTGAGACACAGAACAAGCCTCAACAAATACAAAAAAAAAAAAAAAAGAAGGAATTTCATGCAGTCTATCACACCACAGAGCAANTTGTTTTGTGATGTATGACATGTATTTTTGACTTTGTGCTGTGGTTTGCCATGGCGGTTGTGTTTCAAGTTGTGGCACAGAGGAAGTTTAGCATCTCCAAATCAGTGAAGGCATGGACTAAGGATGGACGTAGAGGGAATTCTCCTAGTGACTGGTGGTGAGCCTGTGGGTGGCGCTGATGGAGATTTGGCCTGTGGCCAGAGACCCTTTCTCTGATAGGCTTTGAGAAGCTTGCACCCACAAGAGAGACATGATTATGCAGCCCGTGGGTGCTGTGTTGGCTTCCCTGGATTGGGGGCATCTGTTGCTTCCCCATCCTTCCCAGGTGGCGGGTATTCAGAGAAATGTGGTTGAAATTTGCCCTGCAGCCTGGGGTCCTGGCTTCCCCTCTGGCCACAGTTCAGGTGGGTAAGGTCACAGAGGCTGGAAGGACAGGCATGCCCCTGGAACATTTTGCAGCAAGCATTCCATAGAGGTGTTCCTAAAGGCTAGTCTTAACAGACTGTGGACCTCCACCCTAAGCCAAATTGAATATATTAATTAATTCAAATCCATCTCAGCATGTTTAACTTAAAGTCTAGGGGAAATTTACAGGCCTGAAGTTCTAACAAAACAAACTAACTTGGTCCGATAAATTGTCTTCTTTAAGGAACATTGGGTAGAAGCCTCTTTAACAACATGAATTGAATTTTGGTTTATTTAAATAAGAAAAATTGCATGAATAGGACTGGTTTATGTTTTCTTTAGCCCATTTCCAGCGTGTGTATTGTGAGTGGAATTGGGGGTTCCTGCTTTAAATTCATTATAGTACTACAGGTTTAAATCTATTTAGCTAACTATAAAAACAAAAATAGACTCATGCATAAAATGTTTGCTTTATAACGGTGCCCTAGTTTGTCTTTCCATTGCTTGTGACCAAAACACTCTGACCGGACACCAACTTGGGGAAGAGAAGAGAAAGGTTTATTCAGCTTACATCTGTTCACAGTTTTCAGTTCACTCAGGTAGCACAAGGCAGGGAAACTCAGTGCAGGACCCTGGAGGCAGGAGCTGAAGCACAGGCCATGGAGGACTGCTGTCCACTGGCTTGCTCCCAATGGCTTGCTCTCTACTGGCTTGCTCCGGGCGCAGCCCCGCCTGCCTTCGGATTTTGAGGTCACCGGCTCATCAATCAAGACAATACACCACCGATGTGGCCTCAGGCCAGTCCAGTGGAGGCGATTCCCCAGTTGAGGCCCTCTCAACCCAGGTGTGTCAAGTGACACCCAAAGCTATCCAGCACAATACCCTTTAGTGTGTTAACACTTTTGAATGTTGGTGGTTTTTTTTCTTTTTTAGTATGCCTATTATTAAGTTTAATGATAGACTGTGTGTTAGTGTGTTTTGGTATTTGAGTATTAAATGTTTTGTTACATTTATGTTTTTTTTTATTTAGTTAGTGTTATTGAATTGTAAATGTATGGTTGATAATAATGTGTTTATTGTTGAAAAATTTTCTATTAGTAGGTTCGTTAATGGATAAAATTGTGTCATTTTTTGGTGTGTGGCTGCTTTATTTTTGTTTTGGTGTATCTTTAGTTTTATTCTTTATTAATTACTGTTGTTGACTAACAATGGTTACTGGTAATTATTGCTAATAATAATCGTTAAGTAATGGGCTATATGGTTGTGGTTTGTAATTATTATTATTCTTCCAGAGTCCTTAATAGCAAGACAATATGGATCATTTCAAGACTACAAACAAACTTTGGCCTGTCTACTTTTGGCAATCCTCAATCTTTAGATTTGTAAAAAAATAGGGTCAACAAGTTCCGGCTTTCTTAGCAGAGGGACAGCTTAGGGGTAATTGACCAGAAGGGACATGATAGGGAAAAAAATAGTAAAACTTTAGGTATGGTTCATTGAAGGCAAGTGGTTGCAAATGGGCTCAAGAGGTGGCATATGGATCCCAGCTGTTTTTAGCGAGGTTCCTCGGGACATTTGTATTCTCATAAGGTTTGTATTTTTTTTAATTTTAATAATAAAAAATTATTAAAAAAAAAAAAAAAAAATTTCATGTTTTCATTGGATTTTTGTTTTTTAACATAAAACGATATGGCTTTCTTCTCTACAGGTCAAACTAACAATCTTTCTTATGTATGTCTGTATGTGTATGTATGATGTGTGCACGCACATGTGTGTAGGTATGAGGTGTACTTTTTGTGTGGTCTAAGGAGATGATTGATGTGCAGAGAGGAGAATAAAAAAAGACATGGCGTCTGAATGTTGGAAAACGGGCCCGGCCATCTGAAGAGGCAAAGTGATAGGAAGACTATGCCCAAAACCGGGGTGCGAGTGCAAATCAATAGGGGAGGGATGCGCGATCAAGGAATTTGAAATAATGAATCTACACCGGTTACACTCTTGGCAACATCTAAAACAAAGATAAAACCAGTTTTTCATTGTATTAAAGTGTGAATAAGTTTTTGGATGTTTTTTTAAAAATGCACAAAACAACGGTGCATAAAAATAATTAATCAAGATGGTAATGATGGTAACAACTTCTCATGGTGCATATCTAGCCAGTCTTAACTTATGGGCTGTATGGAATTTAAAAACTTATAAAAAAAATTGTTTGTAGGAAGGAGCTAGATATTTAAAAAATCTTTAAAGCAGATTTTCATGCCAGCCTATTAAAAAAAAAGACCAAGAACTTGAAAAAGGGTGGCTATTATAATCCACCCTGTAAGGTTTACAGTTTAAAATGGTAATCCATTAAAACAATTGAAAATAATAAGAGTTAATTGTTTCATTTGTATCTTGTATTGAATTCCAACAATGGCTTGGGCTTAAGGCACACACCAGATTGTTCTCTGTATTTCTGTGGTATACCAGGATCACTTTGTAAACATTTTTCCTTTATCTTCTTGTAAGTATTAATTTAACGAAATAAAGTCTGAGTTCACTTCCCAAATAAACAAAAGGCAAGGATAAACAGTTTGGATGAATTTGATAAAAACGTACACCTTGGTTCCTGTTTATGGGTATTTGTACTACAATTTAGTCATCTATTGATCAAAAACGAGGGAGGTGGCCTAATATTCCCTCTATGTTCCAAACTTTTGATAAAATTTTATTTTATTATATTAAAGCTAACAATTGGGAGGAGATTTGTATGTTACCACAGGTTAAAACACCAACCTGAGTGCCTGAACTATTTTTTGTGTGTTGTGTTGTTTTTTTTTTTTTTTTTCAGTTTTGGGAAATTTTTTTTCTACAATCATGTTGAAGATTTTATCAATACTGTTGTGCTGGTTAATCCTGTTGTGTCAGCTTGACTGGACTAAGGGACATATAAGAGAAAAAGGAACTTCAGATTTCCTGAGTCACAGACACTGAGCATCTCTCTGAATTTATTAGGGTTAACTGTTTATAATTTGCCCTAATGAAGTTTACCTACCAAATGCTGAGAAACACTTTTTAAGAAGTGTTCAACATAAAAAAAAAAAAAAAAAAAAAAAAAAAAAAAAAAAAAAAAAAAAAAAATTTTTTTTGATTTTTTTTTGTGTTTTGTTTTATTTTGTGTTTATTTGCCTGTTCAGATCACGCTTGGTTATTATTACCTTCGTGTGTGAAATCGTTTATAATTTTGTTTTTTTGGTTATTTGGTTTGTATTATTTTGTTATATGTGCTTTGTGGATTTTCAATTCTTTATGGTGTGACGGCCTTTCTTTGGTTATTGATTTGGACATTTTTACAAATTTACTGTACTGTTGTTATGTGTTTTTCTTCGTCTAGAGCATTTCATTACTGTATAATGGTATTTATTGTTTTTTTTTATACTTGGGGTACCCAATTGAGCACAATATGTTAATACAGGAAAGTCCTGATGTCAACAATGGATTGTTCTGCCAAGGAAATTTGGCCAGGATATCCAAGCCCCCACAAAAGAAAAAGGCTCCTTGCCTCCAAAACTGGGATATCTGCAACAAAAGAGGTGGTAAGGCCCTGTTGTCGAAGACCGGGGTTTTGTTTTGTTGTTGTTTTTTTTTGTTGTTGTGTTTTTTTTTTTTTTTTTTTTTTTTTTGTTTGTTTGTTTTTTTTTGTTTTTTTTGTTTGTTTTTAAACATTTTGACTAAAATATTTTGAGACATCACTTGTTTCTAATTTTTTTTGACTTGTGTTTGTGTTGTTGGCCTGTGATTTTATAAAGTTTATATTGTGTTGATGTAGTATTTTTCTTGTGTTTTTTTTTCTTGTTTTTTTTTTATCTGTTTATATTATTTGGTCCACTCTTGTTTTTTACTAATTGTTTTTCTTTGTTGTCTCTTTTTCTCCGTTTGTTTTTTTTTTTTCTTTTTTTTGTTTTTTTTTTTTTTGTTTTTTTTGTTTTTTCTTTTTTTCTTTTTTTTATAAAAAAAAAAAAAAAACTTTTTTTGTTTTTTTGTTTGGTTTTTTTTTTTGTTTTTTTTTGTTTGGGTGTTATGGGTATCCTGAGTCAAGCAAGACTCATCCATCAATATCAGCTACACCTCAAATGTCTGGAGATACTGTGCCCTGGATCTAGTGTTTTTTGTGTTTTCGTGTTTGCAGCCAGTGTCTATACATATCCCAAATCTAATTGGCTATTAGCTTCTCTCCTTGGCGGCATAATTCCTGGCTGATGCCATAAGATTATGTCCTCTAGTGATTAGGAGATTATATGATCCACAATAAAAACTTGTCATCTTTTATAGCGAAACCACAGGTGATTAGGATTAACATACCATTTTACCTTATTAACATCTTGTGTTCATGCTCACAGCTTACCTTGACACAATAAGTGAGATAGTTGTTTTAAAGCCTGTAATTTTAATGGCTTGGGCGTTTTTGTTTTTTTTTAGTAGGATAAAAAATTTTTGTGGTGTACTTCTTTCCTCTGGATCATTTTTGTGGCTGTTTTAGTATCTCTCTTATTTGATTTTGGTTGGAATTTGTTTTTTTTTTTATAATTTCTTCTTGGGACAGGTGTCTTTTTTTTAGTATTTTTTTTGGTTTAAAGTTTTGAGATTATAGAAACACACACACACAAAAAAAAAAAAAAAAAAACGCTGCTTTGCTTCTCACCCACCTGTGGCCCCTCTCCCAAGCCTAGGGAACAACTTGAGGTTTTTAAAGAGGAGGCGTGTTTTTTTTTTTTTTTTTTTTTTTCTTCTTTTTTTTTTTTTTTTTTGTTGTTCTTGTTGTTTTTTTTTTTTTTTGGTTTTTAGAAATTTTTTTTTTTTTTTTTTTTTTTTTCTTTTTTGCAGAATGTAAGGGCTGCAGAGAGGATATTTTTGTTGTGTTTGTTTGTTTAATTTTTTTTTTTTTGCTCGAGGGCTACAACTATAGGACTGGACTTTAATGTCAACATGCTTGTGATAACAAGCTTCTCATAATTGGATTTGTGATTTGGGAATTCCGTTGGTGTTTCTTTTTTGTTTTGTGGTTTTTCAATATTTAATTATGAACATTTTTGTGTTATTTTTTTTGTTTAGCTACTTAGCCTTAAGAAGAAGTTAATGTGTTACTTCCTTTTGTAAAGTATAATAAACATAGGGAGGGACATGTTGGGATGGCACCAAGAGACACAGTCCCACACGGACAAGCCGGATGTGCCCCGCTCACTCAGCCATGGATCCATCTTAGGGACTATGGACTAATGTTTGTGAAGATAAGCCTACAGAATGTTTCAGCCCACAGGACATTCCAAAGCTTATTGATAAAACTACGTTTTGGGGATGTTGACTTTCGGCTAGGCCAGCACTTCCTGATCCTTTTTACAAAGTTTAAATGTAACTGCTTATTCCGTGTTATATAAATGAGAATACAACTTAGGCAAGGTCTCGCTCTTCGTCTGCACCCATTATATTTCAGGTTTGAGGTCTCTCTCGAAACCCACTAGTAATTGAGTCCCGCAGGCGATATGGGACTAAAAGCTATCAGGAACGGAACACAAGACAAAAAAGCTATCTCCCTGCTCTGGATTGGGAGAACTAATATTATAAGAATACTCATCCTATGCCAAGTAGTAATATGAGATTTAAGGCAATCCCATATGAAAATCCCCCATGGGCTTTTTCAACAGATATTGAGAACAAAAATACTCTAAGTTAATATTAACAGTGAAAAAATCCGAGATAGCCAAGACGCAACTGTGAAAAGCAATCAATGGAGTATTAATCATCAGGGAGCCTCAAATCGCTATGTTGTACAGAGCTTATAGTCATAATAACATAGCATGGCATTAGCACAAAATAGATCTGTAGATTAATGAAACAAAAAATTGACAACACCCAACTTGAGTACATTTGAAATTTCAGTCAACTTGATCTTTGACCACCCCAAGGGGCCAAGAACACTCTCAGGGAGTTAAGGCAGATTTTCAGAAAATGGTGCTGCAAAACGGACTCACCAATGTCCAGAACTCTGAAACTAACCCCCACCCCGTTCCCCTTGCAACAAAAGTCATGCTCTAAATGGAATCAAAGACCTCAATGTGAAAAAAAAAAACAAAATTAAAAAAGGAAAAGAAAACATTGGCAATAACCTGGGAAAAACTTTCTAAATAGAAGAGTAGTTGTGTAGGAAATAAATCAACGATATCAACAATGAGTGGGACTCATTTAAACTTAAAAAACTTCTAACAGCCAAAAGTAGGAAAGAATGACTGAGAAAAAACGTGGACAGAATGAGGGAAAATCTTCATCAATGAGACAGAGATTTAACATCAGAGTATATAAATTACTCAAGAAACAAAGGATCTCTTGATTTGGGATCAAACGACCCAATCACTAAAGACTGGGGTAAAAATATGAACAATACTTCCTCAGATGAAGATCTACAACGATGGTGAGAGAACCCTTAAACGTTATTCAACATTGTTAATAATTAAAGAAATTGCAAAATTAAAACCCTTACATTATTGCTTCTGGTTGATCTGAGTTTCCTTGACAAGAACTTCATAGGGGAGGATACCAGTTGATCCTGGCACTGAAATTATAATTTAATAACCCATATCTTCTGAGAGCAGCATTGTGCAGCCATTTGAGCCCTCCTCAAACTCTATTCCTTTAAAATATATTTTATTTTTTTTATTTTTTTTATTTAATTGTTATTTATTTCTGTATGTGTTATGATTATGTTGCCTGTGCATGCAGTCTGTGCACCGTGTCTGTGCAAACGCCGCGAGATTTAGATAGCGGGGTCTCGGATTTCCCGCTGCTGTGAGTTCTTGGAAATGAGAGCTCAGACGGTTCTCAACCGCAATTGTGGGTGCTGGGGTGGGATCCTGATACAACGGGGGTCCTCTGGTAAGAGCAGTCGAGCGCTTCTATAACGCTGTGCCATGCTTCCAGCCCGAAAAATATGATATTGAGGATGTAAACTAGTGGAGTTTCATAATTCTTCATGTATCTTTGGTTTTGGTTAACCCACTCCTTATTTGCCCTTTCCCACAACCCTGTCCCCATTGCAACTTAAACATTTAGCTCCCAGTATCCCACCTGCTCTTGTTCCTTCATATCATATATGTCTGTGATCTTCTTATAATTAAATGTTCATTTGGTTTGTTGAGATCATAGGCTCTAATAGTTGTTTCCACTTTCAGATATTGACCAATAGCAATAGACATCTGTACAGGGAAATCAATGCATAACAATCACTATAATACTGTATATAATAATAACAATAATAATAAATGATGATAATGATTCACTAAAGCCAAAGATCATGAAAAAGCCTAGAAAACATTTTGAGAGTAGAAGCTAGAGTCCTTCAAAAGGCGTGGTGGCTGCACTGCCTTTTAATCCCGAGCACTTGGGAGAAGAAGAGGCGGTGGACCTTTTGGTTCACGGCCAGCCTGGTCTACAGCGTGAATCCAGGACAGCTGGGGCTACAGGGAGACCATCTTGAAAGACCAAAATAAAAAAAAAAAAAAAAAAAAAAGAAAGAAAGAAAAAAAAAAGACACGTGCCTTCTCTGGCTTATACAGAATAAAGAATGGTTTAAACCATATTTGAAAGTTGGTGCTTGCAAGTCTAGTATATTCTATGTAGAAAATGTGTTCAAAATTAAGGTCAAGAAGAAAATAATAGTGATCAAAAATACTTTGCTAAGAAATTGCAGGAGTTTTTATTTAGGCAGAAGAAAGCAATGCACATTAAATAATTACATACTGAATTTACAAAAGGCTAAATACCAAAATGGTTGCTAGTCATGCTTGATGGCTTATTTTCAGGCACTGTGGGCAAGACCAAAACTCTTGCCTCTGTCTAACAGAATAAAGCAACATTAAGAGGAAGGACTTCCAACAGTAGATCTGTTGTAAAGATAGCATGCTTCCCACTGGGCACACAATCTTTCTCTCCAACTCTTTCTGAGGAAATGAGGAGGCTAAGCTTAGTAATGGTTACTTGCCCCTGCTGGAGGTGCCGCAGGAGATACAGTCTTGATAATAGAAATGTGAATTGGATCGGCTTCCAAATCAGCTTGGTGAAAGTTCCGACAAAAGTGAACATATCAATGTTAACAAGATCCCCGAGAGATGCAGGAAGCTACATCCAGGTTCTGGGCCCAAGAAACTGTGAATGACAAATGTTATGCTGTTTTAAGCCACTGATTTGTTTTAAGCCATTGATTCATTAATGTATAAGATTTGACTAAAATCTTATACATTAACGAATCAATACCTGTGTTTAATAAATATTTACAAACCATCTGAACATCATTATTAATTATAACCAGAAAACAATGAAATATACCCATTTGAAAAAGTTGAAATTAGCAGCAAACTTATGACATTGATGTAGACTTAAAAGAACAGACATCTTGAATACTGATTGTAATATAAATCAGAACAATCACATTGGAAAACAAACATGGTGTGTGCTATAATCCAGCATTTCCTCCTTGAGGAAAGGTACAATAGTGTTTGGTATCAGTATTGTCTGCATTCATGATATTTCCACTCTAGAAACCTTCTGTAGATCATAGTTATACAAACACAATGAAGCTATAAAACACTGATGAAAAATGCATTTAAAAGTGACTCAGTTAGTCTCTCCCTCAACTTTCCAATTAAAAGGAGCATTTGGCCCTCCAAAGAGAACTTCTAATTTGAGCTCTGTCAGTCTTGGTAAGAAGATATTTCTCATAAAGTTTCACAATATATTGAATAAATACCTTTGTTTGCTTTGCTTTGCTATGCGAGTTGTCACAGCTCTGTCTTTTACAGATGTCTTATTATAATTTTGAAAGAATTTTAGAAGTTTGTCCTACTAGAAAAATTATTTGAGAGCCCACACATGCCAGGTAGATCAAGAGGATCACCAGCAGCAGGCCCCAACCCTAGGAAGTCCCTGCCCAAGTCAAGAGGAGCAGTCGGACCACGAGCTGCCTGGCCTCCGACCATGGAGAACCCAGCTCTGGATCAGCACAGGCTCAGCTCCCAGAGGCTTGACAGAGCCCCACACACCCACCCTAAAGCCAGACTCCAGCAGGAACAACTTGGCCCCCAGCAGCCCCAGATTAGAAAGGTGACAGCTAACCAGTCCCTCCACTACAAAATCAAAAGTGAAAACGTGAAGCCTAGACCATTCAGCCCTTCATAACTAATAAGAAGACAATGGAGGCTACCTGAACCAGGCAGAGCTCCATGGCCGAATGACCAGGCCCAGACAGGACCGCAATTCAAGCTGAACCAAGCAAAACACTGGGGTCACCCAGCAGAAGAGCCAGGCCCTGCAGACTGGCACAGCCAGCCCAGGGGAATTGGTAGACTCCCATCATGGGGTGCAACGTTCGAGCTGACCTGATTGTTACTTGTCCTGGACCTCTGGAGAAGCTCCAGACTAGAAGACTGAGAACTAGCTGGTCCCTCCAGCACAAAATCAAAAGTGAAAATCTGAATCATAGACCAGCCAACTTTTCAGAACTAATAAGAAGGCAATGAAAGCACCTAAAGAAAACTAGCAAAGTCAGCCTTCAATTCAACAAAGAAACACTGGAGTTTCATAACAGAATACGAACAACAAAACAAAATCACATGCCAAGAGCACACACAATGAAAAAACAATAATGTTGGAAAACAAAATAATAAATTCCCACTACGTTCTACCAGTCTTAAAGAAGATTTCTACAATGAGAATTCCCTAGATGTAACCCAGGACACAGATCATAGACATACTCAAAGAAACAAAGGAATATAAAGAGCACGCAGACAAACAAATCAAATAACTAGCAGGAGAGAATGATAAACTTAAAGAACACACAGACAAATGAAGTGAAGAACTAGGAGAGAATGACAAACTCCAGAAGAAAGTGGAAATACTGAAGAAATCTCAGGCTGAAATGAAAAATGAAACCAGAAACATGAAAGAACTAGAGGGAGACAATGACAAACTCCGAGACGAAATGGAAATACTAAAGGAATCTCAGGCTGAAATGAAAAAGGAAATCAAACACTCATCCAGTCAACAGGAAAGGATGGGACTAAGTCTCAATAATAGAATGGATGAAGTAGATAGAATATCAAGACTGGAAGATAACATGGAAGAACGAGAATGCTCAAGCAAAGATTATGAAAAACTGAAAGAAAAAAAAAAACCCCACAAGAGTGGAATAATCAGGGAATGTGGAACACCATTGTGCTGGATAGCTTTAGTGTCAACTTGACACACCTGGGTTGAGGGAGCCTCGGTTGGGGAATTGGCTCCATTGGATTGGCCTGTGGCCACATCTGTGGTGTATTGTCTTGATTGTTGAGCAGTGACAGTATAAGAAGGCAGGCTGAGCAAGCCAGTAGAGAGCAAGCCAGTGAACAGAACTCCTCCATGGCCTGTGCTTCAGCTCCTGCCTCCAGGTTCCTGCCCTGAGT
>VZQC01005933.1:80041-256320 GCA_009823505.1 Rhizomys pruinosus
AAAGAATATGCTTTCCATTCATCACCCCATGGAACATTCTCCAAAATCAAGCACATACTGAGACACAGAACAAGCCTCAACAAATACAAAAAAAAAAAAAAAAGAAGGAATTTCATGCAGTCTATCACACCACAGAGCAATAAAGCTTAATGGCTTAATGTCAACAACAGAAGAAGCCCTACTATCTACAAGAACTCGTGGAAACTAAACAATACACTCCGGAATAATGACTGGGTCAAAGGAGAAATAAAAGTATTCCTGGAACTAAATGAAAAGGACAATACAACACAATAAAACCTATGGGACACTTTAAAAGCAGTCTTAAGAGGGTGTATTAGTCACTTTTCTGTCCCTGTATGAAGCTTTCCTTGGCAAATATCTCACAGCTCTGTAATCTCCAATGTCTTCTTGGGGTCTCCACTCCCAACCAGACTTCACATTCATAGCTTCACGCAATGGCCTTTCAGGGCTTTCTTTATTCAGGGACACCCCTGCTGCACTCTGCCTGGCCTCTGTGGCTCTCTGAAACCAACCTTGGAGGAAGAACTGACGACCCCTTCAAATTTTCTCTGCCCTGGCCTTGTTGGAGTAGAAAACTATTTTCCTTTCAAAAATTGGAGGCTTATCTGGGTGTGGTCTTGCCCTGAAGTACTGCTTCTGTTGTTTACTTGTAAATCTCGAGGCCTCTCCTTAATCACTTTCATCTCACTTTTTCCATTGTTTACTTGTAAATAGCTAGGCCTCTCCTTAATCACTTCAGTCTCCTTATCAAAAGGAACCTCTCCTTCACATGCCTTGGCCCCACCTTTAATCTTCCTAGTGCAGTTTTCAGATCCAAACTGTACATTCTGCATTTCTTTCTGCCCCATCTGCTCTTCTTCACTGCAGATCTGTACAATATTCACCATTAAAAGCCATGCCACCATTTCTATATTAGGCTGTCTTGAAATATCCTCTGCCAAAAACATTAGCCCATTGCTTTTCTTTTTTTTTTTTCATAGAAACTGCTTTTCCAACTTTACTTAGAAAACAAACAAATCTGGCTCCCAATCCCTCCCCAGCTCCCTCCCCTAACCCAGCCATAATTTAAATAACTTAAGGACAGAGTGGGAGGAGACAGAACAGCAGGGAGGAGGGAGTTAGAGCCCACTACAGTCGCCTCAGTGCCTGCTTCTTGTCCATCTTTTTCTTAGCTGCCAGCTTCTTATATGATCGCCTGCATGCTTCTTGGCCTTAGGACCCTCAGCTCCTCCTAGGCCCCCAGGGGTCATGGGGTCAGTGGAGGAGACTGAAGCGCCAGTGGCCAGGACCCTGGTAGCCTCAGCTCTCTCACTGCTAGTGCCTCCTGAACCCCCGTGGTTCTCTGTGAGCAGACGGTCCGGGCAGCATACTCTTCATAGTTCCCCAAAAGCAAGCAGCCTGCCTCCTCGTTGAGTGCAGACTCAGGGTTAGGGTGGATTAGCAGGCACTGGATCATTAGCAGTACATGTCAGATGCCCAGCTCAGCAGTCCAGTCCCTCTTGAGCACGTTGACACAGATCTCACCATTGGCACCCACATTAGGGTGAAAGATCTTAGGAAGTAGCCCTTGGGAGGGGAGGGAGGGAAGTCCTTGCCCAGTAGGAGCTTTATCCGGAACAGGCCTCCAGCATACGGTGTTCCCTCAGGCCCCTTGATGGTGACCTGCAGGTCGGTGAGGTCCTCCTCATTGGTGAAGACCTTAATGCCATTAGGTGGGTCCACTATCAGTGTGGTCACCTCCTTGTATACCAGGTGAATGATGTGCAGAGGCAGGTTATCTACCTTGGAGTTCATGATTGTGGCCGGCTGGGAGCAGATCCCCCCAGCACTCTTCTTGCTCGTTTCTGGCTGCCGGTCAGGGCGGGGGAGGGGGGGCCAACTGCCGGCCGCTTTCTCGGATACCCACTAACTCAGACCCCAGCCACAGAAAACTAATGACGATGCTACGCCTGCCTAGCTGTGCTGAGCAGTCCATTGCTTTTCAACTTAGCATCAGGCAAGCATTTGGGCTATGGGCAAACTGCTGCCAGACTTTTTGCCAAAACATCCCAGTTGCTAAAAAAGTCTTTATTTTCCTCTGGAACTACATTTTTTGCAGCAATGCTTTCTTCCAGGCTTCTACTAGAATGGCCCCTTAAGCTCTGCTTACAGTAGTCAACAGCTTTTCTAGCCCAAAGTTCCAAACTCTTCCACATATCTCCAAACATCCACATAGTCAGGATCTTCATAGCCAACAGCCCACTCTCTGGTACCAAATAACTGTATTAGTCACTTTTCTGTTGCTGTGATAAAACCACCATGAGCAAGGGAACTTATAAAATGAAGAGTTTATTTGAGCTTACGATTGTTCCAGGGAATCAGAGTCCATTGTGGTGGGAGGCATGGTGGCCGGGGCTGGAGCAGCAAGCTGAGGGTCACATCTCGAAATGAGCACAGGAAGCAGAGAGAGAGCTGCTGGAGACCAAAAGGCTTGTTAAACTCACTAAGCCTGCCCCCAATAATGTATTTCCTCCAGCACAGTCACACCTTCTAAGACCTCCAAGAACAGTGCTACCAACTGGAGACAAAATGTCTGAATACTTAAAGCCTATGGGGGACACACATTCAAACCACCACAGAGGGAAATTTATAGCCATAAGTGCCTATTTTAAGAAAACAGAAACAGCACATATAAAAGTCCTAATACTGCAACTAAAAACACTCGAGACACAACAAATGAATCCTAAAACCAACAGACAGGAAGAAATAACAAAAAATTAGACCTGAAATCAACAAAATAGAAACAAAGAAAACATTACAGAGAATCAATGAATCCAAGGGCTGGTTCTTTGAAAGGATAAGCAAGATAGATAAACCTCTAGCCCAGTCAACCAAAAGAAAGAAAGAACAACCCCCCCCAAAAAATCACAACAGATAACAAAAAGATCCAGACAATCATATGAGAATACTTTAAAACCCTATACTCTACTAAATTTGAAAACCTAAGAGAAATGGATGAATATCTGAAATCATGGAAATCACCAAAGCTTAACTAAGAAGAGATTGACAGCTTAAACAGACCTATAACATATGAGGAAATTGACACAGTAGTTCCAAATCTCCTAACTAAAAAAACCTAGGCCCAAATGACCTACAGAGGAATTCTATAAAACATTTAAGGAGCACTTACAACCATTATTACTCAAATTATTCAAAAGGTTGGAAACAAAAGGAACTCTCCCAAATTCCTAGTATGAAGACAACATCATTCTCATACCAAAACCAGGCAAAGATACAACCAGAAAAGAAAATTATACACACATTTCATTAATGAACATAAATGCAAAAATACTCAACAAAATACTTGTACACTACATACAGGCACACATCAAAAAGATCATCCATCATGACCAAATTGGTTTCATACCAGAGATGTAGGGATGGCTCAACATAATTAAATCAATAAATTTTATAAAACACAGAAATGGACTGAAAGACAAAAACCATATGGTCATCTCAATTGGTGAGGAAAAGGCAAAATCCCGCATGCCTTCATGTGTAAAGTCCTAGAGGCAACACAAAGTCATATACAATAATCTCACAGCCAACATTATTCTAAATGAGAAAAAATTAGAAACATTCCCCTTAAAGTCAGGAACCTGGCAAAGCTGCCACCTATCCCCACTCCTTTTCAATATAGTGGTTGGAATGCTCATTAGAACAATAAGGCAAGGAAAAGAAATTAAATGAGTACTAATTGGAAAAGATGAGGTCAAAATATCACTCTTTTCAGATGATGTGATTGTTTACCTAAGGGACTCCAAAAACTCCACCAGAAAACTAGAAACAATTCACAGTTTCAGTAAAGTGACAGGATACAAAATTAACCTATAAAAAATAGGGAGCCTTTCTTTATGCTAATAACAAGAAATTAGAGAAGGAACATAAAGAGACCTTTCCATTCACAATAGCCTCAAAATAGAAAATAAAGTATCTAGGAAAAAACCTGACCAAAGACACTTAAAATCTCTGCAATGAAAATTTTAAATCCCTGGAGAAGGAGACTGAAGAAGAGACCTCCCATGTTCATGGATTAGAAGAATTAATATAGTAAAAATGATCATCCTGCCATACAGATATATACAGATTCAAAGCAATCCAATTAAAATTCTCATGACCTTCTTCGCAGACCTGGAAAAGAATCCTAAACTACATATGGAAATACAAAAGACCTCAGATAGCCAAAGCAATTAGTAAATTGCAGGGGAATTACTATACAGACTTCAAACTATATTACAGGGCTATAGTCATAAAAACAGCCTGGTACTGCCACTAAAACAGACCCATAAATCAATGGAACAAAATTGAACATCCAAACCTGAGCACATGCAAGTTTAGCCACCTCATATTAGATAAAGGGACCAAGACGACTCAATGGAGTAAAGACAGCATCTTCAGCAAATGGTGTTGGCAAAACTGGATCCCCACTTGTAGAAGAATTAATCTAAACCCCTACCTTTTCACCCTGTACAAATATAAACTCCAAATGGATCAGAGACCTCAAAGTGAAACCTATACTCTGAACATTACAGAAGAAAACTTTGGCAGTAACCAGAAAGATACAGGCATAGGAAAATACTTTCTAAATCAAACAACAGCTGTGCAGGAAATAAGGTCAACAATCCACAAGTGGGACCTCATTAAGCTCAAAAATTTCTGTACAGCAAAAGAAACAATCAAAGAAGTGAAGAGAAAACCCATAGAGTGGGAGAAAAACTTCACCAACGATACATCTGACAGAGGATTAAGATGCAGAATATATAAATTACTCAAAAAACAAAGGAACAAGAAAACAAATGATCAAATCAAAAGATGGAGTAAAGAGGTGAATAGAGACTTCACAAATGAAGAAGTAAAGAGGGCTGAGAAACATCTTAAAAATTATTCGACATCACTAACAATTAAGGAATTGCAAATTAAAACAACTTTAAGATTTTATGTTACTCCAATAAGAGTGGGTATGATCAAGAAAACAAATGATATCAAATACTGGAGAGGTTGTGGGGAAAGGGGAACACTCATTCACTACTGGTGGGATTGCAAACTCTTACAACTGCTAAAGAAATCAATGTGGAGAACTCTTAAAAGACTAAAAATGAACCTATCCCCTTGACCCAATCAAACCACTCCTGGGTATATACCCACAAGACTAATCCGACTGCAGAGATACATGCACAACCACGTTTATTGTACCTCTCTTTATAGTAGTGAAGAGCTGGAAGCAACCCATGTGTCCCTCAACCAACCAGTGGATAAAGAAAATGTAGTACATAGACACAATGGAGTTCTATGCAGTGATAAAGAAAGAGAACATCACAGAATTTGCATGAAAATGGATGGAAACGGAAGCCATTATGCTAAGTGAAGTAACAGGGTCCCAGAAAAACAAACAACATATGTTGTCCCTCATTTGTGGATCCTAGCACCAAATACTTATTTGTAAGGCAAACTGAGTATCTTTTTTTCTTTTTTAGTAAATATAATACCTGAAGCCATTACAAAAAAGAGTACATTAAAACACACATTGACTTGCTATGTAACTTAGGAATGTAAAGTAATATTTCTTTTTACTTTCATGCAAATCTACTGTTAAAATATGAATCTCTAAACATGTTTTGGATTTAACCTATAGTTTATTTTCAGACGTTGTAATTTGTGTATATGTGTGGAATGTATACATGCATACGTTGGAGCAATATCAAATTAAAGGGAACAATAATAACAACAACAACAAAAAGACTTGTTCAAAGAACTGACCTAAAGTGTAAACTTCTGCCTTAAACAATAAACTTCTGCATCAAAAAATTTTAAAAAAGGACTGAGAAAATATGCAAGAAACTTATGGCAGAATGTACAAGCTCTGGAGGGGTGGGGGTATGTAAGGGGGAATGACTCTAAATTTTATTTAAAAATGTTGAATGAAATGTACAAAATTCAATAAAGAATTGCTAAAAAACAATAAAATTATTTATATTTCCTTTATGGATAAAATTTAGTAAAAACAAAAGAATAAAGTTAATGAAGACAAAACTCCATTATTTATTTGATGTAGTAAAACTTTTTAAAATGATGCACTGCTTACTTTTGTAAAATAAAGTAAAATCCATAAGCTGGATATTGCATCTGGAAATTCATGATCATAAGTTGGTTAAACTCTATATATAGAAATGTCTTAAGGACTGTAACAGAGTTCATTGACTCACAAAAATTCAACTTTTAGAAATTATGACACAATAATTCATTATTATGAATAGCAAAAATTATTTGAGGGGACACGATTTTAATAAATGACTAAGGAATTAAATTACTGCCTTAAAATTTAGATGACTAGCAGCCAGGAAAGAGAAATGGTCCAATGAGTAAAGTGATTTCCAGGCAAGTATGATTTCATTTTAATACTCTAAGACTGATTTAGAGATGTATGTGTGGCAGCCTGTGCCTGTAATAAATACAAGCAGCAAACCAGCAAGCTGCAATGTCAATGAAACACCATGTCTCAAGAACTAAGGTAGAGAAGACTGAATGATTGTGTCTGTGGCCTCTGAACACAGCCTCCCCCTCTGTCCATAATGTCTGTACACACACACACACACACACACACACACACACACGCACACTCGCACACATAAATGGGGTACTAACAGCAGACAAAATGTAACTGCAGAAAGTGTTAAAAGAAACAAACGATTCCAAAAGAGAATGTACACTTACTGAATTTAGTAAATTATGAAAGACACATTGATAAACATCAATGGAGTCAAAGGCAAGGATTATTGATGATATATAGTATTACAGTTTGATATTGTTTTCCTTTATAAAGTTTACAAATAAGAAAAATTTAGAAGTTACACTGAGCATGCTTAAGCAGATATCTACCCTGTACTTTAAATAGACAGAATCACAGTTGGAGTCCAACCCCTGTGCTTGTCCTGGTTAATGGTGGATAGGACAGAAAAGTTGAGAGGGTGAGACTAAAGTGAGATTGTGTGTGATGAGACAAAACCTTCTTTACTATTACTTAAAAGTGGCTAAGCTGATTATTTAAATATTTGTTTTTATTTTATGTGTATGCTTGTTTTGTCTGCATGTATGTACATGCAGCTGTGTTGTGCAGTGCCTTTGGAGGCCAGAAGAGGGTGTCAGATCCCTTAGAGGAGTTATGGAGAGTTCTTAGCCACCATGTGGTTGCTGAGAATCAAATCTGGATCCTGTGGAAAAGCAGCCATTGCTCTTAAATGCTAAGCCACATCTCCAGATCCCAAACTCTTTTTGTTATGTCAACACAACTCCCTCAAATGTAATCCTGGCCTTCATTTCACTTTCAGGGTGAACCAGAAGCTTGTGACTTAGTGTCACTATTGTTAGAACTTGGCTGTGTGATTTTTACAGTAAGCGTTTTTTCTGCTTTTCCATTTATTCGTTGAAAACCATTTTACTAGGGCAGTTCATTTCTTAGTTATCTTCACACATATATTTTGTCGAGATTATTATAATATTTTCCCCAAAAAAACTAATATAGTAATCTAATAGTCATATACTCTGGTTTCAGAAACTTTGTTTCTCTTGTTAGTGACAAAGTGAAGTTTAGGTACGTTTACTAGGGAACTCCCTGGAGACAGTCTTTGTAAGGATAATTGGCATCTCAACTGCATTAATTTGGCCATTATGTAAATTGTTAAATGATTTGATAACATTGTAATAATATATTTTTGGAGATGGGAGCTTACTCAAGTATATTAAAACATCTTTGAGAATGACATGAACTCACCCTCAATTTTAAGACAATTTTAGTTTAATGTCTTTGGCTATGTAAGATGTTTTTATATTTCTAAATATAACATAAAGGAGCATATTTTGATTTTAAGTTGTAACTAATTGCAAAGAAATGCTAGTGCACAGCGTAAGACTTCTCCAAAATACATTATTCTGCACTTTTATTTTTTTCTAACTGCTGGTTAGTTTATAGCCATAAACAATGATTCGCACATTAATTTATTATTCCTTTTTAACTTTGGCAAAAGTCATGGAGCATATCCAATGGACTCTTGCCTTTCCAGAAGTTTGCTGTAGAAATTACCTTCAAATTGAAGTATTGACCAGGTACTGTAATTAAAACGATGAAAGCATGTTAATCTAGAAGTGCAAGCCCCTGTTTGAGAACATATCCAAACACTTGGGAGCCAAGGGTATGTAAGTCTCTGTGAGATTGAGGCCACCCTGATCTACATAGCAAGTTCCAGGCCAGCTGGGGCTATAGGGAGACTTATCTTAAAAAAAGTGTGTTTTACATCCAATTGGTCCTTTGGAAAAAAAAAAAAAAGGCTCACACTAGTACTTTAGAAAATAGCTTATTAGCTTGGACATATCTCTCTCCATGTGTTCCCTGAGTACCTGCCTTCACTTTGTCTTTTTAGAACCACTGTTTATATAATTTCATTTGGAATATTCAGTAAGAATGATGAATCTGAAATTATTTAAAGACATCGTCTGAAGCTATTTAAACTATAGGGGCATACTCATCATTATAGGCCAGAATCTAATTTCAGCATCTATAGGACATCCACCATCCTAGGATTTCATAGTATCCATGAGCTCATTCCTTTTAGAAGTATTTTTTCATGTTTATTTTTATGGGGTTTTGCAAGCAGCAGTTTGTTTTTAATCTCGGTGCTTTATCTCCTCATCTATCATGTCAAATAATTTAACTGAAAGTTCACTTGTTTATCACTCATTCAAGAATATGCCATCATCCTAGCGGTTAAGAGCGCCGACCGCTCTTGCAGAGGACCCGGGTTCGATCCCCAGCACCCACATGGCGGCCGAGAGCCGTCTGAAACTCCAATTCCAGGAGAACTCCAGTTCCAGGGGAGTCCGACGCCCTCTTCTGACCTCCGCGGCATTGCACGTCACGGGTGCACAGACTTGCATGCAGACAATACATTCATACACATACGGAAATAAATAAAATTAAACAAAAAAAAACAAAACAAAAAAAAAAAAGAATATGCCATCATGTGAAATGACAGTAATTAGCACAATGAGAAAACGACAACTATGTCTGAATGAACCTGTGGTGCCAGAGGGAACAAACTAGAAATCACCCTGTGCCAGCAGGCCTTCCCACAATGCAGAGATTCATAAGTGCAAAACAAGAAGCTGTTCAACTCTGACTTTTCTGAGGGACGTTGGTGCCCTATGGATGAGCTCTGCAGACAGAGAATGATACAATTTTCATTTTGTCTTGAAAAAAAGTGATAGCAGAAAAACCAAAAACAAAAACATCTTAGAAGAGATTTTAATGCAAGTCAAGTCTGCATGGGTTAAGCAAGTCCCATAGTATTATTTCCTCTCAATTTATTCCCTCTGGGAGAAAGGATAGTAGGTCATGTGTCTTACAAGTTTTAGAAAGCTCATACCACACACCAGGCTTCAAAGGCAGAAAGTTCTCAGCCTCACAAAGATCACCGAGATCACCTCGGGAACAGTGGTAGTTCTAGTAAGGATTCTCTTCCCCACTAAGCTGCCTGAGACTTAAGCTGGGAGCTCCAGGGATGGAGATTCACAAGTCATGACCCATGCTGGGCTGAGCTTTTGATGATGCAGATGACTTCATGACATCTATTTTCCTGTAAGTAACCTGAAGAAAATCACTGGTTGACCTAACTAGACTTGGGCAAAATTGTTTCTTTGATGAGTCCTTGGTTCCTGATGTGGGTGCATACAGATCTCAGTAAGCAAGAAGGCAGCATCTACTCATCCACACACTGAAAGGCAGCCATCCTGCGGTTATGTCTGTGGTTGTTCAACACTCAGGCAGATCAGACACTGGGGCACATCTCATTAGCCTTCACAGGGGCTGTAGAAACACTCCTCCATATCTCATATTTGGTTCAGTCACCTCTTATTTGGCCACTAATTGTGCTGTATGAGTTTTGGTGGATGAATAGCTTCAGGAAACAAAAATGTCTCTAGTTGCAAACCTTAGCAGAAAGCCAATAAGGTATAGAATATGAGAAGCCCAGTTGGCACACTTTGAAGAGCAACATTAACACATTTAATTAAAGAATCATTTGAAACTGAGAGGACACAGATAAATAATTCCCACAATCTACTTCCAAGCACTAGTGAGAGAACTAGATGAACTCATTAACACAGAAACTTTACAGTAAATCCTAGAAACAGGATAAAAATTATGTTAATGCTAGCTGCTTTTATTAAGACATAATTGAGGGTCTGGAGAGATGGCCTAGCGGTTAAGAGCACCGACCGCTCTTACAGAGGACCCGGGTTCGATCCCCAGCACCCACATGGTGGCCGAGAACCATCTGAAACTCCAGTTCCAGGAGAACTCCAGTTCCAGGGAAATTCGACACCCTCTTCTGACCTCCACGGCATTGCACGACACTGATGCACAGACTTGCATGCAGACAGTACATTCATATACATACAGAAATAAATAAAATAAAATAAATACATAACTGAAATCCAGGATTTTCATCAGTACTTTATTTACTTCACATTAAATTCTAACTCTTGAATGAATTAGCAAAAGAAATATGACAATGCAGAAGCATTGACTACAGGGTGCAGAATACTAGCAGTCACTTAATGCTATTTCTTTTCTCCTTGCACAGCAATATACACCAGTAAAAACGTTCTTGACAAAGGCCCTTCTCTTTATAAACTCCTTTCAATCTTCCTGTGAGTTACATGCTTTGATTCTTCTCAACTGCTTATAATTCTTCATTGACTTTTAAAAATAGTAGATGTGATGATTAATTTCATTGATTGCAAGGAAGAAGTTCTCTAGAAAGCCATGTGAAAGAAGGCGCATTAAATTCTTCTATAGGTTGTAGAATTAGTTTTCCATACACCAATATGGTAGAAATTAGTCGCATTATCACAAGGCTCCAATCAGGTACTGTCTTATATTTTTAAAGGTTTATATTTCCTTCGATATTTACAAATATTACTCTGGGGATATGTGGACAAACCAATTGAGTGAGAAAGCCAAGTGAAGAACTGGAGTTTAGTATTAAGAGTGTTTAGAAATATGCCAGATAAGAAATTGGTGGAGGTGTAACTCCAGGGTCCCAGAATAGAGAGAAGAGAAAGTCTCTTGACAGAGTTTTGAGAAAATAAAATTGTACATGGTAACCAATTATTGATTCAGAAAAGAAAGGAAATTTTTCTTTGGTATCAGAGTATTCACATATTGTACTATACATAAATACCTTAAATTCTACTTCCTATACAGATTCCGTTCAATAGTTATCATCTTTTAAAGTGTAAATAAATTCCAGCTTTGATTTTATTACTGTCACATATTGTAGTTACTTTTACATATTCCCAATAACTTACAAGGTATACTACCATAACAGTCAAAGATACTTTGATTCCTGATTGTTTAACCATGTTTGACAGATAATTCTGCCTTTTTTGTGTGTGTGATTTTATATGACTAGAATAAAAAAATCAGAATGTCTTATTCACTTTTAAAGTTCAGAAAAAAGACAGCAGAACTCTGAACAATTCATTTAGCTCACACAGCAATGTAATATTTGTACATAAAATGGCTAATTTTAATTCATTGTCAATTTTAATACACTTCCTCAGTGAGAGGTAATGTGTGGAAGCTACACTTAAGAGCAAGATACTTAGAACTTGAAACAGATTGAGAAGCAGTCTTTGTTTCATCCTAGTTAATGCTAGTTGGAGTTCTGGAATTTTCTGAAAGTAGGACCATTATTCCAAAAGGATTGAAAGTCAGTTGGTGATGTGTCTTGCTGACTTTGTAAACGCAAGCAGGTAGAGCATCAACAGCCATTTCTTTTTTTCTTTTTCTTTTTTTTTTTTTTTCATAGCAGACNACTGAGAGGACACAGATAAATAATTCCCACAATCTACTTCCAAGCACTAGTGAGAGAACTAGATGAACTCATTAACACAGAAACTTTACAGTAAATCCTAGAAACAGGATAAAAATTATGTTAATGCTAGCTGCTTTTATTAAGACATAATTGAGGGTCTGGAGAGATGGCCTAGCGGTTAAGAGCGCCGACCGCTCTTACAGAGGACCCGGGTTCGATCCCCAGCACCCACATGGTGGCCGAGAACCATCTGAAACTCCAGTTCCAGGAGAACTCCAGTTCTGCCTAAAGGACATTTAAATTTTTATAATGTCCAAATCTCCATTGTCTACAAATTAAGGGAAATCCACTTAGTTCTTAAATAATCATAATTTGCATCTCTCTCTCTCTCTCTCTCTCTCTGTCTCTCTCTCTTTCTCTCTCTCTGTCTATTTTTTAAAGTTTATTTTAGTGTGCTGACTAAGTTTGCCTTATGTTGTTGTGATAAAACACTGATAAAACCCAACTTGGGGAGCAAAGCGTTTATTTAATCTTACATTTCCCAAGTTATACTTGAACTTTGAGAAAATCCAGGGCAGGAACTCAGGGCAGGAACTAGAGAGCAGCAAGTGAAACACAGACCATGGCGGAACTACTTCCTTGTTTGGTCCCATGGCTGGCTCCACTGCTATTCTTACATAGCCCTGGACCATATACCCAGAAATGGCACCACTCACAGTGTATACTAACCTTCAGTGTCAACCAGCAACTGTGTGAATACCCTAAGGGTAGGCCTCCAGGCCAGTCAGATGGAGGAAATTCCTAAATTGAAGTTTACTCTTCCCAAGTATATTAAATTGACAAAGAAGCTAATTGGGACAAATGCCTGCTTGTAGAAGTTAAGATAATTTCACAGCTCATTAGAAAAATCCTTTCTCTCAGCAAAGATTTATTACACATTAGCAATAATATGTTATAAATGTAATACAAGTAGTGGCCTATGACAATCTATGCATTTACTGTACACCTTAAGGTCCTACTTACACTGTGGGTAACATACTTTTATTCTAATATGCAAAACTGACCAATGGTAGCACTTGAATTATAAATGGCCATTAACTATGTATTTAAAATTAATTGTATGTTTGACATGATAAAAAGTGATTCTTCAATTGAGAAGTTTTGTGGTCCATCACTCAGTTGTTTCAAGGCATTTTTTAAGATAAAAATTTCAGGAAGGAATAAATGGTAATGGTAATAAAAGGTAAATGGATGGAACTAGAAGACATTATGCTAAGTGAAATAACACAGTTCCAGAAAAACAATGTATGGTATGTCCATCATTTGTGGATCCTAGCACCAAATCTCTATTTCTAAGGCAAACTAAATAATGTTTTTCTTTCTTTTTCAGTAAACGTAATACTATCAACTTGCTATGTAATTTAGGATTTTAAAGTAATATTTTTTCTTTACTGCATACAACTCTACTGTTCAAATGTGAATCCCTAAACATGTTTTGGAATTAACCTATCTTATATTTTCAGATGTCATAATTTTGGTATGTGTGTGACATATATATATATATATATATTTATTAAAAATATATATATATATTTAATAATAATAATAAAAAGTTATCTACAATATGATCTGGTTAGACCACTCCTTGTCATGTACCCAAAAGTAAATGGATAGAACTGGAACCTGCTCATGTATCTCTGTGGTTGGATGAGTCTTGTGGGTATATGCTCAGGAGTGGTATTACATGACTGAGTCAGGTGGTAAGCTCATTTTGAGTCTTTTAAGGATTCTCCACACTGCTTTCCATAGTGGGTGTACAAGTTGACATTCCCGCCAGCAGTGGATGAGTGTTCCCCTTTCCTTACACCCTCTTCAGCATTTGGTGTCTTTTGTTTTCTTGATCCTAGTCAGTCTTACCAGAGTAAGATGAAATCTTAGAAAAGGTTTTAATTTGTATTTCCTTAATTATTACCAATGTTGAACACTTTTTAAAATGTTTCAAAGCCATCTTTACTTTTTCACTTGTAAAGGGTCTGTTCAGCTCTTTACTCCATATTTTGAGTGAGTCATTTGTTTTCTTGCTCCTTTGTTTTTTGAGTAGTTTATATATTCTGGAAGATAATGCTCTGTCAGATATATAAGCAGAGAAAATGTCTTCCCACTCTGTGGGTTTTTCCTTTATTTCTTTGTTTCTTTTGCTGTACGGAAGCTTTTGAGTTTAATGAGGTACCATGTGTCAATGTTTGACCTTATTTCCTGCGCAGCTGCTGTCTGATTTAAACAGTTTTCTCCTACACCTATGTCTTGTAGGTTACTGATAATGTTTCTTCTATCATTTTCAGAGTTTCAGGTTTCACGTTGAGGTCTTTGATCCATTTGGAGTTGATTTTTGTACAGGTAGGAGGTAGGGGTTTAATGTTATTTTTCTACAAGTAGTGATCCAGTTTTCCCAGCACCACTTGCTGAAGATGCTGTCTTTCCTCCATTGACTCTTCTTGGCCCCTTTGTCAAATATGAGGTGGCTGAAGTTGTGCTCAAGTTTGGATCTTCAGTTTTGTTCCATTGGTCTACAGGTCTGTTTTTGTGCCAGTACCAGGGTGTTTTTATGACCATAACCCTGTAATATAGTCTGAAGTCTGGTATAGTGATCCCCTCTGTATTGCTCTTTTTGCTCAGGGTTGCTTTAGCTATTTGGGGCCTTTCATTTTTCCATATGAATTTAAAGATATTTTTTTCTAAGTCTGTGAAGAAACTTAAGGGGGTTTTAATTGGGATTGCATTGAATCTCTATATTAATTTGGGTAGGATGATCAATTTTACTATATTATTTTTTTCCAATCCATGAGCATGGGAGGTCTTTCCATGTTCTGGTGTCTTCTTCAATCTCCTTGAGGGGTTTAAATTTTTTGTTATAGAGATCTTTGATATCTCTATCATAGAGATACATGCACATCTGTGTTTATTGTAGCTCTCATCACAACATGGAAGAGCTGGAAGCAACCCAAGTATCCCTTAACCAAGGAGTGGATAAATAAAATATGGTATGAGGCTGGAGAGATGGCCTAGCGGTTAAGAATGCCAACTGTTCTTGCAGAGGACCTGGGTTAGATCCCCAGCACCCACATGGCGGGTGAGAACTGTCTTTAACTCCAGTTCCAAGGGAATCTGACGTCCTCCCTCTTCTGACTTCTGCAGCATTACACTACTCCAGTGCATAAACCTACAGGCAGACAGTACATTCATACACATAAAAAATAAATTTAAAAAAATGTGGTATATCTACACAATGGAATTTTATGCAGGGCTAAAGAAAGATGACATCATGAACTTTGCAGCTGAATGGATGGACCTAGAAGCCATTATGTTAAGTTAGGTAACTCAGTCCCAGAAAAACAAATGGTGTATGGTGTCCCTCATTTGTGGATCATAGCATCAAATCTCTATTTGTAAGGCAAACTGAATAATTCTTTTATTTTATTTTCTTTCATCCTTTTTTTAGTAAATCTTATACCTGATGCTACTCATCAGTTTGTTATGTAATGTAGGAATGTAACGTAATATTGTTTTGGTTTTTTTTTTTTATCTGCCTACAACCTTACTGTCAAAATGTCAATCCCCTAAGCATGTTTTGGAATAACCTACAGGTTATTTTCAGGTGTAATAATTGTTGTATGTGTGTGATATGCATATATGCATGTTTTGAAGCAATAAAAATTGAAAGGAACAACAATATCAACAACAACAACAACAAAAGACTGGTCAAAGTACTGACTAAAACAGTAAAATTCTGCCCAAAACAGTAAACTTCTGCTTTGAAAAATTTTAAAAACACAGCAAGAAAAAGATGCAAGAAATGTATGGCAGAATGCATAAGCTCTAGTGGGGTTGGGGACATGGAAGGGGAAATGGGTATAAATTTGAATAAGAGATGTTGTATGAAATAAGCAAAAATTCAATAAAATTTAAGAAAAAAAACCTAGAAACTGTTATGCTAAGTGAGGTAACACAAACTTAGAAAAATACGCCACATATGTTCTCTCAAAAAAATAATAATCAAGCCGGGTGTGGTGGCGCACGCCTTTAATCCTAGCACTTGGGAGGCAGAGGCAGGCGGATCTTTGTGAGTTCAAGGCCAGCCTGGTCTACAGACTGAGTTCTAGGACAGCTGGGGCTACAGGGAGACCCTGTCTCGGAAAAAAAAAATAATAATAATAATCAAGACTAATATTACACACAAATACAAGAAAAATTACATTGCATGAAACACTCAAATAATCCACTAAAATGGAAGAAATTTTAATATTGTAATTCTAAAATAATTTTACATGATATGAAGAAACATTTTTTTCTAAAAATCTTATGACAAAGTCAATGATTTATTTTTGTCATGGGTATCATGTGCCTTTTCTAAATATATTAATCATATTAATAATACATCAGCCCAAAAAACTTTTACTTTCCATTCTCAGTTAAAACATGTAACAGTAATTCAATGTCCCATGTCACAGCAACCCTACAAACATACTAGTCTGCTGAGTTCAAAATCTCGGAATTTTGCACCCTCATTCCTGGCTGGCAGGCATGACTGGGATTGTATATAACCTCCAGACCTGGGAATTCCCCAAATATAGCATCAGAGTGAACATCCCACTAAATTGATAAATATAAAAGAATTTCCAGTAAAATTAGGATCAAGATAAAGGTGTCTATCTCTCTCCATTCCTGTTCAAAAAAGTCTTTAAAGTTTTATTTATTAATATTTTGTGTATGAATACTTTGCCTTCATGTATGTAAATATATTATGTGCATCAAAATCCCACGGAACCCAGAAGGGGGCATAGAAGCCTCTAGAATTGTAGAAATTGTTGGTTGTGAACCTTCGTATGGGTATGGTAAAAGAATCTGTATTCTGGGCAAAAGCAGCCAGTGCTCTTAACTGCTGAGCCAGCTCTCCAGTCCAGTGTTACCATATTTTAAAGTAACAGTAAACATATAGAAAAATAATTTTAAACAATGCTTATCAAATACAATGGGCAAGAAGAAAAAGGTTTAAATACATTGTTCTATTTTGAAAAATGATGACATAAAAATCCAAAAGACTTGTATTTTTTGTTTCTCTGAAGGATGTTTATTCCAAGTAGACAGTTATTTCTGCAGTCTTTGTCAAACTACCATTTTAGCACTTACTAAGAAAAACAATCAGTTTTATTGTCACACACCTGTTACGGGAAATATTTAGAGTACACAGTTTAAAATAATGCTGCTAAGCCAAGTATTTACATAAATATTTTATATTATTTGTTTTACTTTTCAGCAGGTACTAGACTTTGTTTACTTCAAAAGTAAAAGAAGATTATCTGTAAAAAGTTATTTCTTTTTTTTTAATTTGAGAATTTCATATATGAGTTCACTGTAATTTCATCCTTTCCATGCCTTCTCCCCTCTAACCTTTCCTGTGTCCCCCTAACTGTCCCTCTTTAATCCACAACCTCTTTTTCTACATTAACTTTTGTTATAATTTTCTTTCACAGAAACATTCACACACACACACACACACACACACACACACACAAACACACACACACACAATCTTCTAAGAATTAGGTTTTCCTTCACTTAGGATTGGGGTCCCATCTTTGAAACAATAAATCCACAAAAGTCTTGTTCTTCCTCCCTCAACAGCCACTGACTATGTGTAACTCTTCATCTAAATTGGTGGAGCAGAGGGGGTTGTGCACTTGTGAAGTTATCCTCAATCTTTGTTGGCTTGTCAACTGTTTGGTCTTTGTAGATCTTGTGCAGGTAGTACCCAGCACTTGGAAAAAATAGGCAAGCATATCTGTATGAGTTCTAGGACAGCATGGTCTACATAGGAATTTCCAGATCAGCCAGGGCTACCTAGTGAGACTCCATATTACATAAAACAGAAGAAAACAAAATAAATTAAGAAAAGCAAAGTTATTTTAAATGCTGCATTTTTTAAAGTGTTATTCTCCACAGAACTATAAAAGCATTGCTTATTGTTATTTGGCTCGGTCATACAACCTTAGACAATCTGTGGGACTTCTTTTATTTTCAGTTTTGTTATGTAGTGAAGGAGGACACAGACACGTATGTATATCATGATTCACTTTCTGAAAGGTAATCAGAGCATTAAAAATTATTCCCACCAGGATCTGATAAACACTGAGCCTCAAGAAACGTTTTCAAACTCATTGTCACAATTATCCACATCTACTATAAAAGGATACTTATTTCTCCAGAAACAGATATAATGAGCCTTGCTAGGGAAGACTTTATATGTAACTAGGAGGGAGTTAGGAATGACTCAGAGCATAAGGAAATATGAGGATTAATGACCAAAGGGCAGAGCTTCTGGTAAACCAAACCATCAAGAGCGTTGATGAAGGCATACAGGCCTAATCAGATATTAGCTGAGGCCAGAGGGGATGGGAGTCAGACCAGATTAGGATGGTTATCACATAGCCAACCTTTAGATTCTTTAAAAACTAATTCTGGCCGGGCATGGTGGCACACGCCTTTAATCCTAGCACTCAGGAGGCAGAGGCAGGCAGATCTATCTGAGTTCAAGCCCAGCCTGGTCTACAGAGTGAGTTCCAGGTCAGCTGGGGCTACAAAGAGACCCCGTCTCAAAAAGCCAAAAAAAAAAAAAAAAAAAAAACTAATTCCAAAGGATTCTTGATAAAAGTTGAATGGGGTAGAGTTAAGAGAACAGTTAGCCCAAACTAGTAGCAATTCTGACTAAAGATAAATCAAAGGGAATTTCCCTTTCTTAGTCAAATTTGTGCTTATTAACATAGAACCAGGAATAATTTATAAAGAATGCTGTGACAAATTGTCATACACAGTAGGGTTTAAACAAAAGAATTTGGTCTTATGTAGGAGCAAGTAAACGGAAATCATCAACTTGTGGAGAGATCCTCACTCATCCCTTCTGAGACTCTTTTTTATTTTTTTTAATTTAATTTTTATTGATGGTTTGTGCATTTCGTACATCATTTTCCAATTCAGATCAGGCATATTTCCCTTTCCCTTCCCCCCCACCCCCACCCCATCCCAGATCATGTATTCTGCCATAACTGTCCTGCATCTTTCAGGTTTTTTTTTTTTTCATTTTTTAGCTATAAGTGATAATCCATGAGTATAAGCATCCTTCATGCAAAACCAATCTACAGACTGTTGTGCCCAAACCCCCACAGTGCCACCATTCAGTGGGGGGTGACAGGTTGTTTGTTCAATCAAGTTGATCAAATGAGTGTCCAGACTACATCGCTGTAGTTTCACCGTTCACCCCAATCGCAGCCTTTACATTCTACCACGCCCCCTCTTCCGCAGATTGTTCCCTAGGCTTAGAAAAGGGGCACAGGTGGATGAGAAGTAAAACTGTCCTCTCTCTCTGGAGCTGTTGACTTGGATTCTGGTCAATTCTGGCTGTTTCCTTTCATGGGCTGACAGTTTGTTCAGGAGTAACCTTTCGATCCTACTAATAAAGCCCACATAGCGATTAAGATTAAGAATAGGGTATTAACAGCACTAATAGTTGCTTGCCTCCACTTCCTGGTTTCAGTTAGAGAATCAGCGGATCAGCCTCAGCTGCCTTGGAACTTGGACGGTAGACCAGGCTGGCTCTCTCTCTCTTTTGTTAATTTTATTTATTTATTATGTGTCTTCATGTAGGTCCATACACCACTGTCGTGCAATGCCGTGGAGGTCAGAAGAGGGTGTCGGGTTCCCCTGGAACTGGAGTCAAAGACGGTTCTCAGCAGCCATTTGGGTGCTGGGGATCGAACCCGGATCCTCTGCAGGAGCAGTCGACGCTCCTAACCTAATCGCTAGGCCATGTCTCCAGCCCCCAGGGTGGCTCTCTTAAAAGGACCTGGTCATTGGATTTGGGGCAACCCTGCTACATCACCATGGTTGCAAGTTAAGAAGAGAGATAATTTAATCCTGTAATAATCTCCTTCTGGGGGCTGGAGAGATGGCCTAGCGGTTAAGAGCGCCGACCGCTCTTACAGAGGACCCGGGTTCGATCCCCAGCACCCACATGGCGGCCGAGAGCCGTCTGAAACTCCAATTCCAGAACTCCAGCTCCAGGGGAATCCGAGACCCTCTTCTGACCTCCGCGGCATTGCACGACACGGGTGCACAGACCTGCATGCAGACAGTACATTGATACACATACAGAAATAATAAATAAAAAAATTAAAAAAAAAATAATCTCCTTCTGTTACATAGGGTGATTAACACAGAAAGTAATAACTGACAAAATGTAGAGAATCAGAGAATGCAGAGTGCATGTCCATGGATCTGACTTCTAGTTAAATCTCACCCACACATGGCTCAGGGACCATTGCAGAAGAGGGAACAGAAAGATTCTAAGAGCCAGGGGTGTGCAACCATAAGGAAACACTTTCACAGGCTTCTAAGAACTTGTTCCTATGAACTTACACCAATGGTGACAACATGCACAGACCCATGCAATCTCAAACTAGACACATATCCAGCATAGAACTGGGTAAATGGGCAGGAGGCCAAACCTTATCTGAGGAACTCTTGGCTGCTGGTCCCTGCTGGGTGAGGGAGAGTTGGTCTGTTTTAAAGGAGTCACATTAGAGAAGCTGAGCACTTTCCAGTGGATGAACTCATCCTGACAGATATCTGGGTACATAAACTTGACTTAATAGACCTTAATATATAACAGATTGCTTGGAATCTAGTGGAGAGACTATGGGAGGTACACGTAGGGGCCTAAATATGATTAAATGTCTTGTATGAGCAGAAGTTATATATCTGTGGTGGTTTGAGTGATAAATGTCCCCCAAAGGTTCAAATATTTTAACACTTTGTCCCCAGTTGGTGGCACTGTTTGTGGGCACTTAGACTCTTTAGTAGTCACACCCATACTGGAAGATGCAGATTACTTGAGGGCGGATTTCAGAGTTCACATCCTCCCTTCACCACCAGTTCTCTGTCTCTCTGCTTGTAGTTGGAGATGTTGGCGCTCAAATTTCTGCTCCTGCCATGTTGCCTGCCACTTGTTGCCACACCTCCCATGCCAGGATGGATTCGTGTCCCTCCGGGACCATTAGCCCAAATAAGCTTTTTCTTCTATAACTTTCCTTGGTTATAGTTTCTTATCACAGCAACAAAAAACACAGCTAATCTAAAATCCATTTCAGGTTTCTGTACAGGCTTTCTAGTTTCCAACTGAAAAGAATTATCAAAACTCAAGATTATACCAAATGCTTTAATGTAAAGAAAATTTACAGCACTCAATGACAAATATTTAAAGGCAAATTGTTGGAGCTGGAGTGAAGGCTCATCAGTTAAAAGCACCACCTGGTCTTCCAGAGGATCCAGGTTTGCTTCCTATATCCAGTACCCACATGGTAAGTAATAACCTGTGGAAACTCCGGTTCCAGGGGATCCAACGCCCTCTTCTGTCCTCCATGGGCATTGCACACACAGGTGCACTTACGTTCATGCAGGCAAATCACTCAGACACATAAAATAATATTAAAGCCAATCAAATGCAAATTTGTGATCAAACTCTAAATATGTACCACTATACTATTTACTCCTAATAAGAGCTGAGTTCTAAAATGGTCAGAACTTTTATATCCATTCCATTTTTTTCCACACTCATCTAATTGTTGGCATTTTAAAGTTCTTCTCATATATCTTTCTGTATAGACAGTGTCACAAGTAGTGACAGTCATGTCACAAACCGATGCTTAAGTTATTTTAGTTGGTTTAATCAAGTCAGTTTGAACTGAAGTTCTCTGTGATACAATGCAACAATCGTTCAAGTATTTGAAATACAGTTCTACTCCAGGTCATGCTTAGAACTTTTATGTCGCCTTTTTCCCTGTTTTATTTATATGTTGTCATTCTTTTCCTTTTTGTTTCAAATGTCATGGGAACATTACTATTCATATATAGGAACAAAATGTGAACACACATGAGGGACACCAAGGACAGTGACCTCTTCTCCAAGAACTCAGGTAGGTTTCCAGCCTTCCTGGCTTCACTAAGGTCTTGAACTTAGTTGAGAACATCCCATTTTGGATTCACATACAAGTAGCTTTTTTTTAAGTTATTTTTTTAATTCAGAAAACATGAGTATGCATCAGAATAAAGATTTCATCCATAGTTTTGCTGACTCAAAATTGAGTATCCACTTTCTTCAGTGCTACTCATTTTTAAATTTAGATATTTTTATATTGGATAGAAATATAAGGAAACTCAGTTATGGATTATTTTCAAGAAACATGCTTTTACCAGAATAGAATAGAAACACAGATCCAGTAACAGCTAATTTATTCAGAGTATACATAATTTCTTTTTAAAAAATATTTAACAGCATGTATTGACAAAAACAGAACTGAATATTAAATTGGAATGATTTATAGTTTATCCATAATGTATGTAATCACAAGAATGAAAATGACTAACATTAATATTTTTCTAATAATTAGCATAATATCAACACACATAGAACAAATTCTTCAGGAAGGAAATGGATAAATTATCCAATTCAGAGCCTCAGTTTAAAAAACACTGATATAATTATTTAACTCACTGGCTGATAAAACAGGTACTTAAAGAAGAGTTAAAGTTCTTAAACTATTGAGTTTTAGAAACATACTGTAGGACTCTAATGTAAAATTAGAGAACTCTCCCCAGGTGTTAAAGAAAAAAAAACACAAGATAGCATAAACTGTGTCCATTATTTTAAAGATTCTGTACAATCCTAAACCTCAGGTCTCATGAATTGACTGACTATAAGAGAATTTTTAAATTTTACAATGAAGCATAGTAATGGCAAACACCACATCGTGTTTCTTTCCCATAGAATATATAAAACACTTTAATATTTATTTAATTACATGGTCTCTCTCCATGGGTAACCTAGGGCAGCCATGAACTCACCAGATTTGTGCTTCAGAATCTCAAAGATTGAGACCACAGATATATGCTACAATGTCTAGACATTTGTATTTCTTCATAGGGCAAAGAGTTGTATAACCAAATAGTTGAAGAAGAAATATATCGTCAGTTGAGCATCCAGGTTTCCAAATGAAGTGTGCATAGCAGAATTAAACCATCTGCAGCTGTATCTTCTATCAACCTAACAGATTTAGATAAAGATCATCAATATCAGTCAGTGAAAGCAGAATCAGGAAACATCAATTGGACAACAGCCAGCATTAGTAAGAGACACAGAAGACAGAAACTTGGAGGTATTTTTGTGAAAATATGGGACCCAAATCTGATTCAGATGGCATAGTCAATAAAGAATTCTGATAATTTCAGATATCAAATGACTGTATGAAATGATATTACAGTGAATCTATCAATAATATGTGGACTGTGAAAACAAGCTATTGATCAAGGAATATTTGAAAAAAAAAAAAAAAAATAGTATAATATATATATATATATATATATATATATAAAACATATTCAAACAAATCGTGAAGAGGAATAACCACCTATTACTGCTTGTTCATTTTTAGAGGAGATTCATATATTTTATTCATTTAAAAAAATAAGTTGTGTTCTGTGCCTCATTTTGAAGTATTTGCTGCTGAAACTGTTTGGTGCTTGAGTGATAATAACCCACGTCAGTGAAGCAGCCTGTAGGAGGAGAGTTGAATCAAGATTCTTCATGGTTTGGGACTGGAGAGATGGTTCCTCATTTTAAAGCACTGTATTTCTTGGAGAGGACTCAGGTTCAAATCTGAGCACTCACATGGTGGATAACAACTGTCTATAATCACAGTTGCAACACATCCAATACCTTCTTCTGACCTTTAGGACATTCTGCAACACAGGTACATGAACATACACATGCAGGCAATACATTCAGACACATAAAATAATAAAAAAAAATTTTAAATGATAAAAAACAGTCAAAATTTACAGTTGTAAAATCATGACAAAGTAGTGTAAGTAAATATCTACTTACTGTATTTTTCTACATTTATAAATGTTTGACATATTTTTAAAACAATATTCTGTGGACAAGTCTGTGAAAAAACAGATGGTATTTTTTAAATAATTTGAATTTTAATGAAGTATCTGAGCAAATCTTGAAATCATATAAATAATTTAGTTGCTCAAAATTATACTATTTTTCTTCCTTTGATAAGACTCATTTATCATAACTCTTTGCCCATATTACTTACCAGTTATATTGTATTATGTAATTGACACAAAATTACAAGTGGTATAATAGGTTTAGGAATAAATATGAATCATTTTTAATAAGAAGTTATCTCAGTTACTACAAAATATGTGATAAGACTTTCTGTTAGCCGCTTATAAACTGGGCATTAGTCAGTATGACTTCCAACAGAAATAAATGTTGTTAATCTGGTTAAATTGACTCTGTATAAAAGGTTAATAATTTTCCTCACAATACATGCATAAAACTACCTGACACATATTTCTACAAGTCAGACCTTATGTGAAAACTAAGCACAAGGACTTTTTAATCCAAGAGAATCCAGTTGTCATTTTAAATTTTTATTCTCATCAATAAAATGTAACAATAGACAATTCATATGGGGGGGGCATTTACTGGGTTTGTCTGATTCCTGACTTATTTCTGAGACAAACTCCACAGCAAGGTCCTCAGTTAATCAATAGTGATCCAGTCCCTTAGTTTTTCTGGCCCCGGGATTCAGGTGAAATAAACAAAGGTTAAGGCTCATTTCAAAATCAAAACAAAGCTGAGTGAGCTTCCCAACATGCTGCTGTAACCTGTGGAAGGAAAAGGTAGTTTGAGCCCTACCCAACACAGAAGATAGCAGCAACCTTCTAAGTGCAATGAACACCAGACTCATCGAGGACAAACAGCAGTTATTGATTACTGTGGCCTGTTGCTGTCAACCCCTGAGAAGGAGCCAGCTAACAAAATGAATTCAGTTGGTTTGTGATCACATGGGCATACGGTGTCAAAAGAGAGGATCTTGATTCCCAGTAGGGGTGTGGAAGAAAGGGCTTCTGTCTCTTCCTATATATGCTTAATTTTAAGTTTATGCTTTATTCTAACATGAGGAATTTTATACCTGACAATTAGACATTCTTCATGGTTTAGAAAAGGAAACATGTTTTAACTTAGAGGCTCAGTTTCAATGTAAAGCAAAACCATGTTCATTTTTCTACAAATATAAATGTACACCTGATTTTAAACTTAAAAATGTGTTATTTAATAAAATCATTGAGTTAGGTCAAGTGAGTAATAATGAGTCAAGATGTCTAGGGAAAGAACAATAAATATAAATAATAATGTCTATATATTATGCAGCGTTTCTCTATTTTTTATTCATGCAAAACTTTCATTGTGGAATCCCATCCTGGCCTCACCGCCAAATGGAGACACACTATGTGCACACCACACATGCTCCTCACATTCTTCGGCCTTTGCTACAGAGCTCTGATTCTGTGAAGACATGGTAATTTATGATAAAATCTGCACTGCAGCATGAGAATCTGTGTGGGTGCCTCCTGGGACCTTAACAAAGTTCAAATTATTTATTCTCTACCTTCATCCAAAGATATTATTTCCTTTAATTTTCATTAAAATCTCACCTGTGGCTATATCCATTTTAAGACATACCAGTCACTGAGAAGTTTGTAAGCACGAATCAATTCAGCTAGCACTTTTATGATTTTAAACGTGTCAATGGCTCATATTGCTGGGTAATTTCCTGGCTGCCCACTGCTTATAACCCAATACCAGTGTTTCCCAGAGAGAGTAAACAGCCACCACCTTCTCATCTGTTTCAATTTTTCATTCCTGTCAGTTACCTTTTCCTGGCTAACTATGGAAATTCATAAACATCAGTGTGGGTTCATTTGTATTCCTGTTTCCAAACATCAAATAAAGTCATCCATAAATTAATTTTATGAGCAATTAAGTTCTTCCAAGTCAATACTTTCTAAATTGATTTCCCTTTTACAATCAAGGCACAGTTGATGCTCATTTTATTTCATTAGACACAGCTCTCAGATCATTTCCTGCTCTCTGTTTTTAGTTTCTACTTTCTTTTTAGTTTTCCTTCTGCCTGTTGGACTTCTGTCTGTGGTAAAAGGTATGTTCCCAAGATTGTCAACTACAGTCAGTCCTCTGCGTGCTGAGAAGGAACAAATCAAACACATGGAAAATAGTAGATGTCACTAAGGCCAGCATTCCTGTCAGAGCTTGAGAGAACCACACATAGAAGAAGAAGGTGAGGATAAGAGAGTAGTGTCCTTATGCTGGTAGCTCCCTGGGTAGTGTTCTTATAGCGAAATGTCCTAGACTGGGTAATTTATTTATAAATACCTGAACTTTATTGTTCACAGTTCTGGAATCTGGAAAGACCAAAGACTGTGGTGTCTGGTGCATCTGCAGTTCTGAAGGATGCTATGGAATTCTCTGGGTGCTCACATGACAAAAGAGCAAAAAGTGCAAAAAGCCGGCTACAGACCTCTTTGTGAGGGCACAGGCGTCATCTCTAAGGGCTCTGATCTCATGGTCTAATAACACCCAAAAGCTCCACTCCACCTGTCACCTTCTGCCATGTGAGTACACGGAGAAGCTGCCACCAGCATTCTGGCTCAATAAATATAGTAATAAAATTAGTTTTCTTGTTCTTGCCTTTTCTAAATGGACCTACTAGACAAAATCAACATAGTTCTATAGAGCATTACATATTTGTCATGGAGAAATGCTTTAGAAATCCTTCTGTTTTCTGGGACCTTACAAGGTGATTGCAGTCTATCATAATTTTTCACTACTTGCTCAGTTTGGGAGCTGCCTGTCCTGTCCTGAGGAGAGCAGCGTTTCTCTCAATGCATCTGGTTTTCAGGTTAGGATGTAGTTTCTGGGCAAGGTCTGAGTCAAACTGGGAAATGTACATAGAAAGATGTTTATTTAAAAGTGAGCAGGTAATGAAATTTCTATTACAGTCGTTGCCATCAGCCCTTGCATGTTTCTTTCTCTCATTAATTTACTGGATTTAATTCTCAAAGCACAGCTAGGAGCTTTACACAATTACTTTTATACTATACATGTCAAAGTCTGTATTTCCTTTTCAGTAACATGTTTGCAGTTCCAATATAGGGAGTAGAGTTAGGATTATTACTTAGAATTCTCTCCTTGCCTCAGGCAGTCGGCCTCTACAACAGCTTACCTTACTTTTCCCAAGAGCTAAAAGAATAATGCCCAGAAGTATGCTGAAAAAATAATGCTTAGAACCATTCACTGGGCCCAGCCAAAGTTCAGGATCTACAGACCAAGTTATGCATATGAGAGTAGATTAAACTTGGTGGGGGCAGTGGAGGGAGATGTGACTAGACCACTGTATTTCATACCATCAAACTACATGGTATGAAATTTGAAAAAAAAATCAATAAAAAATAAAAAAAGTCTTAGGAAAGAACTAAATTGGTCTCCCTCCATGTCTATATGAGAACTTAAACAAATTTCAAACCATTTCTTGATATTAAATGTATTCAGAATGAATTATTGAATAGAAGAAAATTAAACTACTTCAGTAATTAAAGAAAAAATTCTATGGAATCCAATAAATACATTCAGGTGGAATCAATCCTAGTTAAAACTGAAGAAATCTGATTGCTCTAGACCTTAAATATTTTTAATTACTTTTTTAGAATTACATGCATGGTCACTGTCTTTATTTCTCTCTCTCCCAGCCTTCTAATCACTCTTCCCTTGCCACCCCCCTCCAAATTTCTTGTCTTCTTCTTTGAATATTATTGTTACCTATATATTCATTTACAGATATACTGAGTCCAGTTAGTGGTGCTCCTGTGCACCTGTGTTGAGGGGCTGTCCCTTGGGAATTCAATAACCTCTCAGGCAACTGGTTGAGGGAGAAATCTGATTCTCACTTAACACCCATTGATTGATTGCTTCATAGCTCTGCATCTTTAGGTGGGAACCCCACCCCCAAGCCTTCTAATCCTCTATCCAACTTGGCAATCAACTGCTGTTATTATTGTGCAGATCTTGTTTGGTTAGCATACTGTGGAGATTTCCTTTGCATAACTTTCCTGTCATAGCTAGAATGCATCAACTAGCAGTAGGCATTTTTCCCCTTTGTCTCTTACCTCCTTTCCAAACCCTCTTCCATAATGTTCACTGAGTCTTGGGTATAGAAGTTGCATTACAGATGTGTCACACAGAGTTGGGCATCAGTCTCCTGCTCTCTACATTTGAGCAGCTGTGGACCTTTGTAATTGTCCCCATCTAAAAGTAGAGGCACACTTGTCTGCAAATACAAGGATATGTATTTAGAATACAGTAAGAGGTTATGTTTGTCTAGGGAAATGACAGAAGTAAGTTTTCTTTAATATCTATGACCTGTCTTGCCATGTGTACTTGGCTTTGTTTACAGTACCACACATACATAAGTTTCCTCCAATTGAGAGGGCCTTAAGTCTAATTAGAGAGCTCTTGACTACCTCCAAGATAAAAATGCCAATACTACTCCAATAGTTGCTGGGCTGGTCAGTACTGTAGTTTGTAGACTTTACAGCTCAGTAGGATCAATGATTTATTTTCTTCCATGGCATTTTGCATTCTATCTTCCAATAGTATGTGAGTTAGCTTTTAATTTTTATCTCTAAATGAACATTAACTGTCATAGCTTTATAGCTTATGTATTATATACATGAAATATGGAAGGTTAAGTAGCTCATATTTTCTGTACATTTATCAGAGAAAATAGTTTCCTATGCTCTTCACATACCTAGCCTTGGGCTCTACTGATGCAGAAAGTATAAACTATAAATGGGTTAAGCAGTAGACAAGGAACCTCAAGGTTCATAATATTAACTTTGTAATAGTCTGAAAATATCCTAAAATATTGTTTCTTTTTTTATTCTCAAAACTCTCCAATTATAATAAAATAATTTGTGCCAAAACAAAATAGGAAAAAAAGTGTGGTGATTCATGACCAGAATCTCAGCACTTAGGATCTGGAGAGACTGAGGTAAGATTGAATGAATCCAAGGCCATCTTATTGTACAGCCAGGCCAGCTTGGCTACAGAGTGTGTAATGTTGTTTTCTCAAAATCCACACCAAAAAACTGTGTGTGTGTGTGTGTGTGTGTGTGTGTGTGAGAGAGAGAGAGAGAGAGAGAGAGAGAGAGAGAGAAACAGAGACAGAGAGACAGAGACAGACACAGAATCAGAGAAACAGAGACAGACACAGAGACAGAGACTGATGGATTTATACTTTTCTAAATTTTCCCATGCCAAAACCAGTAAGTGAACTGAGGACTTTACCTCTAGAGCATTGCTTCACTAGAGTTATCAGCCTGAGAGTTTCTGTTCCTTGTGCTGGGATCATAGACACCTGCAGAACCCTTCTCCCTTCCTCCTTCCCTTCACAACTGGTCCCCTTCTTCTCTGTTCCTCCCCTGTACCTGGCCATATTCAGTGTCTCTCACCAGGAGCTGAGATCAATATGAAGCTCTTGATACTTCTTCTTTTACTTCTCTGCTCACTTTCAAGGTTCTGTAAGAAAGTGTTTGTGATTTATAATTTCAGTTTCTGAACCACAGGAATCATACAGCCTTGGATGTTAGGCCAGAACCAATCTTATCTAAATGCCAAGCTGCTGATAGCAAAGGGTCCTGGGCTCCCAGTCAGACCACTGCTAAGTACCTGGGGCTGAGGGTTGGCTGTCAGACTGGAGCTCATCTGTTAAGTCCTGTGATAGATGAGTCTTGATAGTCACCAATGTGTGTAAGGCATGCCAATGTGAAGGGTTCATTTCAGAAAAGGAAGAGGTAAAAGCCAGGGTTAGGAACAGAAGAGAGTTTATTGGCTCAGGAGGGAGACATTGCTGGACAGTTGGAAAGTAGGAAACTGTAAGGCAAAGGTTCTTCTGATAAAACAGACACTGGGGAAATGTTACACACTAACCATCATTTCAGTAATAAAAACAATTTTAATGTATTTTGCTTCCTGAAGTTTCAAATCTGATCATACAAATGCTTTTCTTATTGATTTTCATGCTTGTTCTTCTGATTAATATAAATAAACTATGATACTGAAAATATAAAATGGGAGCATACTGATCTAGTCATGTCAATAATTATATGAATATAAAGTAAACTGTGAGTTTTTGAAGTTTATTAAGTAATAAAACTGAGGAACACTATCATGTCATATATTGACTCTTTTTTTGTTGACATGGTGACAGGGCATGCTTTAAAATAGGAGTAAAATTGACTTTTGAGACCCATATTCATGGAGGAGGAAAGAGACCTTTCTCAAGTAGCAAGATGCCATTCAAAATTGAATACAGTGGATCTTGAATTGCAGAATTGGTCACAAGGACCAGCATTTCATCAGGGTCTTAAAGTAAACTCCCACTCCATGGAATTTAATATTTTAGAACAGGAAAATAAGAAGGTTATTCTAGCAAGAGTTTTGACAAACTCGTCAACACTTCCTCTACAGCCAGCTTACTTTATGTAACCATCTTTATTTTGAAAGCACTGGTGGTAAGGCCAGCTTCAGTCACAGTGTTGTTTTGTTTTGTTTTGTTTGTCTTTTTTTTTAAGAGACAGGGTCTTGGGCTGGAGAAATGGCCTAGCGATTAAGAGCACCAAGTGCTCCTGCAGAGGACCTGGGTTTGATTCCCGGCACCCACATGGCTGCTAAGAACCATTACAGGGGAATCCGATGCCCTCTTCTGACCTCCGTGGCATTGCACGACACGGGTGCACCAACCTACATGCAGACAGTACACTCATACACATAAATAAATAAGATTTATTTTTTAAAAAAGAGACAGGGTGTCCCCGTAGCCCGAGCTGTCCTTATTGCATTCTGTCACTTATCACAACAGTCGCACCAAAGAGGTAAGAGAAAGCACTCCGCAGAATGAGAAAAGGAACCCCGAGAACTATCAGATGAAACATTATGGGATGTCAGTCTTTGGCCTAGCAGAGCTGGACTTGTCCCCACTGTATTCTGACTGGAAAGACGTTGCCAGGCTTCCCGTTCCATTGATTCACTAATTCAGTTAAGGGGACCGAATGCACCTTGGCATAGCAAGCCCAGAATTTTCCACATTCTCTCGACATGTTCAGGAGTAGCTGTCCTCAGAGAATCAGTTAGATATTTCTTTTTTCTTTCTTTAAAAAATAATGTTTTTTTGCATCAAATTGTACATGAATTACAATGTTATTATTTTAGAGTTTCCATTTGCATCAGTACAAACTTATACCCCCCTTTGACGAGAATCTTTTCAGGTTGTTCACACTCTGATTAGCAAGTAATGTTAGTGAAGACAAAAGACACTGTATTTGCAGGGCTTGGTGGTGCATGACTTTAATCCCAGCACTCAGGAGACAGAGGCAGGCCGACCTCTGTGAGTTCAAGGCCAGCCTGTTCTATATAGTGAGTTCCAGGACAGCTGGGCTACAGGGAAACCCTTTCTCAAAAAGACCCCCCCCAAAAAATAATGACACTGTATTTTGGTAATCCCCACTGGCCAGCAGAACTCAGCAGACACTAAGGTCTTCACTTCCCTGTCTTGCAACTTATTAATCTGAATTTTCATTTTCTCATTTCTGTAAGCCAAGCCCATCTGACATGTAAATCCCAGCTTGCCTCTGCGGCTGATCCTTTCTGGAGAGCTTCACCTTGGTGTCTACATTGTCTTAGCTCTTGTCACCAGCACCAAACATTGGGGTCTTAGTGTCTCTCTCTTTCCCCATAAGATGTATGTTTCTCATAGAATCAAATTTTTCATTCTTTTATAAACAAGTTTTATACATTCATATGCTTCCATTCTACTGTTTAATATGGTTTCATCTCAGCCTAAAAGATTCTCTTTTGCATTTTTTTATATGCCAAGTCTATAAATCTTAGCTCTTATTTAAGGAAGTATTTCTCCTTCAGTTTGGAGGGACAGAGATATAATATTATTTGTTTGCAAGAGTCTCCAAGCTGTGAATATAACATCCTATTCTTTTTCATTTATTATTAAGTTAGCATACAAAGTGCAGGGTTTTGTTAAGATGTTTTCAAACATACACATCATTAAGCTTGGTTCTCTCACGGGTGCCATGATTTCCCTCCAGTTAGCCTCTCTCATGCCTTCATGTCACAGGTGCCCCCATTACCTCACCTTATCCTCTGTGCTCTTCTTTCAGATCCCTTTCTCCCATTCCATTTCTGTCTCCAAGATTTCTACTGAGAAATCTACTTGATGGTCTGAAAGCACACAGGTGGGAAACAGATTGCTGTTTTCTTTCTGTGTCCTCTTGATTTTTATGAGTTTGATCTTGGAACTGATTGTGTGTGTGTGTGCGTGTGCATGTGTGTGTATGGTGTGTGTGTGTCTGTCTGTCTGTCTGCCTGTCTGTCAGACTGTGTGTTCATCTCTTGGAGCCCTTTGACTTCCTAGATTGGTCATTCATCTCCTTCCTACATTAATACTTGGTCATTCATTATTTTATTCCCATTTTTATATATCTTTGGGGGAGTCTCCACATGGGTGCATTCTTGTTTATTACATATGTGAGGTCACATGAATTTGAGTACACATGTACATGTGTGAGAGTACATATACATTCATGTTGGGACTCATCCTCCAGCACTGTTTCATCTAATTTGATCAAGCACAGAGCTCATGTCTATTCTTAGCCAATGGAAATGCACTTTCTAGTCTCTGAGGCCTGGGTGTGAGTCTGGATGCCTCATGTGTTTTCTTCTGTTCCTCCTCATCTCTATATTATTATTATTATTATTATTATTATTTTATGTGTATGAGTGTACTGTCTGCATGTAGGTCAGTGCACCCATGTCATGCAAGGCCTCAGAGTTCAGAAGAGGGCGTCAGATTCCCCTGGAACTGGAGTTAAAGATGGTTCTTAGCCGCCATGTGGGCACTGGGAATTGAACCTGGGTCCTCTGTAAGAACAGTTGGTGCTCTCAACTGCTGAGCTGTCTCTCCTGCCCCTCCTCATCTCTACTTATAAGGACACTAGTCAATGGTAGTTTACCCCACCACCATAATTTCATTCAACTTAATTTGCTGTTTTCTTTCTTTTTTTTTTTTTTTTTTCGTTTTCTTTTCTTTCGTTCTTCCTTCTGCTTATTATTTGTTTTGTCTTTTTGCTACCGGGATTTCCTTTTAAGTCCTCCCCTCTGGCCGGCGGCTCACTACTCGACCAGTCTGGCTTGCACTCAAGAGCTCCAATGCGCTGCTCTGCCCTCACTCCGTGTTAGGCTTCACGGTGTGCCCCACTAGCCACCCGCCTCCCATTCGGTTTCTCGCAGCTGCTTTGGAGGTTGAATGTAGAGTCCTGAAGAAATTCCAGACTAGTAAAATTCCCTTCCATTTTTGGGAATTATACCAGTTGCAGTGTGGTCCAGTCCCTCTTTCTGGGTGCAGAGAGATGTGCCAGCAGTCCCTTCTGATACTTGTTACAGTTGGCTTTCCTCAGCTGCATTCCAGAGTTGAGAGTATATCCTTCGGTCCCACTTTGCACATGGACTGTTGTCTTTCCTTCGCCCCTGGTGCATTTATGCGCTTCCACTTACTCACTACCTGGCGGTAAAGTTCCATGGCTACTCCGGGGTGTTCTTCGCTCCGGATGCCTAAGGCCGCCCCTAGTCTCTTTACGCATGCGGTGGCTGCGCCTTTGCGTTTCGCCTATAGTGTTGGCCCCCTCCGCTTTTTGTTTACTGTCTGCAGACGAAAATTTTCTTGTTGAGTTTCAATATATTTGGTCAGGTATTATGTTTTTTACTCGGTCATTTTTTTTTTGGTCCTGACGGGCGCCTGGCTATGTTCGCCCCCTCCCCGGACCATGGCTCCTGTCGAGTGCCCCCATGTGGGGCTGATCGGGCCCTCCCGTGTTATCCTCCCACCTCCGGCCTGCAGTCCTACCCGCGCCACCCGCCTCCTTCCCTCCCCGTCTGCTGTCTTCTCCCACCCTCTTCTGCCCCCAGCCGCCCTGTACGATTGTATCTCCCCGGTGGCTGTATGGCCCGGGGCATCCCCGCCCCCCACACGGTGAGGCGCCTGCCTCTCGTTGGGCTAGCCCCCTCCGGCGGCGCGCCAGTAAGGCCCTGCTGCCGCAGCACCGTGCCGTTAACATGGGCTGGATGTTATTGCGGACCCCCCACTGCAAGGCGTGTAGCACTGGCCTCTGGAATGGCCAGAGAGTGTTACCACAGGCCACTAAACAAGACAGGAACACACCCCTACACAAATCTGTTCCCCCTTGAGTCCGCAAGACTCCACGGTCAGCCCCAGCTACACCGCACCTGCCTGGCAATCCTGTGCCGCAGAGGCAGCCATGTGCCTGAATATCCCTCAAATCTACTTGGCTATTGGATCTCTCCTTGAAGGAATAACACATGGCTTATGCCACAAGCTTAACTCCTCTACAGGTTAGGAGACATCATAAACCACAGTAAGACCCGGTGTTTCATATTTACCCGGGGGGACACCTTGTCATTCTGGCTCACATACTCCAACTGTGTCTCTGCGCCCCGTACCTCCCATCCCTCTATAGTAGCTGTCTTCCCTCCTCTAGACTCTCATTAGCTTTGTCTTCTTCCGCCCCTACGACAGGTTATTCCTGGCCCCCGGTCCGCCCTAGCCCGGCCCCCGACCCGCAAGCGCCGCGGTCCCCGTCCCAGCCGCTCCCCACGCGAGTCTGGACTGTTTACCGCTCAAGCCACCTGGGCCCGAAAAAAAAACCCACTTTTCTAAGCCTAGGGAACAACCTTCGGAAGAGGGGCTGGTAGGAGGTAAGGGCTGCGATTGAGGGGAATGGTGAAACAAGCAGCAATTATACCTGGGACAATCATTTGATCAACTTGAATTGAACAACACCTGTCATCCCCCACTGATGGTGGGGCTGTAGGTGTTTGGGCACAACCGCCTGCAGATAGGTTTTGAATTGCATTAGTGATCCTGTATCATGGATAAATCACTTATAGCTAAAAAATGAAAAAAAAAACTGAGAGAAGATGACAGGAAAGCTTATGGCAGAATGCATGATCTGGGATGGGGGGGGGGTTGGGGGGTGGGAGGGAAAGGGAACTAAGGCCTGAACTGGAATTGAAAAAAATGGTAGAAATGCACAAGCTCAATACAACTAATTAAAAAAAAAAAAGATAGAAAAGAAAAAGGTAAAAATACACTAATCAGACAATCACACACACATCACAAACATGTATACTCTGATAGACACATTATCACTAAAACTACTGCAAATAAAAAAAAAAAAAAAAAGAAGAAAACAGCAAACTTAAGTTGTAAATGAATTATGGTGGTGGGGTAAACTACCATGACTAGTGTCCTTAATAAGTAGAGATGAGGAGGGGCTAGGCAGAGACCGCTCAGGCAGTTGAGAGCACCAACTGTTCTTACAGAGGACCCAGGTCAATTCCCAGTGCGTCCACACATGGCGGCTAGAACCTCTTTAACTCCAGTTCCAGGGGAATGCTGAACCCCTCTTCTGAACTCTGCAGGCCTTGCATGACATGGGTCACTGACTCTACAGCAGACCGCATACCACTCCTACACATAATAAATAATATATAAAATAATAATCATTAGATATAGAGAGAGGCGGACCAGACAGAACAACCCCATGAGGCATCCAGACTCACACCCAGGCCTCAGAGACTAGAAAGTGCATTTCCATTGGCTAAGAATAGACATGAGCTCTGTGCTTGATCAAATTAGATGAAACAGTGCTGGAGGATGAGTCCCAACATGAATGTATATGTACTCCTCACACATGTACATGTGTCTCCAATCATGTGACCTCATCATATGTAATAAACAAGATGCACCCATGGTAGGGAGATCCAGAGACCACCCAAGTATATAAAAATGGNCAGGCCTGCAGATAGGTTTTGCAATTGATAGGATCTCTAGTACTCATGGATATCACTTATAGCTAAAAATGAAAAACACAAAACCTGAGAGAAGATGCAGAAAGCTATGGCAGAATGCATGATCTGGGATGGGGGGGGGGTGGGGGGGGGAGGGAAGGGAACTACAGCCTGAACTGAATTGGAAAAAAATGCATGAAATGCACAAAGCATCATACCAAACTAATTAAAAAAAAAAAGATAAGAAAGAAAAAGGTAAAAATACACAATCAGACAACCACACACATCACAAACATGTATACTCTCAGATAGACACATTTATCCAAAACTACGTGCAAATAAAAAAAAAAAAAACCTAATTTGGGAGTCACTCAGAAGCCTTTCTGAGACACCAGACCATTGAGAATCATCAGAAGGAAATGGTAGCCAATTCTCTACTCGGAAAGATCAGATTCTCTCTTTCAGAAAGTTGAGCCCTTTCCCTACATTGTTGACTCAAATTCTACATTCACAAACTCTCAGAAGTTAAACGTACTTTCCCTTGTAGAACGTTCATACAGCACTTAAAAATATCTTTATTTGGGGGCTGGAGAGATGGCCTAGCGGGTAAGAGCGCCGACTGCTCTTGCAGAGGACCCAGGTTCAATCCCCAGCACCCACATGGAGGCTGAGAACCTTCTTTAACTCCAGTTCCAGGGGAATCCGACACCCTCTTTGACCTCCGCGGCATTGCACGACCCGGGTGCACAAATCTACATGCAGACAGTACATTCATACACATACAAAAATAAATTAAAAAAAAATATTTTAAGCTGGGCATGGTGGCACACGCCTTTAATCCTAGCACTTGGGAGGCAGAGGCAGGCGGATCTTTGTGAGTTCAAGGCCAGCCTGGTCTACAGAGTGAGTTCCAGGACAGCTGGGACTACAGGGAGACCCTGTCTCAAAAAGCCCCCCCCCCAAAAAAAAATATTTAAAAGCAGTCTGTCTATGGCTGGCAGGGTGGTGCAGCAGGTAAAGGCACTTCCATGTCTGTCTGATGACCTGAGTGCTGTCCCCAGATCCCAGGTGATGGTGGAAGAGAAGAGCCTCCACATAGTTGAGCTGAGCGCTAATGTCCACATGGATGCTGCGGCAAAGCTGCGCCTCGTGCACATCACACCACACCCAATAATAATAATTAGTACCAGTAATAAAATATTGGAAAACTATTTCCTTTTTCTTTTCTCTTAAGTTTTCGATTATTATTTTTAAAAAGACTTTGATTAATGAATTATTTTCATAGTAATTAAGTAATTTTGTTTAGGAATTATTAAAAACACTTTATTATTTTCTGTTTTTTTCTTTATGTTATAAATTTAATCCTATCTAGTTGTAGTTGTTTTCTGTATTGTTCACCTTACGTACACATATTTTTCTATAATACAGTGAAGCAAGTACAATAAAAGTCTAAAGATTTTTGTTTGAAAACAAAATAAAAGAAATATAATGATCCTTCTCCATAGACAAAAATTTCTGTTCTTTGACTTTATATTCTGATAGTTCTTTTTTTTTTTTCAAGAGGACATTATGAAATTTTAATTGTGTGTGCATTTATGTATGTGTGTGTGTGTGTGTGTGTGTGAGTGTCTCTGCGTGTGTGTGAGTGTCTGTGTGTATCAGTGCAGCTGCCTGCAGAAGCTGGAAGCATCTAATCACTCAGGGCCTAGAGCTATAGGCAGGTGGGAGCCACTAGATGTGGTTGTTGGGAATTGAATTTGTGTTGTCTGTTAGAGCAACAAGTCTTCTTAGCCACCGAGCCATTGTTCTAGTCCTCCATTAGTATTACACTCTTTGAGTTTTGTTTTATGTTTTATTTTTATTTTTTTCTTAAGTTAATTTTTATTGAGTGCATTTCATAGATTTCTTAATCAAATCTAGACTCATTCCCCCATCCATGCCCACCCCTTACATTCCCCGCCCCCCCGCCAGAGCTCATGGATTCCGTCATACATGTTAAGTCCTGTCTTGCATCTTTTTCTCAGTCTTTTATAACCTTTTTGATGTACAAGTTTACTGTTTTGGTCAGTTCTTTGAATAGGTTTTTCTCTCTCTTTTTTGTTATTATATTATTCCAAAATATGCATATATACACTCCACACATAAATGGAAATTACAAATTCTGAAAATAAACTATAGGTTAATTCCTAAACATATTTAGAGATTCACATTTTAACAGTAAAGTTGCATGCAGGTAAAAAGATGTGTGACTTTACATTCTGTTTTTTTAGAATATGAATAAATATCTTCCATCTATATATGGTAATTATAATGTGAGAATACAAGGGGTAGGACAATTCTAGTGCCCATTAAGAAATTCACATTGGAATAGCACAGTTACTTTCAGATACAATGAAATATAAAAATAAAGTTGCTCAGTTTGCCTGCCAACTAGGGATTTGGTGTCAGCATTCACAAATGAGGGAAACCATTATGTTTTTATTTTTATTTTTGAGGCAGCATTTCTCTTTAGCCCCAACTGGCATTGAACTCTGTACTCATACTCCCTACATAGATCAGTTTGACTTCCATCTCATAGAGATCCCGGTGCCTCTACCTCCAGAGTGCTGAGATTAAAGGTATATACCATCATGCCCAGGCATGTATGATGTTCTTAAAAGAAAAAAAAAATTCTGTAATTAGATAAACATGTGCTAACTGTGCTTTTAACTCTGAAATTCTTTATTACACAATTATCTCGGTAAAATGTTAACAATACTTTTAAAAAACAATATGGACTATACTGAGATAATTGGTTTGAATGTTTTCATCCTCATTTAATGTCTTGGAACAACCAGGAAGGTTATCTTCTTAGCATGTGGGCACTCTGGGGTGTGACTAGGCTATTACATTTACCTCACCAATGCAGTTGTGCTCCGGCAGCAGAGGCTCAGATATCTGTTTTGCCTACCCTGCCCCATGAAGAGGCATTGAGAGGGTACTGTGAAAAAGGGGTTCTCACCAAATGACATGTCTGTCTTGGTATTGAGACTTTTTTTAATTTCTAGAAGTTTCCAAGTCACATATATTAACATCTTATGCTAAAAAATAAAGATGCCAATAGCGTGACACTCTGTCCATAGTTGGAGTTTCTATATAGCAAAATAACCAAAATTAGGAACGTACCTGTGTAACAAATAGCTAAGGTTTCCACCAGTCACAAACAGCCAACCTACATAGTGCCATAGGCAAACATGATTAGAGGTGCTTAGCTTAACCTAGCTAATCAAGGGCTTTTTGCCCTTGGTATTTGACCTATTGAATCTTGCTGCTGATGCTTGTGGGTAGAGCTCTCTGATCCTCAGGGTCCTGCCTGATTCAGGAATCATTCTTTGTTCTAGTGGTTTCCATTGTATTTAAATTATATAAAATATTTTGTTGAACAAATATCTGGGATAAACAGTGTTGGGCATCTACTAATGGAGGTAGCTCAGGGTAGCAGATGCAGCCACATTCCGCATAGAGTTCAACTTCACAGAAATGGACATAGAGGAAATACTGGATGACAGTGAGCAGAGGAATGTAGCAATGTGATCGGCCATCTGGACTGGCTGACTGGGTTCTATTTTCACTGGGGTAAACAGGAAATTCTTTGGGCATCACTGGTCTTTTCTACATTGTAATTTTAAAGAAGAGGTTTCCCAGAGCTTGGATTACAGTTGGCGGAGCCACACTGGAGTAGCTGGAGTACGAAAGTCACTTCCTCTGGGGCACTTAGATGGAGTGACTTATATCTGAGAATTCTGTTCTCAGAGACAAAAGTCTTAGTCAGTTCACAATGCACTGATTAACTTGTTACACAAGTTCCTTTTTTAAAATGCTCATTTCAAAAGCAAATAATGGAAATGTGCAAATAACGTCACAGGAGGCAAAGGAGAAGTAACATCTGCTCATTAATTTCTAAAACAAGGACACTATGTCGACAGTAACTGAATTGTAGTCCCAACAAGAAAATGTTCTCTTGCTTTAATCTGTTGCATATTTAGTGGCATGTAGAAGGTGAAAGTTATTCTTCCATGGGAATTATTAAATCACTACTATCCTAGAACTTTAAAATAATTTGTTAACAGAGTACCTGGAAAGCAATCCTATTTCAGAGTATTAGTGTAGAGTGGGGAAAGGTGGCTCAATGATTATGAGTCCTTACTACGGTTGCAGAGGACGTGAGTTTAGCGTTAGCATTCACAGCGCAGCTCGCACCAGTCACTCCAGTGCCAGAGCCATGCAGGCAGGTGCTGTACTTATAGACATGGAGGCAATTAAGGGAAATCCCCCAACATTAAAGCTAATCCTAAAGAGACCTTCATTGGAACAATGTGGGTGGACCATAATCCATTTACAAATGCCCTTAGCTAAGCCCCATGAGTCTATTTCTGCATCCAAACATGCATAAATTTCCCTGTTGCTCAACTGGTATGACCATTGAGCAGATAAGTTAGCCACCCCTCATTGACTATAATGAAAGTCAATTTGGATTGTCAAATTGGTTGCTTTCTTTGGTATCCTTGACTCCTAATCCAAACAGATAAAACATTTATACATTTAAAATTTAAAAACCTTCAAGAATATGAGTATTTTAAATGGGGTTTTCATAGTTGTCCTCCTTTTCTTTATATGGGGGCAGTGAATTAAAATGGGTTAAAAATGAATCTGAATCATGAAACCTTGGGACTCTAGCTGTAAAAGTAAAGTACAAAGATACCAACCCTGAAAATACCTATTATATTCAGGAAATGCTATGATCCTTCAAACTTTAAATGCTGTTGATAATAAGATTTAATGTTTCCTGAAAAAATGTCTATAAGTTACTTCATTTTTATATGCCATCTTAAACAGTTTCTAAGGAGACTATGGGGAACTCCTGTTAGACCATAAAAGTAAGGGAAGGAAGGATTCTCCAAATCAAATAAGCATAAAGGATTTTTCATTTCTCAGTAGTAAGTTCCAAGGACTTTCCTAGTAAAGGTAAAATAAATACAGCTGAACAACATAAATCCCCAAGGACTCTTTCACTTCTTAGCCTCTGAGACGGTGGCTGCAGCTGATCCTCAATGGGACCAGGTTGTGTGAGGGCTTCTCCCTGCTGCCTTCCAGGTTATATCAAGGAATATGTGGAGAGTCTAGATTGTGCGAAACATGGATATTGGGAAGAAGAGCAAAATACACTTTTCTTTTGCTGCTGTGCTCATTCTGATCATTGTATGTTCGTGCATCTTCATTTGAGGACCCTCATAGAGGTTAACAAGTTATTCCAATATTTTACAGGCTCTTTTCATATCAAATGTATATTTCATTTTTACTATACATATATGAATTCTTTGAGAATTTCAGACATTGTATTTGGATCATAGCCACCTCCCTCTGCCAACTCCTTCTAGAACCATTTCAACTTTTCTACCAACAAAATTTTGTGTCCTTGTTTCTCTTTTGGTTTTGTTCTGTTGCAACAAGGTCTACCTGTAGTCCCAACTGGCCTAGAACTCATTATTTAGACCAGGCTGGCCTCATTCTCACAGAGTATGCCTGCCTCTGTTTCTTGAGTGCTGGGATTAGGGGTGTGCCCAAACCCCCATTCCTCATTTTAAACCCAGTTGGTGCTGCCTATATATTCTTGAATGTAGGAGCACTACATGACCCACCAAGGGTTACATACTTAATGGAAACTTACTCTCCCCTTCCCTGGAGCTAATTGCCAATGGTTCCTCAGCTATACTCCTGTGCTGGATTTTGTCTGGCTTGTATATGCAATCACAATTTCTCTTAGCTCATATGTTCAACAAACCTGTTGTCTCTGAAAAACAGTTTAATTGTAGTCACCTACTACCTCAGGCTTTTGCAATATTTCGAATCCCCCCCACCCTACTTCTGCAATGAGGCCCACAACTTGATAAGAGATGGTGTGATTCAAATTGATCCTTTATTTTAGGAAATCTGAAAAAAAAATGAGAAGGAACAATTAACTTAAAATTATCTAATGCTTACCTTCTAGAAAGAAATGCAATTAATATTTATATTTGTTTCTTTCTCCCAGACCTGGATGAAAGCTATACCCCAAATCTGCTCTGATAGCTTTCCTTGGCAATAAAGGTTGTTAGTGTGAGTCTCATGTAAATGGAAAAATTAGGTCAGGGTAATGCTGTTGATGCAGGGGGAGTGGAGGCTTTCCTAGAGTTTTTAGACTTGTTGTTAGAAGTATTTAAGAATGGACTCAAATGGTTACTGTAGGACAATTTCATTAGAATTAAAAAAAGAAGACTGCCACTCACTGCTTTTGCCATCTTTCAAAGACATGACACACAGCTTTTCAACCTTCCAATATGGACTGAAGACTCATGTCTCTCCAAGAATCCTCCAAACCTTCAGTGCCAGATGGGGACTGCTGAGACATCCAACTTGTGGACTGAGCTACTACTGGGGTTTCAGCCTCTTCAGAGTATAGACTGCNTGTGGTCACCTACTACCTCAGGCTTTTGCAATATTTCGAATCCCCCCCACCCTACTTCTGCAATGAGGCCCACAACTTGATAAGAGATGGTGTGATTCAAATTGATCCTTTATTTTAGGAAATCTGAAAATAAAAATGGAAGAAGGGAACAATTAACTTAAAGCATTAATCCTAATTGCGTACCTTCTAGAAAGAAAATGCAATTAATAATTTATATTTGTTTCTTTTCTCCCAGACCTGGTATGAAAGCTATTTTACCCCAAATCTGCTCTGATAGCTTTCCTTGGCAATAAAGGTTGTTAGTGTGAGTCTCATGTAAATGGAAAAATTAGGTCAGGGTAATGCTGTTGATGCAGGGGGAGTGGAGGCTTTCCTAGAGTTTTTAGACTTGTTGTTAGAAGTATTTAAGAATGGACTCAAATGGTTACTGTAGGACAATTTCATTAGAATTAAAAAAAGAAGACTGCCACTCACTGGGCTGTCGTTTGCCATCTTCAAAGACATGACACAACAGCTTTTCAACCTTCCATATGACTGAAGACTTCATGTCTCTCCAAACAGAATCCTCCACACCTTCAGTGCCGGATGGGGACTGCTAAGACATACAACTTGTGGACTGACGCTGCTACTGGGGTTTCGGCTATCTTCAGATATAGACTGCTATTGTTGACTAACCAGGCTGTATCCGGAGACCAGTACAGGAGGATATCAAGACTAGGAATGTGTGTATTACTGGACATCATTTGATGACCATGGGAAGAAAGAAAACCCCAATGTGGAGCAAAAGCGGAATGATGGTTGTTTGGGATTGCCAAGGAGAGACCTCGAGCACTTCCTTAGACATACATCTTTCAGCCCTAAAAAGTCAAAGGAGGGCTAAGATGGCCTGTCGTTATGTGCAACGTGACTGCCTATATCAGAGACAGTTTGGTTTCGATCCCCATCACCCACATGGCAGCCGAGAACCCGTCTAAACCCATTCCAGGAGGTAACTCGCAGTTCCATGGGGATAATTCGCAAACCCTCTTCTGACCTCCGCCGAGAGCATTGCAGCGACACGCGGGTGCAACAGACTTGCCATGCAGACCAGTACCATTGACTTAACATTTACAGAAATAAATTAAATGCTCTGGCGTGTGGCGCACCCTTTTAATTCCTAGCACTTTGTGTAGTGCTGAGAGGCACAGCGGATCATCCGTAGCTCGAGGGCCAGTTGGTCTAGCATTGAGGAGTTCCAGGACAGCCAGAGCTTAAGGGGAGACCCTTCCGAAAAAAAAAAAAAAAAAAAAAAAAAAAAAGAAAAAAAAAAAAGAATAAGAAAAAGAAAAAACGAAAAAGGAAAAAGAAAACCATAGCTGAAGATGTTAAAAGATATATGTTAAGCCATTGCATATGTGCTATTTGGAGTGATGCACATTGGAAGAACAAACAACTAACAAGAAAAGACTCGTCGGTCAAAGGCTGACTGAACTTGCGTGAACCTCTGCTCAAAACAGTAAAACTTTCTGATCCAAAAATTATTTGTTTTTTAATATTATTGGTTTTTTTTATCTTATCTTTGTGTGAAACATTCGCTGACAATCATTCCAATTCATATCAGGTCTATTTTTCCCTTATCACTTCCCCCCCACCCCCCACCACCATTCCCAGATCATGTATTTCTGCCATACTGTGTTTGCATCTTATCTCTGTTGTTTTTTTTTTTTTTTCCTTTTTAGCTATAATGATAGATCATGAGTTACAAGCATCCTTCGTGCACAACCAATCTACAGGCTGTGTGTGTCACAACCCCCCACAGCCCCAACCATCCATGTGGGTGAGTGACTATGTTGTTTGTGTCCAATCAAGTTGATCAATGAGTGGTCCAACTATATGCTGTAGTTTCACCATTTCACCCCAATCGGAGCCTGTTACTTCTCCCACGCCCCCTCTTCCGCAGGTTGTTCCCTAGGCTTAGAAAAGGGAGGCACATGTGCGATGAGAAGCGTAAAACAGTCCACTCTCTCTGGAGTGTTGACTTGGACTCTGGTCAATTCTGGCTGTTTCCTTTCATGGGCTGACAGTTTGTCCAGGAGTAACCTTTCGATCCTACTAATGAAGCACAAGCAATTAGATATATAGGTATTTAAGCAGCACTAATAGTTATGGTAGGTTACTTTGGCATAGACACATATGTTTGGATGATATGTTAATCCATGAATTACATTTTTCCCCCCTGTTAAATATGACAGGGTCTTACTGTGGCTTATAACATCTCCTAACCTGTAAAGGATGTAAGCTTGTGGCATCAGCCATGGGTTATTGCATCCAAAAATTTTAAAGATACTGAGAAAAGGATGAAAAACACATTTGGCAGAATGCATGAGCTCTGGTGAGGTGGGGGGGCAAGGAATGGGGAATTTCCAATGTGATTGGAAATTTTCTATGAAATGCACAAAACTTCAATAAAAATTGGCTTTAAAAAAAGAATTTTAGCCAGGCGTGGTGGCGCATGCCTTTAACTCTAGCACTTGGTAAGCAGAGGCAGGCAGATCTTTGTGAGTTCAAGGTCAGCCTGGTCTACAGAGTGAGTTCCAGGACAGCCAGAGCTACAAAGAAACCCTGTCTCAAAAAGACCAAAAAAAGAATTTAAAAAAAAGTCCTCAAGACATGCAAGTTGCAAATCTCAGCAGCTTCCCTTAAGAGTAGAATGGAAGGGAAAAGGAAAAAAAAAAGTGCCATAAAGCCATGCCGGTTTACAGACAGCATGGAAGTCAGGCATGTGGGAAACCACCAGACACATGGTGGGGAGGAGCACTTCAGTAAAGAAACCCAAAATGTTGGGGCAGCCCAAAGTCTCAGGGAAAGTATGCAGAAAGAAGAAAAGGAGACCTTGTACTTCACTGAGGAGATTTCAGTGGATGAACTTGTACTGATGGTCATCTGGGTACAAATGATTGACTGGATAGAACTTACCAATATGTCAGAATGACAGAATGCATGAAATGAGGAGGGGGTATAGCATGGCATGGATGGGAGAGGGGTGTTGAAATTTGATTAAAATCTATTATGCGAAATGAACCAAAACTCAATAAAATATACATTTTAAAAATGTAAAGTGAAACAACCTGTTGTACCTGTTTCCCTCTGCTCTTTACTGTGGATATGAGGTGAGCAGACATCAGAAGTTCTGCCCCTGTGATTGACTGCCCTGTCATGATGGACAGGAAACTTGGAAGCATAATTTGGCTGAATGCAAAATTCTTAGCTCATAGCTTTTTCATAAAATACACCTTTAAATAGGACACTCTGCTACTTTTTGGCCTCCATGGATTTTTAATAAGTTGACTGTTAATTGTCGTGAAACTCCCTTATGCATAATTATTCATTTCTTCTGGGCTCCTCTAATGATATCTTTCTTTTTCTTTAAATACTTTATCATGTGTGTCTGTGTGGTGCTCTCTGAGGTTATCTTATCTTATTTTTTTGGAATTTCTTAGTTAATTTTTAGATAATATTTTTGTTTGTTTTGTTTGTTTGTTTGTTTGTTTGAGATAGTATCTTTCCTTATCCCAAGCTTGCCTGGAACTATCTGTGAAGTCTTGGATAGCTTGGATCTCAAAGAAATCTGCCTGCTTCTGCCTCCAGCCTGGTGAGATTACAGGCCTGTGACACCATGCCGAGCTGAACTGCCTGCACTGCTTTCATGCATTTTGGAAAACTGACATTTAACAGGGGAAGTTTGCATCTAATTCATCAAGAATTGTGCCCTTATTCTCTAAAGTGCTCACTCCTCATTGGTCTTCCTGATTTCACACTTCTGTAAACCAGGAAGTGTGCCAATGAGAAAACACACACACACACACACACACACACACACACACACACACACACACATACAGACTCTCCTTACTTATAGATTCAAAATTGTCAGCGGCTTCCTAGAGTTAAAGATGAAAGAAGAAACAAAAAATTGAAAAAAAGAACAGCTAGTAAAAAAAAAAAAATGAGTCCTAAACTTAAATCTTAATATATTAATAACATTGAAACAAATGGCTTATATAACCAGAGGAAATATAAACAAAGAATTCCATCCAACCCAGCCCTAAGCCTAATATCCACAATAACCGGCACAACAAACTACCTCTCTTGGTGCAGTAGTGGCACTGTTATCTGAGGGTAATCACCAGCTATCTAACTGGACATAAAGCCCTCACAATGGAAGTGAACTCGGATGCCACTGTAAACTGGGCCAAATACACATGGCTGGAAAGAACATAGATCTTAGAGAAAACCCTATCTCTTTCATATTTCTAAACAAATTAAATTTCTTACCATACACTACATATGGTATCATATTTATAGTCAAGTAAACTCTATACTACTCATTGAACAAACTTTTTTTTGGTAACAGATGGAGGCTACTACAGAATTCTAAAACTGGTCAGACAGAGAATATCCATCTGAAAGATCCCCAGTCCTAGGTGACACGTCTACATTCAAACCTCCACACTTAAGGCTCATGGAATGAGGGACAGAGAGAAAACAAGTGTGTCCCTCAACTCTCACCAGTCAAGCTTCCTTACACAACAAAGTAAAATGCACACAGAAGGCCAAGTTTCAAAGAATGGGAGTCTCCAGAGTCTGTGTCCTTGGATGGAATTCCTATATTAAACCTCACCCAGCCAATGCCCAGGGATGTTTGCAGAAGAAGGGCTTGTGGAAAGACTGTAAGAGCCAGGGCTCATGCATGAATGTAGGGAAGCAGAGGTTTTCAGGTCACTGGAAGCTTGCACATGTGATCTTCTGGCAAGATTGGCATGGGACAAAGGACCCATGCCAACTCAATCAGACAAGGGCCCAGAGTGGAAGGAGAGAAATGGGCTGAAGACTACTGGAGATTGATTACTACTAGGTAATGAAGAGTATGTCTTACTTATGATTTCTAGATGGGCTGACTGGATTCCAGTGGATTACTTTGTACTGAAGGACATCTGGGTGCAAATGCTTGACTCGATAAGACATAATATGTATGGCAAGATACATGGGGTTTTTTGTGTGGTTGGGAGTCATGGGTGAGGAGGGGCATCTAAATTTGATTAAGAATGAAAAGCTCGGCCGGGTGTGGTGGCACACGCCTTTAATCCTAGCACTCAGGAGGCAGAGGCAGGTGGATCTTTGTGAGTTCAAGGCCAGCCTGGTCTACAGAGTGTAGCCCCAGGACAGCTGGGGCTACAGAGAGAGACCCTGTCTCAAAAAGACAAAAAAAAAAATGAGAAACTCACCCAATTGCAATCAGCTGACCAATAGTTCTTTTGCTACGACTGGGGCTGCTCCCCATTTCCACAGTTCTATGCTATATATTTATCTGCTTGAGTTTGCACAGGTCTGCTGAATACTATGACCATTACTGTAAGTTCATATGAACAAGGTCCTGGGAATTTGTAAGACTCTGATTTCCATGTATTCATCTCTTATGATTGCTCCTCCCCCTCTTCTGCAATGATCTCTGAGCATTGGCTTCATTGCCCTCTGTTACATGAAGGAGTTTTGTTGATGAGAGTTGAGAGATCCATCAGTATTTTCTGTCCTCCTTTCCCACTATGTTCCATGATGCTTAAGTATAGAAGTTTCATTGTAGATGGAGAATAAATTTAATATTTATCCACTTGAAACACCTCCAGTATCACTGTATAAGAATAACCATTGAAGCCATGCATGGCGGCGCACACCTTTATTCCTAGCATCGGGAGGCAGAGGCAGGCAGATCTCTGAGTTCAAGGCCAGCCTGGGACTTAAAGGGAGACCCTGTCTTGAAAATACAAAAAAAAAAAAAAAAAAGAAAACCATTGAACACTATAATAACTTCATTTGGGAAATGAAAGTGGGATCAGCTCGTAGGACTGTCCGCAGACTAATAACAAGTACTATGATCGGAATAGGAATTCCAGACACTTCTTTATCAATACTTTTAAAGTATATTTAAGCTTCAAATGGAACCAACCAATTAGTAAAGACTATGGCCTAAGTCCAAGTGACTCTAAGAGAACTTCTCATCACAACATTGTGACCTCTCTGTTCTAGTACCGTTTTCTTTAGATTTCTTATTCTAACCCTGCAACCCAGGGCAAACACACATTCTTCCCCTCGAGGTCACCTCCCTCTATGAAAGGTAGTTCTCTGTCTCCTTCAACCTACTCCAGCTCCAAGATTTGCTCATCAAAAATATTGGACTTGTTTTCATACAAATCTTACCTTTCTTTGTTCAGTATCTTGCATTTGTTATGTTTCATTTATAAATGTTTTCATGGAGTACTGCCACATCAATAAATGTTTGTTTTTTTTTTTTTGGTCTTTTTGAGACAGAGTCTCCCTTAGCCCAACTGTCTGGGAACTCACTCTGTAGACCAGGCTGGCCTTGAAGTCACAAAGATCCGCCTGCCTCTGTCTCCCAAGTGCTAGGATTAAAAGGCGTGCACCACCATGCCACAGTTTTTTTATTTTATATTACTCAATAATTCCATTTACACTAGGATTTTGCAGTGTTGGTACCACTATATCTGATGTGATGTTTTTTTTTATTTTATTTTTTTTTTTTTTTGCTAAGTCACTGTGATGGTTAATCTGGGTGTCAACTTGACTGGACTAAGGAATAAATAAGAGAAAAGGTCTTCTGATTGGACCACCTCAACCCGGATTGGCCCCCAAAATGTGGGTGTTCCTTCTGCTGGCAGGCAGTATTTAAGCCACAGCAGGGGAGCTGGGCCTTTTTTTTCCTCCTGCGGCTTTCTTCTCTCATCTGGTGAGTTTGTCTTGCTGCTGTGATCAACCTTTTGGATCCCAGCGTGTACTGAGACCGGCAGATCTCCTGGAATCCATTCGGGCCTTCAGCACTAGACTGGGACTCCTGAGACATCCAGCCTTGCGGACTGAGCGGTTCCCTGGATTCCCGGCCTCTCCAGTTCGGTGCTACTGTTGAGCTCCGTCACGTGAGCAAATCAATAAATTGTATATAGTTATATATACTCATCCTGTTGCTTCTGTTTCTTTAGAGAACCCTGACTAATACAGTCACTAAAGCCAATTCTTTTTCATATTTTGTTATTTGGGATTAAGATCCAACAGAAAGTACACATGGTCTTATTACATCAATCTTAAAAGGAAGACATGGACACATTCTTAGCACTACTTCAACTTTTTGGTGGACAGTGTTTCTGACTTAATAATGATAAACCACTAATGAATCTAAGACCTTCGTATAAATTAATGACAGACTGAAATCTGTCCTAGTTATGCAAAGCTTGTAATAGTTGCAGAATGCCAGGTAGACAACAGGAAAGAGGTTTGAAATACATTCCGTTGAATATTTTAAAGTTTTTTATTTCCTCGAAAATTTTTGAGTAAAACAAGCCCAGATGGGGGTTTCTTGACTTCCCTGTACATCTTACTAATCCATCTAGGCTCCAGGACAGAGATGGCTTGTGACTATAAGAGAGACCACATAGGGATTTCTGAGTCATGGCCCTGCTGACCTGGTTCTTCTGGTTTCAGAGGAGCAGGGAACTGGGGGCAGAGTTCAATAGCTTCCTGTCTCTCTAGACTGCAATCATAACTATATTAATGAACCCAACATTGTTCTTGATTTTCAAACAAATTATTTTCTTCTTTTTTATTTTTTTAAAATTTTATTTATTTTTTATGTGTAAGAATGTACTGTCTGCATGCAAGTCTATGCACCTGTGTCATGCAATGCCGCGGAGGTCAGAAGAGGGTGTTGGATTCCTCTGGAACTACAGTTCTCCTGGAATTGGAGTTATAGACGGCTCTCAGCTGCCATGTGGGTGCTGGGGATTGAACCCCGGCCCTCTGCAAGAGCAGTTGGTGCTCTTAACCGCTAGGCCATCTCTCCAGCCCCAAACAAATTATTTTCTTAGAGAATCTGTCATCGCCTTAATAACTTAACGCATCTTATCAAAGTTGTCTCTTGCTTTCAGCTAAACAAGTCTGCTTAATTAACATAAGAGTTTAATTTTCTTCTGAGCAACCAGAAAACTTGCATTTCTTCAAATAAAACAGTTGATATTTTTCAAATTTTACATGTAGTTTATGAAGTTTACATTTATATTTCCAAGCGACATGGATTTTTAGTCTACAACATTCAAAGATGTCAATAGGAAATGAGAAGAAAAAAAAAAAATTTTTCTTTTTTTTTTTCTTTTCTTCCCTATGTATTATTCTTTTTTCCTTTTTTTTTGTATCCTTTTATTTTTTTTATTTTTTTTTTCCCCTATTTTAAGGGTGAAAAGGGGATACGACTTCTAGGAATCCCAATAGCAAGATCTACAAATTGAAATCTGCAATCAGGTGGCATCAGGAACACAAAAATGTAACTTTAGGGAAATTAACTTTCAAAATATAGAGTACTCATGTCTCAATAACATATCTTCTGACAGTCACACAAAAAGCACATTCACAGTACTACTGCGTGTTAGAAAGCTCCCACCAAAGTTATCTATCAAGATATCATGTTACCTTTAACACTTAAGATATCTCAAAGTATATCTCGTTCTTGCTTGCTGCTAATCAAGAAATTTTAATAAGTATGATTTAGCGTGGTGTGATATTAATAGTAATCGAACAGAATTACTGGTAACTTCTCAAAATCTCTTTCAGGATAGATCAGAAACTCTGCTGTAAGAGTTACAAATAGATAAAATTTCGTAGTAAATAGCTTCCTGTTTATAGCTATGTAACAGTAAAAGAAATTTACTGAGCTTGTCAATGGTATTGGCGCTGAATCTGCCTGAAAGTGGGACAGTTAGAGCACCTTTGGGTGGCAGCAGTTATGTTTTATATTGGGAGTGGAGTGGGTCAAATCCAAAACTTGTTAGCAGCCTGGGAAGACATGGAAAATGGAAAGAAAGTTGAAGCAAAAATTAAAATTAAGAGAAATGCAGCTTCTCTGATTCATTGATTTATGTTTTATTTTTGTTATCTAATCTGACTTTTGAATAAACCAGAGGTTAATTTGTGCTTCATTAGTAGAGTTCAAAGGTTATTCATGGACAAACTGTCAGCCCATGAAAGGAAACAGTCAGAATTGACCAGAGTCCAATACAACAGCTCCAGAGAAAGACTGTTTTGCTTCTCATCCACCTGTGCCCCTTTTCTAAGCCTAGGGAACAATCTGTGGAAGAGGAGGCGTAATAGAATGTAAGGGCTGTGATTGGGGTGAATGACGAAACCACAGCAAAATAGTCTGGACACTCATCCGATCAACTTGATTGAACATACAAGCCACCCCAGCTGCATGATGGGACCCATGGGCTGTGAGGGTTTGGGCAACTGCTTGCAAATTGGTTTTATGTGAAGGATGCTTGTATTCATAAATTATTACTTATTGTTAAAAAATGAAAAAAAAAATAAAGAAGTATAAAATAATTTGAGAAACAACTGGTGGGACTTGAGCAATGGCTCAATGGTTAGAAACATTAGCCCTGTTCTAATAGAGGACCCCAGCACCCATGTGGTGTCTAACAACCACCTGTAACTACAGTTCCAAAGGATCTGCGTGGGCACTGCACCACGTGGGTGCACTTACACACATTCAGGTAATATGCTCATACACATAAAATAAAAATAATAAACAAGCCATTTATAAAAAGAAACAACTGATTTGCATCTGTCACATATCTTTATAATATTAGGCTAACTAATCTGCCTACCATACATCTTTGTAAATATAGGCAAACTATTTATCTGTCTTTATTTTTTTTCATTTTTTATTATTCTTGTATGTGTATGAATGTACTGTCTGCATGTAGGTTAGTGCACCTGTGTTGTGCAATGCTGTGGAGGTCAGAAGAGGGTGTCGGGTTCCCTTGGAACTGGAGTCAAAGACGATTCTCAGCCACCTTGTGGGTGCTGGGGATTGAACCTGGGTCCTCTGCAAGAGCAGTTGGTGCTCTTAAATGCTAGGCCATCTCTCCAGTCCTTATCTATCTTTAATGTGGGTGGATTTTTTTCTTTAATGGCATGTCTCTCTACCTCCCCCAAGGACTGGAGAAAAGCCAACTGCATTGTAGAGGAAGATCCATTTCTCTGTGTTCCTGTTACCCATCCTGCTGTGGAAATTATTATTCTTAAACTGAAGATGGAGTATCTCTGGTTTTTAGAAGATAAACATCTTACATGGAGATTGAGGAAATGGACACAGCATGACCTGGAAACATATAGATGAAACATAATTTCATATTAATTCTAATTCTGTCCTTTTTTTTTTTTGACACAGCATCTCCCTTTGAACATCAGGCTGACCTTAAGTGCATACTTCTCAGACTTAATCTTTAATCTGAGTGTTGGGATTACTGGCATGCATCACAACATAAAGTAAGGTTTGATTCTAAAAAAAAGAACAAAGGAACGTTTGATCAATGTAAAGGGGAAAGTCTTGATAAGGAAATATTTAGGGCAGACATGATTCCAGTACTCACAAGGAAGAGCCAGACAGGTCTCTGTGAGTTCAAAGCCAGCCAGGTCTGTATAGCAATTCTAGGTGAGCCATGGCTATAGCCATAATGAGACCCTGTCTCAAAAAATGGGTCATGGGTTGGAGAGATGGCTTATTGGTAAACAGGACTTGCTGCTTTCATAGGAAGACCAGGTTCAGGTCTGAGCACCCACATGATGGTTCTCAACTGCCTGTAACTCTAGTTCCAGGGGATCAGATGCCCCCTTTTGAGCTGTGCGTCAGGCATACACATGGTACACATACATACATGCAGGCAAAATATTCATATACATGATCGAAAAGGAAGGGAGAAAGAGATAGAAAAAAAGAAAAAGAAAGAAAGAAAGAAAGAAAGAAAGAAAGAAAGAAAGAAAGAAAGAAAGAAAGAAAGAGAAAATGTTAAGGCAAGTGCAGTTAGGTCTCTATGTAGTTAAACTGCCCAACAGCATGTGCGGCTATAAAGTTTACAGACACATATTAAAAGAAAGATAAAAGCCCTTGCATAATGACCATGGCAAGCTTCTTCTACTGCTTAATGTAAAATCCTTTAAGAAGTGATGATAACATTGCTAGCACTGACAAGGTAAACAAAACACCTCAAGTTGCTTTATTTAAAAAAAGAGATTGGGCAACTTTAAAAACATTTGCTAGAGGGGCTGGAGAGATGACAGTAGTTAAAGCACTGGCTGCTCCTTCAGAAGACCAAGGATAGATTTCCAGCACCTATGTGGCTGCTGAAAACTGGGAATAGGTACAGTTCCAGGGGACCCAAACCCTCTTCTGGACTCTTCTGCTTTACACTCATAGACATCCATGCAAACCATGCATACACATCAAAGTAAATTATAAAAGTTTTCTAAGTGTAAGCATCTTATTATATACCATATGCAAATCAATACATCTAATGTGTCACTATGACTAGAATAAGTATATTTATACTGGTTAAGGAATATGATACAGGAAAATATAAATGATTTAATTATTTATTGCCTTATAAAAAAAGACAACCCTATTTCCAAATTAGTATGAGCAGCATAGACCTCTCTGGGTGGAATGGGGTAGTATGTCTTATCACTCACTCAAATAGACAAATACAGTAAATTGTGAAAATCATGGGAGAAATGTCATTTAAACATGAGAATATGTTAAAGAAATAGGGAAGCTTTCATAGACAAGTTGAGGAACTGAGACTGCCTCCAAAGACATTTACCAATTCAAGGAAAATGTAAAGACACATTTTAAGCCATGCTCAATCCCGGTTTCATTCCTTGAGGTTTTGAGGTGGGATAGTATATGGTATTTATTGATTCAACAGGCTTAATATTTACTTAAATTTATTTATTATTTTCGTGTATATGGGTACTGCCAACATGTATATGTAAGTGCACCTGTGTCATGCAATACGTGTGCTCATCAGAAGAGGGTGTTGAATTCCCCTGGAACTGGAGTTATGGAAGGTTGCTAGTTGCCATGTGTGTGCTATTCTCTTGCAAGAACAGTGCTCCTAACAGCTGAGCCATCTCTCCAACCCAAGTTTTATTTAAATTTAAATTCAATAGATAATTAGAAAACTATGGCAAGCTGAGTAGACTCAGCATGGAGAAGTTCTGACCATGAATACTGACAACTGAAGCTCCAAAGGCCAGACTTAGTGGTACTCATCTGTAATCTCAGCATTCCTATAGCAAAGCAGGAAGCTGACACAGGAGAATGGCTCAGAAGTTCCCAGGTCAACTAACCTACAGTAGAAATGGCAGGAGTGGAGGAGGGTGGGGTCTGGGAACAAGAGAGACCTTGCCTCAAAATAAACCAGGTTCCCAGAAGTTGCTTTGTAACCTCTCCATGTATACCAGGGCACATGTGTTCTTGCACTCATTTACCACATACTTACACACACTAAAAATGAAAAGAAGAGAAGAGATCTAATCTTTATTAAGTAGATTTTTCAATAAACCATGGTTCAAATTTAAAAACTCATTAATCAAGAATGAAATATTTTCCGTGGAATAATATTGAAATAAAAACATCAAAACTTGTGGAAACCACAGAAGTGGCAATCAGGGCACATTTATAAAATCAAACGCTTAAGGAATAAGGACAACATTATGGCAAAAAAAAAAAAATCAGTGAATGGAATTTCTATTTTAAGAAGGTAAGAATAAAACAAACTAAAACTAAAAAAAAAATAAGTAACTGAAAGTACAAAGACAAAAAATAATAAAAAGGTTCAGTAGTAGAAAACTCAGTAAGTGAAAAGTTCACTGTTTGAAATAATCATTTAAAATGGATAGAACTATAGTAAACTTAGTAAATAAGCATGGGGAAAATGTTTCTCCACTACGAGTGCTGTAAAGAAATCACTGATCTCATTATAAATTGTCAGGATATGGCAGGTATCTTTATAACAATTGCCAAGGTGTTCTGGTTTGAAAAGGAATGTCCTCCATAGGCATCTAGTATTTGACCACTTCATCGGCAGTTGGTTGCACTGTTTGGGGAAGCTTAGAAAGTGTAGCTTTGCAGGAAGAAGCACATCTTTGGAGATGGGCTCTAGCCTTGCCTGTTTCCACTTAATCTCTTTGTGTTTCTGTAGCTGCTTGAGCACTCTATTCCAGCTGCCTTCCGCTCCCATGCCTCCCAGACAAGATGAACTTTAATCCCTTTGGATCCATAAGTCCAATAGACTCTTCCTTCTATAAATCGCCTTGGCCACAATGTTTGATCACAATAACAGAAAAATAACTGATGCACAACATAAATGTGAATGTAAATGTATTCATGTTCAAAAATAGATGCAAAACCCTCTTCTGACATCTGCAGTGTTGGGCCCTGTGGGCCCTAGAGATTGCGGCCTACTGTAACCCCCTGAGCCTGACTAGAGTTTAGCCACCTGTCTCTGGCTGGTCACTTCTGCATAGGAATAACCTGAAAACGCCTAAAACTGATGTGGCAACTTACTATTGGCCCAAAGCTATCCCCCCACTCTACATATTTCCTCTCCCACCTTCCTTTCTCTACCCCTCCCACCAAGCATATATAAGCCAATGCCTGACACAATAACGTGAGTCCTTGCTTTGATGAGACTCCCGACTCCCGTGTGGTTCTTTTCGGCTGGTCGACACTCACCATCCTGCTTGGCCCCAGAGGAGAGACAGGCTGGCCTGGCTCTCCTCTCTGCCCTACCTGCCGGAGGACCCAGCACTGCAGCATTGCATAACACAGGTGCACCAACCTACATGCAGACAGTACACCAATAAACATGAAAAAAATTTTAAAAAGTTAAAAAAATGAGATAAACCTGCATATTCTTTAGTATCAATTGATAATCTGATTTCAGTTTTGAAAGGAATCTCCAAAGGAAACTCTACCTCTAGGTGATTTAAATTGTGAATTATTCTTATACTATGAAACAGCTTAAACTTACACAAGCTGTTATTAGATTATTAGTAGGAAAGATTGGAAAAAAGAGAAGCATAAAGACAAGATTTGTAAATCTTAAATGATAATATTCTTGATACCCAAGACTGAAAAGAATATCTTAAGGAAAGTGATACTTCTTGAGTTTCATGTTGAGTGCGGACCAGAGGTCCATAGAATGGAGTCCTACATCCCAAGGCAGTAGTGTTAACAAATGAGGCACTGGTGAGGGAAGGCCTTGCAGATTTTTAACTGTGTCCTTAGCAGAAACAAATTATCAAGGGACTATTGTTACTCCTACCTAAAGTCCTGGGATATATGACTGAGCTATATGACTCCATTCTATGAACCTCTGGTCTGCACTCAGTATGAAACTCAGGAAGTATCACTTTCCTTAAAAGCCTGACCCTGAACCATCCCAGTCTCCATCTGGCTTCTTATTTTGAGGTATGATCACCTGCTTCCATTTCTGCTCGCACCATTGTTATCACAGCTAGGGTGATTACCAGACCTCAGACACTGCCAGTGTCCTGCTCATGAGTGGCCAGGTTCCTTTCTTTTTTAATCATTTTCTTCCTTCTGGCCTCTTTCACTCCCTATCTCTATTCTTTCTTTTATTCTTTCTTTTGAGATAGAGTTGCATGTAGTGGTGACTACAACTGGCCTCACTAGGTAGTAGAAAATGAACTTGGACTTCTGATTTTCTTGTTAAAGCTCTGAAGTACTGGTGGTTGCTCTAGCAGAGTACTCATGTTCAATTCCCAACACCCACATGACAGTTAACAACCATCTGTAACTCCAATTCCAGGGAATACAATTCCTTTTCTGACCTCCATATCCAATTGTGCAATGGGTAAAATTGCACACATGCAGGCAATACACTCATACAATAAAAATAAAAATAAAAATAAAAAATGTTTTAAGGAGCATACCTCTAGTGTTTACACAGTGACAAACTGTGAACACATTACATTAGAAGCAAATCATGAATATTTTAGGAATACTATGGAGCAAATGTGCTATGCCATAGCTTGGATGACACAATATTATAGATTGTAACTATTAAGTTTAAAATGCATATTAGGTTAAATCTATACAGGCACTAAGCCCAAATAAAAGACAGACAACAGGCTTAGGTCACTCTGGGATATATTTCAGGAATGGCAAGGGCTGAGCCACATGTTGTTAGCACATGGCAGCCAATAATGAAGATGGAGTCCAGGTCAGGTCCCTTTAAATGTTTTGGGCAGGACCTCAGGTAAAGAAGTGGTCACTGATGGACAGTTCCTGGAGGAAATGGACATCTGTGTGCCCTGGGGATGTTGGGAGTTCCAGCTCCTGGGATGACCAAACTTAACAGTCCAGCCTTTTGGATATGATAGAGAAGGGGTGCTATACTCTCTTCTGTAGTTGCTTCCAGCTGATAGGGGGCGTAGTTCAAACAAAGGGGATTTAAGGCTGGAAAATCAGGATTTGTTCTCCATCTTAGCCTCTCTGGATGCCCAATGTTTGGTCCAGATCCATGCTTCCAGCAGTAGCTAAGCAGTTCCACCCCCTACAACTGAGAGAACAAGCTGGTTAAGTCTTATATGAGTGAGCTGTTGGGTTTGGCTTAAAAAGTGCCAGTGTACAGACTTCCAAGTACCAACAGGTAACATAGTGAGTGTGCTTGCCATAAGAGAGTCTCTAGAGTCTCTAGAGGAAAAGAGGACCTGTACTCTATTGTATGGGATTGGGAAAAATTTTAATACACAGGGCTCCAAAATGAGAGCCAGAATAACCATGGCAATAGGTTCTGGAGAGGCATTAGCCGTGAATCCCAAATATTTCTGAAAGGTTAGTATAGAAGTGGTATTTTCTAGCATAGCACACCAGATCTCACCTCTCTCTGAGGTAATAAGGTATAAGTTACTTTATTTTATGCTTTTGAATATACTTTGCTGTTGGGGTGTTTAAAACCATACAGTTAGCTCAGAAAAATTAGTTTAAGTTTTGCTGTTAAGGTCAGTTGAGTTTATGGTCCCCAGAGGTAACTCAGGCCTTGTGGGAAGTGCTGGCTCCTTTGGCTTATTTCTTTTACCAGTTTCGTCTACACGAGGACAAAATCAGGTCTTGCTTGACTAGGCTTTCCTTCAAAGCATGAGAAGACATTTCTCTGTGTTGACCTTCCTTTGTTTAGACTGAACACTGGTTGGAGTCCCTTAAGTGAATTTCCAGGACCTCCCTTGCATAGGAAGACTGGTGACTCAGTCATAGGACATCTAGAGAGGTGTCCTCACCTACCCCTAGAACATAAGTTGAACTTAGAGGGCAAAGGCCAAAAGATTATCACTTTAAATCCCTCTGACCAAATCAGATTACAGCTTTTAAGTATGGTTGTTAAACCTCCAAGAGGGTCAGTTATATTAATTTGGTATTTTAGTTACTATATAGCATGTGAATAAAGCTTGAACAGTAACTTGAGCAGTTTTAATTAATCCTGAATTGCTGCAACAAAACACTCTAATACTAACTTGAGAGGAAATGGTTTATTTGCTTTACATTTCCCAAGTCATAGTTCATTACTTAGACACTGGCTTGTTTTGTTGGCCCATGTTTAGCTTATTTTCTTACACAGCACAAAAAGATCTGCCCAGGCATGTCATTGCCCACAATTAGCTAGGCTCTCCCACATCATTTAGCAAAAAAGATCCCACAGACATAGCTGTAAGCCAGTCCAGTAGAGGCACTTATTGAAGTTTCCTTGGCCCAGGTGTGTCAAGTTGACACTAAAGCTATCCAGTAGAGTATATATTTTGTTCTTTAGGGTTTAGGTATATAAAGGGCTATTGAGGTACTCTAAGTAGAATGGATCTAAGCCATGAAAGGAGAAATTTAACATTTTTAGGTTAAGTAGACATAGCCCAGGAAACAAGCTTAAAATAGTACCTTCTAGGTCTATCTCAAATGAAGGCTCTTTCACTATAAACATAGTTTGTTTCTCCTTCCCCCTAACCCCCAGATTCTGAATTATAGTTTTGAGAAGGAAAGGAATGGGGGTAATTCACATACCTATGGACACTGTAACTGTTTTCATTTGGACTGTTTCATAATGTTCCTGAAGGTAAAATCTTTTTTTTTTAAGTAACACATGCAAAGTATAACAGAGATATATAAAAACATTTTTAGTGGCTTTGGATAACTCAATAATTAGATGTGTGACCATTGCACCTGAGACTGTAGCAAAGTGTACAGTACAAGTCAAAAGAATGGAATTAAAATTTTGGTTGTAGCAGTAATTTTTTATAAGAATAACAGTGAATCTCTATGATAATACCACAAACAATTTTCTCAAATAAAATTGTCAAAATTTTAACATTTAAAAACTATCAACAGGATGCACGGTACCAAGAATCTCCAGCAATGGAACACAATTTCCTTGCAATAAGGTCATAAACATATTGAAAATAATTAATTTCAGTAATGACATTTTATAAAAGTTATATTCTATATTGATGGTTTGATATTGTTAATATTTTATAGCTACATTACTGAGTCCTTAAAACCCAATGGTACTTTATACACATAGAAACGTTGTATCCACATATTCACACATGAGATTAATATCTTAATGTTTGTACTGAACAGAGCCACATACATTGCTGTCAAAACATAAAGGCTTTTGTCTGGAGAAAACTTATTTAGAAATAGTCATTTACATTTTAATATAATAAATATCCCTAACTCAATTCATTGACTAATAAAGCAAAACATGAGAGTAGAGAATGACAGAAGCAGTGTGAAGGCACAAGGACATGATGGTTTGTTTTTTTTTTTAATTTTATTTATTTCTGTATGTGTATGAATGTACTGTCTGCAAGCAAGTGTGTGTACCCGTGTCGTGCAATGCCGCGGAGGTCAGAAGAGGGTGTCGGATTCTCCTGGAACTGGAGTTCTCCTGGAATTGGAGTTTCAGATGGTTCTCGGCCACCATGTGGGTGCTGGGGATCGAACCCGGGTCCTCTGTAAGAGCGGTCGGCGCTCTTAACCGCTAGGCCATCTCTCCAGCCCGACATGATGTTTTAAGTCAAATGAAATCTACATTAGAGGGAGAAGTATAAAGCATTACCAGTTTGATATACCTCCAGCGTGCTAATAACATCATCTATTAAGCATGGAGCGCTTAGTTCTCTCACACTCCCAGGGCTGAGGTGGCTAATGCAGTTTTTCTATCACGCTGTCCCCAAACATTTTGCATCTTCAGCTCTAAAAACTCTGAACTTCTTGAAATATTTGTAACAAGTGATGGCAAACAGAATTAGATATTCTTTTTTTTTTTTTTTACTAAAAGCTAGCAGTAACTAAAATGACAATACAACAATTATAGAGATTCTCATCAAGGGAGAAGCTAAAGAATGAGGTGACAGGAGGTATTCAGTCCCACTAAGGCAGCACAAAACAAAGATCATTAAACAATTGACAGTACCAAGAGCACAGATTTCAGGACAAGAGAATGGTATTCAGCGACCTAGAATGATATAGGAAAGTAGAACGAAGCACAGGCTAAGGTGTGGAGGGTGTGTGTGTGGGGGGGTGTCTGTGACAGCCACAGGGCAGTGGCACATACACAAAAACATATGGTAATTTTATAAAATAAAATAATAATTCTAAACATAGTTATTTTGAACGCATTACAGTTGTCTGTTTGGGCTGTTTTATTGGAGGGAAGAAACTGCACTTTTTATTAGGTACCCAGGGGAAACCATGTGCCATTGTCTAAGTGCCAGAGTATGAATGAATCCAGGGATTTTAAATTGGTCTCTGGCCAGAAGGACAGTAGGACAGCTGTCAGAAGCCTGTTTAAGTAAAAGAAAAGAAAAGCACCTGTTAGTAAACCTTTAACAAGGAAGGGTCAGAATTAGATCTTTGGAAATATGAAAGCAATAAAAACAATTTTTTTTAATTTTTTTATTATTTATTTATGTGTATGAATGTACTGTCTGCATGCAGGTTTTTGCACCCATGTCGTGCAAAGCCGTGGAGGTCAGAAGAGGTTGTCGGATTCCCCTGGAACTGGAGTTCTCCTGGAATTGGAGTTACAGACGGTTCTCAGCCGCCATGTGGGTGCTGAGGATCGAACCCGGGTCCTCTGCAAGAGCAGTCGGTGCTCTTAACCACTAGGCCATCTCTCCAGCCCCTAAAAACAAATTTGAGTGGAAACTAAAGTCAAAATGCCTTAAAGTAAAAAAAAAAAAAGAAAAAAAGAAAAAAAAAAGACTTTAAAACAGTTACTTTGGAGAGTGAACTCAATCTAACACTTAACAAATAAAATTTCCAGATAACCAGCTTAGATGTTGTTTTGTAGATAGTTAAGGAGCCCAGGTTCATTAGGCCTTTGAATAAATTTTAATTAGACATGCCAAAATTAAATTCAAACTAATAATTCCTGTGCACAATAAAGAATGAAAGAACCTTGAAGCGGCCACTTTGTTTTGACAGAAACCAAAACACAAAATGTGGACACATGACAGTTACATGACTCTCAGACACGGGGGAAAACAGTTAACATAAACACAGGACTTAATTGCATCCTTTAAATCTGAAAAATGGGGTGATCCCTTTTCCATAAACTCATAGCTAAGTTGCAGCTCCCAGAATAACCTGATATCAAGATTGAGAAATTTCTCAGTCCCATAACCTCCTGCATACCCCGATTTCACCGTGGACCCATTACTTTTCCTTCTCACATTCACATACAATCTTTCAGAATTTAAAACATTTTCTAATTAATTCCATTAAATTTCTGTTCTACTTAAAATGGGCCAAGCAACTCCGGAATACATAGATATTCAGTTATGGCAGGGTTTAATGTTCGTTTGATGAAAATAAATTTATTGTGAGTGGAAAAAAACTAGAGCCATTTCTTTAAAGGTAAACTGCTGGGTAAAAGTCCTGTGGCCTTGGGCCAGTCACCTAAACCAGCCGGGTGTGGTGGTACAAGCTTTTAATCTCTTAAACAGTATGTAAATGACAGGTAAACAAAGTCAAAACCCAAGATAATTTTCTTTTATTTAGTTTTTAAATTTTATTTATTTTTGTATGTGTATGAATGTACTGTCTGCATGTAGGTTTGTGCACCTGCGTCGTGCAATGCCACGGAGGTAAGAAGAGGGTCTCAGATTCCCCTGGAACTGGAGTTCTCCTGGAATTGGAGTTACAGACTGTTCTCAGCCGCCATGTGGGTGCTGGGGATCGAACCCAGGTCCTCTGCAAGAGCAGTCGGTGCTCTTAACCGCTAGGCTATCTCTCCAGCCCAAAATAATTTTCTTTTAAAAGCCAGTAGATATATGTAAATAATTTAAATAGTCATGATTAAAAACAAGTAACTATACCCATAAGAAAAAGTTAGAATGCAAAATCATTCCATCTAGAAACAGATCAAAACAGTGATAAAATAGTAAAACTCCAGTAGTGGAGACTAGGCATTACTTTTTAATATGACATAAAAATTCATTGAACTTGTTAAATGGCAGCAGGAACTGTGTTAGATTCTTGGTTTGCTATAATAATCCAAGGTGAATAAACAAAACATAACAAATTACAAAAGGAATAGAACATGGCATTAAATGTTTTTAGTTTAAGGAATTACCAGGATACAGGAGCCTTCTTAAAATCATTAGTCCAGGCAAGCCTGTGGGCATCGTCATTTTGAACCACACCATATGCGTGGATGTCCACTCTGGGTGTTTACGGAAATTTAAAATAGTATATGAAAGTAGGAAAGTAGTTCCTTGGAAATGCAGCAGTTCAAAACCAAGGCGTTTTTAAAGGATTTTCTTTTGTTCAAGAGTCAAGCAGGGAAGCTGTGCAGGCAAAACAAAAGATAAGTACATGGCCTTTAGCAACATACTCCCTAGCAGCCAAAGGGAATCCTGTATGGCAAGGAAACAAAGTATCAGACTTGGGGGCGGGGGGCGGGGGGTGGATAAAGCTTGGCTTTTGCTGGTAATTGGAGAAGTCTTTTCCAGTGTTGCAGCAGAAATCTTTAAGCCGTTTTTACCGTTAGAATGTAGGGTACCCAGAGAAAAAACGGTAGATAGGGAGAGAGAGAAGGGGGGAGGGAAAAAAAAAGATCTATAAAGACCATGTGGAACAGAAAAGGTGCAGAAAGGGGAGAGGGAGAAAAGGAGGGAACAGAGTCTCAACCAGGGAAGTACCTCTGGGAGTTAGGTAGCATCCTCACCTAATCCCAGGAGTACCAAACAGTATCCCAAAGCCTGCAAACACAGGGTCCCATAATTGCAGGGAGGAAGGGTCAGATTCAGGGTCTTGGACTCTGCTACCAGCATCCAAGAAGCAGAAGTCAGGAATGAGCTAAGCTCTGGAACCAGAACAAGCTAAGCCAGATAATCGAGGTTCAAAAATGGCAGATGGGAGGACGGTGAAGGAGAAGAGAAAGAGAGGGAGGGAGGGAAGGAGGGAGAGAGAGAGAGAGAGAGAGAGAGAGAGAGAGAGAGAGAGAGAGAGAGAGAGAGAGAGAGAGAGAGAGGTGGAGAGCCAGAAGGGAGATTGCTGGAAGCTAGGAGGTGGAAAGAGAGGGAGATCCTAGAGAGAGAGTCAAGCAGAGGAGAGGTAGTATCTCACTGTAAATTGGTGGTGGCCATTCCTAGACTGGGCAGCATTCCTAGACTGGGCAGCATTCCTAAACTGGGCACCTGGTCCTCCAGAGGAATTAAAAACTATCTATTCTGAAGCAGGGTCGCAAAACTTCAGCTATCCAAGTCAATTGTGGCTTTTCATGGCAAATGTGACATGTTTCTCTATCTTGGACATGCCATCATCTCCACTTTAACTTATGCTTTTCCCTTAAAGTTACATACATTTGCTTCTTAGGGTCTCCTTAAAAGGAATCCAACCCTGTCACACATTCTATGGCTTCATGGTATTGTTGTTTGATGGATTTTTTTTCTTTTTTTTTTTTTTAACCTTTAAAACATAAAATTATTGCATTCAACCTATAAAATCCAAAACTTTATGTGTAATCCAAAATTCTGTTTCCAGTTTGAGGTGTAACTTGGACTACTTGGACCACAGTTATAAACACCTTATAAGTGCTTGTGAGGTTGACTCAAGAAAACACACTCACGTCTGCTCTAAATCTCCTTATGGTTGTACTTTATTAGGCATTCTCTTTTGAAAGAAAAGACACGGTACACACCTTTAATCTAAGCACTCTTTGAGCAGAAGCAGGCATGTTTCTTGTGAGAACAAGACCAGCCTGGTCTACACAAGGAGTTCCATACCAGCTGGAAAAAAGCCATACAACCCACTCCTCCTGCCACCGTTATCAGCTAGCCACATCGGAGCTCAAAGAGCTTCTTGCTTTGTTCAAGTGAGGAGCTCCAGAAAAATGGGGCCGTGTACTTTCCAAGGACACCTTAACCCAGACTCCGCAACTGTATATGCTCTTCTAAATCCAACAGCTAGGGCTACAGGGAGAACTGGTCTTAAACAGACCAAAAAAGAAAGAGAGAGATAAAGTCATTCAAATGTGGTTGCGAATTTAGATTTTCAGCCCTAAGCCATGTTTTCTGCTATCCAAGTGAACTTGGTTTGCTTTAAAGGCACCTATTTCTTTAACAGTTAACTTTGGCTTTGCTCACACCCACCATGTCTGTAACTTAAATTGATTAGTCCTCCTTTCATCACCAAACTGCACATTTTTCTCATCTTCTGTGAGTATTCCTCTGGATCCCCACTGTATATCAGACTAAATGCAGCCCGTAAGAATATATAGTGTCTAAATATTCCTCCACCAAATAAGACCATTAATTTTAATTTCATTGTAACTCAGATTTTCAGGACTAGGAAGAATAGAACCAGATTCTCTTCCAGAGTGCGACAAAAATGACATTAGAACAATTTTGGACAGCATCCCTGCCCCTTTTTGAGGCCTTATGCGCCACATCTTTACTCTCTGTGTTTCTTTTTGAGTTTCTGGGCTTCTCCACCTGTAGCAGAATGACTCCTCAAGCTGTTCTTACAGTATTCTGTTGTTTCTCTAGCTCACAGGATCAAATTCTTCCACATTCCTTCCAGAAACTAATTCTGAATATGTACTAAACACATAGTTTTATCACAGCAGCAACGTCTCAACAGTTTTCTCTATTCTTTGCTCTTCCTATGGCTGAGACAAAATAGGAATAGAAACAATGAAGGGAAGAGACTTATTTGGGGTCATGGTTTGAGGTGGTTTATCATGGTGAGAAAACCATGCTGTTGTGGTGGTGACTCTTATCTGTAGATATTTATGACTGGCCGCCATACATCTTAGTGGACCAGGAAACAGATTGGGCCAGCAAAATACAATCTTCAAAAGCTGTCCAGGGCATGCCGTTTCTGTTGCCTAGGTCAAAACTAGAACTCCCAAACATTTCCGTAGCCTCTCCTCAAACAACATCCGCTGAGAAACCACTGCTCAAACCAGTCATAACTATGTACAGAAAAAATATGATACAAACTTTTTAGCCAGGAAATCATTTGTCTTCTCACACAAGTAGGTTCAGTAATTTCCAAATAACAAATGAAAACATGAGGAGATTGTGCATGTGCAAATACAGGTTGCTTCCTGTACTGTGATATTCTTCCCATGCCTCATGTTATAATTTTATATTGTGTTTTCTTTCCTGCTCACACTTAAATATGATGGATTTGTGAAAACTTTGGTGATAATTTGTCAGTTTAATAAAAAAATATCCTTAAACTAGCATAATTGCATCTTGATTAATAATATAATTGAGGCTCCTGAATGGCTCATTACTTGAGTCAACTAAATTTCAATGTGAACAAACTTAGTGATATATAGAGTGATTTACCACCATCATTACAGAAGCATAAAGAGATGCTCATGATGAATTCCTTGACATGCCTTTGGATAAAAGCAACAAACAGTATATTTTTTCTTTGAATACACATATTCGATTTTAGAAAATGTTGACTCAGGATAGGAACAGAGTTTGGAGGTCTAATGCCTCTCTTTATATAAACCACAAAACTTGACAATCATCTTTCCCTCACTGATAAAGTTCTCTTCCAAATTTAGATTATACTGAAGAAAGTTTGTTTTAAAACTTTTTGACTGAGAGAAGCACTGTGCCTAATTCATTTTTTTTTTAATTTAGCTTATCTTTTGATTTTTCTCTTTAAAATAGGATGGTTCTACTTCTCTGTTACTAAATTCATGTCTTAGTGCTAACTCTCATTGGAATATTCCTCTGCCTTACTTGAGATACAGCCTCACGCTGTGCCAACTCAGCTTTCCTTATTTTTCTGAAAGTCAAATTACTTGTAAGAGGAACATCTTTCTCTACTCTGTTCTTACTAAATTTTTCAAAACCACATTTCTAAGAAGAATTATCTTTCAAATGTTTCAATTGGATAATTCATACATTCTTACTGCTCAGAGGCAGAGTTAAATTTATATGCAAATGTTACAACTCCTCAAGGTCTGAATTCATCTGGTTTGCTGAGGTGTGACTCTCTATCACCTTCCATCACATGACTGTCCACGGGAACCAGAGAGTCTTTCGTCAGTTATCTTTAGCATAGTAACTGAACAAAAGTATTGAATAATTATTAGTGTATGAGTCCTGCTTTATGCTTCATGCATACTTTGTACAAAGGAAGTTTGCAATAAATATATTATCTTTTACTTTCTAGTTGCTTTTATAATTATCAAGATTAAGGCAGATAAATATCTCTTCAAATTTATTGTCAAATAGTAATAAAATTAAAATGACATGATCTTCAAAAAATAATGTACAAATAAAACAGTACTCTATATAGTCTTTGCAAGGAAAATTAATTATATACAAATTGATTCATCCTTCTTTTGAAATAGCTCCAGGAAATAATAGTGTACCCTATTTTAACCTACTTTTTAATAACAACTATTTATAGAAAAATATTCTTCAGATGGTGGCTTAATAGCCTTTTTAGGTCTTCAGAAAGATTGAGTGTAGTTTAATGCCCTGCCTTTTCTAACCTTTCTGTGATCACAGTCTGTTATTAAATCATCCTTAATGGATCTGCTTTTCAAGCTAAGTGCATCCAGATCCTTTTTTTTCATAATAAATTTTTATCCTACAGGTCAAACAGCCTCAACCACTAGAATATGAAGCCACTCTAGGGCAGAGAATAGGTCCTATATATCATTACTGTCTCCTATCTCATGCAATACTACTCTACATATATGGTAAGCACTCAGTAGAGTTTTGTAGAGGGAAATTTTTCCAAATCAACATTAGTTTATTGGTTAGCCCCAATAATGCACTGGGCAAGGTAAAAAGGGTTTTAACAAGGTGTTTGCAACTGAAAAATTTCTAACACAAAATAAAGTTATAAACAATATAATCAGTGGAGTAACAGGAAGATGAAAAGTAAGCCAGAGCTTCCAGTGTAAACCTGTCAGAGAATTTCAGGCAGAGGAACTGCAGTATTCACTAGGCTAGAAGTATAACATAGACAAAGTTTCTCAAGAAACACGTATAGTATCTCTAGACATCTCAATTCAAGGGAGGTATTTGAGGGCAGATGAAAATGTGGTATGGAAAATTTTGTTGGTCACTTGAACTGGCATAATCTGTCAATATGCAGACTGCAACACATTCCACCTATATTTGAGTTGAATTGTGCATGTTTGTGGGATGTGTGTGTGTGTGTGTGTGTGTGTGTGTGTGTGTGTGTTTCTTTGCTGTGTTTGTGCTTACAAACAGGTCAGAAGACAATCTTCAGGTAGTGCTTTCTACTTTGTTTGAGACAAGGTCTCTTTACCAGTGCATAGTCAGGATAGCTGGCTTATGAGCTTCTAGAGATTTTCCTGCCTCGGACTATCATTTCTCTTTAGTCATGTTGGGATTACAGGTGTTTGTGCTACCATACCTGGCTTCAGGATGGGTTCTGGGGATCTGAACTCAGGTTTGGGCATCCGGCCAGGGTTTCTATTCATTTAACATTCTCCCCAGTCCTAAATTTAAATTTTAAATATTTTCTCTATTTTGTGCTTTGCATTAAATTCAATTTGTCTGTCTATTCTTCAACCACCATAAATACATTAATCACTCCAGATTTGTGCTTGACTCAATTGGAGGATGAGGCTTTTTTATTTACCCTGATTTTTTAGTGAATATTTTTAGTGAATAGTTTTTTTTTTTCTTAGTGAAAATGTGTGGGAATGTCCTTAGATTTGAAAACAATAGGAGGATAGAAAGTGTACTCTGCAAGTGCAGTGGAACAGTCTAAGGAAACTCACATGAGAATTTTGTAGCTCAGACTTGGGACCCTAACTAAAAGCAACTGTCATAACTCAGAAAATTGCTTGTTCTTCAACTGTGTGGCTCTTCCTCCATATTCATAACTTCAGGTGCAGAACTAGAAATAAAAAGGAATGTAGTCAGAAGCACCAAATACTGAGATGTGGAGTAACAGTTGGTATCATAACCAACATGAAGCATTTGCATTAATAAAACAGAGACTAGAAATACTTTTTGAATTGCTCTTCTGTGACAAACCAATTCTAGAGAGACTGTTAATAGAGTGAAAAGTAGTAGTCGATACAAATTACTATGAAAACACTTTAAATTATAGAAATATTTCTCAAAAAATTTAAAACAGTAAAAGCCATTACATACTTCAAACAAATTAAAAACAATAAGCATTTCTTATTCTTTTGGCCAGTTATGGCCTTCTGTAGCTATTGTCCTCTGTTACGTGAGGAAGCTTTGCTGGTGAGAGTTGAGAGATGGATACATATTCTCTCTACCCCTTGTTCCATTATGTCCCATGAGCCTTTGATGTAGAGTGTCTATTGTAGATGTTTGACTCAGGGTTGGGCATTTCACAGACACCTATTCTTCATCTGTTGCAAAAAGAAGCTTCATTGATGAGGGAGTGGATGGTAAATTTAAGGATGAACTCACACTGAGGGAAATTTAGGGACACAAACTTGACTCAGTAGACCTTAACATATACCACAAAATGCATGAAAGCTTGTGGAGAAACGGTTACGAAGAGGTGCAGTTCGGGGATAGGGCCCAAATATGATCAAGATATATTATATAAAACACACAGTAATAAAAATATATGTTGTAAAATAAAATTAAGCACATCAAATACATAAATATTTCCATTAAAATAATACTTGATACCTCAAACTCAAAATTTTATTTAAAATATAGAAACAAATGAAATTACAGTGTGTGTGCAAGGGAGCAGCAAGGAGAGGAGGAAGAATGGCCCTGTACTCCCAGCACGGTGGACCTGGAGACTGAGGAGGCTGGTGCACATGCAATTGCATGGGCAGTTCATATATAAAACATGTATACCAAGACTGTAATGCAAATCTAGATCAAACAATACAGAATATGTTTTGACCACAAGTAGCTCAAATTAAAAATTAACAAGAAGAGAATATAAAGGCAAAGGAAAATTCTTTATCAGTAATTAGAGTTCACATTTAAGAATCCTAGAGAATCATAAACAAACACAGGACAAATACATGAAATAGTAAAGAACAAAATGTAAACCAGTTATTTTTAATCAGGTAAATACTAGGAAAAGTTTAATGCTGCCAAAAGCTTTCCTTGAGATAAACAGAGCTGTCAGTCATGGAGAAGTATTTGCCCAAAAGAAAACATAAATTCAAAATTGTGAAATTCAAAGTGGAGGAAAGGATATTGCAACTAAAGAAATGCAAATAATAAGAGAGGTTCTATAAAAACTCTACATATATCTATATCTATATATCTATATATATGTATATATAGATATATAGATATAGATATAGATATAGATATAAAATCCCTATAACTTTGATTCATTTTTCAGAAAACTTCAAATCACAACAAAGTAATCAATATGAACTAAATTGGAGAAACCAAAAATATCAAGAAAAATGTTTTTAATAAAGAAAATAACTGTAACGTGGTTAAAGTACTCTTGTAACACACTGAAAAGAGATTAACCCCAGAAAATAGAAACAAGAGGACTACAGATTCCATGTCAAAGAAAAAAATGTTCCCAATATAAAATTGATTAATAACATCTACAGTATAGCTAGACATATCCAAAACAAATATTAGTGAAGAGAATTTAGTTTGAAATAGAAAGTTTTATATACAACATGGCAATAGCAGATTTATTATAAAGATTGAACACTGGACACCTTCCAAAGGTCCAGTGAAATACTAAGTTATATTAACAAATCATAAGAGTGAAATTACACAATCACATCATTTGATGTGAAATTCATTTCATATAAAATTAAAAACAAAAGGAAACTCCCTCCATTAGTTAAAGAGCATCGACAAAGATAAGTTAAAGCTAACTTAATACTTGATGGGAAAAGAGTAAATAAAGACTGTAAAATGGAGAAACAATAACAACAACAACAACAAGAATTTCTGCTCAGCAGCTTATACTCATCACATTGCTAGATAGTCTAGCCAGTATAAAAAAAGAAAAGGAATAACGCCCCCCCCCAGATTTAAAGGAACTAATAATTTAGCCAAATTTGTAGGTGTCACTTTAAAAAAAATATTTAAGAAATAAAGTCTGCTAGAACTCCTGAGATTTTAATTTTTAAGCATTCAAGTTAAACACATGAAAACTGATCCATTTTCTAAACACCACCAATCAACAGAAAAAATATTTTTAAATAGTGCCATATCAAGTGACTCAAAAATTAAAATACTTGGGTTAGAGAACAAGTGCGAACACAAAACATGAGCAAGTCCATTTCAGAGGCAGGCAGACTGAATGCTGGACAGTGGGCCTGGAAACCCTATAGCTCAGCCAGCCACACAGAGGCAGAGGCACTGGGAGCCTGCACTGCCAGACTCTGTCTCATAAGACTAACATATCAGAAGAAGGAAATGTTTGAAGAGAAGGGAAAGAGGAAGTAGGAGGAAGGGAAAGGATTATGAAATAACAAGACTATAAAATGTCAAAAAAATCAAAGATAATATAAATAAATACATAAAAAGACTGAGGTAGGAGAATTGCAACTTTAAGAGGTACCTGTCTTGTACAACCGGCACAAGGATATCTTATGATATTCCGTGAGATCCTGATTCAAAATAAATTATGTACCTAAGTTTAGATAAGCAGATAAATGTTAGAGATGTAGCTCAGTGGCAGAGAACTTTGCAAGCATGTGCAAGGCAGAACGGTCAACCTGAAATTCCAAAAAAGAAATAGTCAGAATGAGGGAAAGACAAAAAGAGCAGAAAAAATATATCACAGTCCTTTGTTGGAAGTAAACATACAAAGATCTTAATTCATGCTGTCTTGATGTACTGCTTTGCAGTTTTCCCATTAAAATCTCAGGAAACTGTTGCTTTATGCAAGATTGTTCTAAAAGGTATCAATCTGAACAAGCTAAAACTAAATTTAGAAATGAAAATTAAGTGGGAAGAATCAGTGAAGCAAGAGAAGGCTCACAATATAGCATCATACTTGAGAGGGTGTGGCATTTAGGGTGGAAAACTCTAGACCACAGGGAGATCCTAGAGACCCCATAGGTAGAAGTAGGTCCAAATGATCCTGGACTGAAAACAAAAGCAACTGAAGGAACACAGATGTTCTTTTCAAAGCTGGTACTTGCCGTGGACATCGAAAGAGGAACTGCTTTATCCAAAAGTCATCTTAAGATCCAACACGAACTTAAAGGAAGTGTTTAATTTATAAAATTATTAGAGCAAAATTTGTTGGAGACAATTTCCTGGATCTATGATTAGGCAATAAGCTCATCACCCAGGCACCTAAAGTATATATGAGGAAAGAGAAACCTGACAATTTTTGGATATCATCAAAATTTAAAATCTTGGTGTGCAAAATCCTGTAAGAAATGTGATGGACTGGAGAAAATGTTTTCAAACTACCAACTTGACAAATAGCAAGGCCCTAGACGATAGAGAGAACTTGGAGAACACAATTAATGAGATAAAACAAAAAATTTACAAGAAGAAAACACATGCTGTGATGCTTCATGAAAGATGCATTTGAAATGACAACAGAGTCCTTGTAAAGATGTCTGAACACAGTGCAGTCACCGTCAGCCACTAGGACAACTGAATAGAATAATGGATGTCGTATGAAGAGCTAGCAGTGACAGAAAACAGGCTCACTCACTCATGGCTGCTGCGGAGAGGAATGGCACACAGTCATTTCTGTGTTCTAGCAACTGCACTCCTGGGCACTTATAGAAAATGGAAACTTGTATTCATGGAAAAAAAAATCTGTAACTAAATGTCAATAACAATTTTAATAACCAAAAGCAGTGTCAACACACTCGACTGGTGAATGGTTTGACTGACTATGGAACATTCCTGCAAAAAAGTAATTAGTCTTACAAAGAACAAGTTATTGATATACAGCATTTCGGTGAGTCTCTAGAAAGTAGTACTTAGTGAAAAAGTCCATTACAAAATGTCACTGGCTGCAATGATTCTATTTATGGAATATGCTTGAAATGTCAAATCCAGGGAAGACATCAACGGATCCAGAGCTGTGAGGAGGAGAGGAGAGTAGACTTATATATGAGGGGATTCTAGGTTACAGAAATGTGCTGTACACTCACCATGTCAAAATGATATTCCTATGTGCCATTGTAAAGTAGTTCTGACAGACACTGCCTGTGGAAGAAAAGAGGTAAATAGATATGTCATCTGTGTATTGTCAGACAACTGCTTTAAAATCTACAGTATCTAAAAGTTTCAAAGCAGTGTAGATAGTCGGCTACATACATTATGAAACACACTTTACCTGTGGAAATGCCTTTGCTCTTCCTAGTCCCCCTGTTCCACCATCCAGTCTTTCAGAAACCTGTCATAGGACACTGACATTTGCTGTCACTGATGTGTGGGAAATTTCTCAGCTAACAACATCTGTTTTGATTGTTTGTAGGAATCCATTCTGTAGCTTTAAAACTATATTACCATACCATTTTAAAGCATTCTCCTTTAGATATCTGACTTGTAGATAATTAAACAGATTTGTGTGGTGTTTGTCTCTTAATAGATTGGAACTAAAATATCCGCTGTGTAACATGAGCTGGTTAAGAAACACAACATTATTTTTCCTCACAGTCATTTAGCTTACAACTTTCAACTGTTCTCTATGACCTATGTCTCCATGGGTAATTCAACTCCTTTTCCTCAATGAAGTCGACCAATTTGTCATACATTAATAGGAGATAATAGTTATGATAGTGTTTAAGCACTAACAATCATGTAATTGACAATGAATTGTTTACACAAGAGACAAAAAGATGTTATATTCATTGGTGAAGTAAAAATAATGGCCATTTGTTAATTACCATAGAGATTTTAAAAGTCTTTAATGTATTTCAAAATTAGCAGAGGAATGCAAAAATAATTTCAAGGTCCTGTTCTATTTAAACTACTGAAAACATTTGTTAAATGTCTAGAAAATAAAGGTTACTATTTTATGTCTATATTTCCTTATTATAAACTAAAATATTAATAAAACTTCAATTTAAAAATACCTAACATGGTTCTTGGCTTATGTTTTCTTAGTTTTACACTATAGTGAGGAGAGAATGGACAAACAGTACCCCCTGGTACCCCGAATGCATTCCTTAGGCATGCCTGGTACACTTCATAGAAACCTAACAGACGGCAGCTGGTACTGATGAGGTTTTGCCCACAGGAGAGCATGTGGCTTGTGATGCTCTGAGCCTTGCTCATTTTATCTTGACTGTATAAGTGTAAATGCACTGGTTGTCATATTAAATACAATCTCTGAAGGAAACTGGGATAAATGCATGGTACACATTATCTTTCCTATTTTCTCAACAGAACATGAATTTATAATTGTGTAAATCTAACTCATTTTACTTAAAAGGATACATTGAATAGGGAGTACTGTACTTTTGTTGTATTCATTTCTACAATCTTTCTGATGGAATGAAGCCTACCTTGTGCATTTGGAATTACACTATAAGTCAATCACCTAAAGTCAAAGCGAAAATCTTAGAAATTAGATGCTGGGGAGAAGGACTTAATGGGCAAAGTGTCTGTTTTGCAACCACTACTCCCTGAGTCCAAATCTCCAAAATACTTGAGAATAGATGAGAATGACAGTTGGCTCTTGTACGGGGTAAATCCATGGAGCTCATTGGCCAGCTTGACTAAGTCAAATCAATGACCTTCTGGTTGAGAGACCTTGTCTCAAAAATTAAGGTGGCAAATAATGGAACAAAGACACTCCAGAGCATGGACCTCAGCCATCCAAACAAGCATAAAACACATACACACACACACACACACACACACACACACACAAACACACACTATAACAACCTTGGAAATTAACCATTATCCTTTAAATAGTCCATTAGGAAAAAAAGCTAACTGAGGAAGTTTGAAAAAAAATACATAAACTAAGTTGCATTTTCACCAGTGTCAAAATCAACTTCGCATTTATGTGGCTGTCTTCTGCGGTTTTTAAATTTTGTCTACTGGTTGCTGTGTCTGTCCATGTACCAATGTAATCTCTGTAGCAATATGAATTGTCACATGGATATGATGTTTAAGCTCTGTTGCTTTCCACATAAGCCTTCAGACACTTCAAACACACACAAAACATTGTTAATGGACACTAAAATGAGACCAAATATTAATTTAAGGAGAAATCCTGACTTCCCTCTGTGTGTGCTTTTTTTTCCTTTTTTATTCTATTACTAACTTATTTATATTTTTTCATCTTTTAACAATAAGTAATAAATTATGAGTACAAGCATCCTTCATGTAAAACCAATTTGCAAGCAGTTGTGCCCAAACCCACACAGCCCAAGGGTCCCACCATCCAGCTGGGGGGCTTGTATGTTCAATCAAGTTGATCAAATTCAAATGTTATTTTTCACATACCATGAGCACAGGGAGGGTAGTCCATCGTCTGAATGTTCTTCATTTCTTTCTTTAAAGGTTTTTTTTTTTTTTTTTTTTTTTTTTTTTTTTTTTTTTTTTTTTTTTGTTCCTAGGTATTTATAGTTTATTTTTTTTAGAGGCCTTTTTGATGGGATGGGCTCGCTTAATTGCCTTCTTCAGTTGCTTGTATGTTGGTGTGAAGAAGGGCCACTGAGGTTTTTTTTATCGGTTAATTTGTTGTAGCCTGCCACTTTGCTGACGTTAATTATTTTTATAAAATTTTCTGGTGGAGTTTTTAGGCATCCCTTAGTAACACCACTGACCTCTCAGCAACTAGGGATAAGCTGCACTGTCCTCTTTTCCAACTCAGTATCCTTTAATTTTCCTTTCTGCCTAATTGCTTCTAGCAAGTGTTTGCCACAGCACTATTTGGAAGAGGAGGGTGTCAGGGGGCAGCCTTTCCGAGTTTTCCTCCCTTTAACCGGATTGTTTCTCGTCCCTTGTCCCCAGTTAGGAATGACATTGCTTGTGGGTTCCTCGTATATGGCTTTGATTACATTGAAGGGCTATGATCCTCCCTCCAATTCCCTCAGGACTTAATTGCATGCATGGGATGCTTTGCGATTTTGTAAGGGCTTTTTCAGCACCAGTTGAGATGGTGTAGTTTTTGTCTTCAGTTCCTTTATGTGTTGATGATAGTTTGTTGATTTTTCATAATGTGAACATTCGCTGTCATCTCGTATGTTGAACACGTCCCTGCATCTATGAAATCCAACTTGGCCTGATGATGATGCTTCTTGATGTGGGGTCTTTGGATTTCGATTTGCCATATCCTGTTTGAATTTTGGCATCTGTGTTTCTTAGGAGATGGGTCTATGTAGTTCTCCTTTTTAGTTGTATCTTTGACTGGTTGGTTTAAAAGAGTGATGCTGGCTTCATAAAAGAGGAATTAGGAGAACTCCCTCTGTTTGATCCTTCTAAACAATTCAGTAATAATGGTTTGTAGTGTCTTTGAAATGTTTTTTTAGAATTCCTGCCATGAAAACCATCTGCGATCTGGCTGTGGTTTTAGATTGGAGTTTTCTTAATTATCTCTTCAATTTCTTCATAAATTATGGGTCTGTTAGTTGCTTGTGTACTATGGTTTTAAATTTTAGCCCCATATTAATTTTCTTGAGCTTTTCCTTGTCTGTTGTGATAATTTCCCTTTTTCAATCATGTGATTGTATTGATTTGGGAGTTGTTCCTTTTCTTTCTTTTGGTTAACTGGGCTAGAGGTTGTCTCCTCGTTTATTTTTTCAAAGAACCAACTTTTGGATTCATTGATTTTTTTTTGTATGTTTTTCTCTTTTCTATTTCATTGATTCTGCTCGATTTTTGTTATTTCTCTCTGTCTGTTGTTGTTTAGGGTCCATCTGTTTGTTGCCTCTCAAATTGCTTTTAAGCTGCGGGTTAGATCATTCAACTTGTGCTCTTTCTGTATTTTTAATGTAGGCACCCAGGTTATAACGTCCCTCTTAGGACTCTTTTAAGGTATCCATGGCTTTGTTGTGTTGTATTTCATTGTCATCAAATCAGAATGCATTTATTTCTTTATCTCTTGTCTTGACCCATTCATTATTCAAGAGTGTGTTGTTTACTCTCTCCTTGTGCTCTTGTAGCATTAGGGCTTATCCTCGGTGTTGATGTTGAGCTGTTATTGCCCTTGGTCTGTTAGAATGCATGAGATTATTTAATCTTTTTGTATTTGTGGAGTTTTTTTTTTTCTTTTGCTGTCCAAGTTTGTTGTGTCATTTTGAGAATGTTCCGTGGGGTGTCTGAGTTAGAAAGTTATTCTCTGGTATTAGGGTGGAATATTAGGTAGAGACCTATGAGTCCATTTTGGTAATCATATATTGTTCAGTCAGAGGTCTCTTGTTTTTATCTTTGTCCAGTTGACCGAACCCGTGTCCAAGGGTGCTCATGGGGTATTGAAGTGCCCTCTATTTAGTGTACTGGATTGACTGTGTGACTTGTAGATCCTGGAAAATTTGTCTTTATAAAGTTTGGTGCATAGATATTCATAAATTGTGAAATCTTCTTAGTGAATTGTTCTTTTGATAAAAAATGTAATGGCCCTTGTCTCTTCGATTTCTTTTAATCTGTTGAAGTCCTATTGTTCTGATATTAAAAATCAAACACCTGGCATGGAGAGATGGGCCTGCGATTTTAGAGCCCGACGCCTACGTTAGAGAGGACCCGGGTTCGGATCCCCCCACCCACATCGGCGGTCTGAGAGACGTCTGTAACTCCAATTCCAGAGAAGTTCAGTTCCAGGGGAATCCGAGACCACTCTTCGGAACCTCGCGGTCGTTGCACGACGATGGGTGCACAGTACGCTTACATAAGACTGTACATTCATAAACAATACAAAAATAAATAAAAATTAAAAAAATAAAAAGTAGAAAAAAAATAGCAACACCTGCTTCTTTTGGTACATTATTTTCTTGGAAAATTTTTTCCATCCCTTCACTTAAGATGTGCCATGTCCCTTGATTGGTTTCTTTGTAGACAGCATATTGCATAGGTTCTGTTTCCTAATTCCAATCTCCTATCTATTCTTATTTGATTGGGGAATTTAGTCCATTGAATATTTAAGTTATAACGACTAGATAGGTTTGTGTTGCTTCCTTTGCCTTATTATCCATCTTGAGGTTGGGTTTTAAAGTTTTCTTGGCTTCTGCGTTATGCTGTTTCCTCTTTCTAGGTGCCTGGGTAATGGTTGCTCCTTTCTTCTTTTCCTTTGAATTGTTCAAGTTTTCTCTGAAGGGTTGGTTTTCCGGTCATGTGTGTTCTTTGAACTTGTTTATGTCATGCAAGGTTTTTTCTCTTTCTTCACTTCTAATCACCATTTGTTGCTGGGTAAATATAACCTGGTGTTGGCATCTTTCTTTAACACTGGGGAATGGCATTGTCCATGGTCTTCTTCCTTTGCATTCATTTGCACTGAATAGTCAGTTTTAATTCCTGATTTGGTTTCCCCTTTAATAGGCATTGTTTTTCTCTTGTGGCTTTAAGGATTTTGTCTTTGTTTTGGGTGCTAGCATTTTAACTAGTGATGTGGCATGGAGAGTTTCTTTTCTGATCTTTTCTTTTGGAGTTCTATGTGTTTTCTTTATTTGTATTGAGTTGTCGTTTTTTAGTTTGGGGAATTTTCAGCTATTATTCTGTTGAAGATCTAATCAATACCATTCTCTTGGGATTCTTCTCCTTCCTCGATTCCTATTGGAAATGCAGAGGTTTATCTTTATCATAGTATCCCACAGCTTTTCCTGATTTTGTTCCACTTTTGTGTATTTTTAAATTTTCATAATTTTTTACTTGAGGTTTACTTGAAGTTGTTCTGTTATTTTCTAATTTTGTAGTCTTTTGTTCTGCTTCCTCTATTTTATTCTGAGGCTTTTTCCATTTTTCTCTTGTTGTGTTTTTTTTTTTTTTTATTTTCCTTTTTTTCATTTTTGCCTTCTGGATTTCTTTTAGTATTGCCACTTCCTTTTTGAGCTTCTCAATCTCTTCCTGTAGCCCTTTCTTTTGTTTGTTTCTTTCTTTTTTTTTTTTTTTTTTTTTTTCATGATTTTTCATGTGTCTATTCCTTATGGAGTTGTCATTCTCTCTCTCTAGGTCCTCCTGAGTTCTTCATTCTCTTTCTTAGTTCTTTCATTTTCTTTTAATCTTGCATTTCTTTAAGTATCTCACGATTGTGTTTCTGATGCGTGTCCTGGGCACGTCCCCACGTGGTATCCCACTGTGGAATCTTCCCACAGTGTTGGTAGAGTTGGTGTGGGATTATCCAGCCACGTTTTCTGCTTGTTGTTACTCTCTCGTGTTTTCCTGGCATATGGCTTCTCTCCTTCCCTGATTCCAATGTGTAGTCCCAAATACCTCTCTCTGTGTTGATGAGCTGTGCTTTGCTTTGCTTGCTCCTTCAGATGCCTTTGTAATCCAGTTGGCGGGGTGGCGGGGGGTGTGGGGGTGGTGGGGGTTGCTCGCCTTGGTACCTGTGCTTCAGGAGTCTTGGGACATCTCCAGATCTCAGACTCACACAACCCCACCTTTATACAGCGGGAGGATAACTCCGCCCCCAAAGCCCACAAAAGCCAATTAAGCCCAAAGACAACATAGATAACTGGAGTAAATCAAACAGACATCTGCCTTGGTGAAGTACTCAGCATCCTACCTACCTACCTGCACTTTCAGGAGGTCTTGTGGAATTATCCCCGAGGTTTGATCTGTTTCAATAGTGTCTCATATTTCTGGTTGTTCCACTTTTGGTTTTTTTAAATTTTTCATATTCTTATTTGAGCTTTTTAAGGTTGCTCTGTGTTATCTTCCAGATCTGATATTCTTTGTTGCTGCTTCCGTCGCATTTCTATTTCTGAGGCTTTTTTTCCTTTCCTTTCTTCTTGATTGGATGAGCGTTTAATTTCCTTTTGTTTTCATCCTGTGATGTCTCTTTCGTATTTCCATTTCCTTTTTTGAGCTTCTCAATCCCTTCTTGNAGACTGTCCAGACTATATTGCTATAAAGTTTCACCATTTCACTCGCCAATCACAGCCCTTATCATTTCTCACACCCTCTTCTGCAGATTGTTTCCTTATCCTTACTTAGAAAAAGGGGCACAAGCTTGTGAGAAGCAAAAAGTCTACTTTCTTAGAGCTTGTCATTAAGACTCTGGTCAGTTCTGGCTATTTCTTTCATGGGCTGGAACAGTTTGTTCAAGGAATAACCTTCCAATCCTACTAATGAGCTCAAAGCAATTAGATATATAGGTATTTTACAGTATATTTGTTATGGTAGGGTTACTTTGGTATAGGCACAAGATGTTTGGTGTATGTTTAATCCATGAATTTACATTTTCCTTCTGTAAAATATGACAGGTACTTTCTGTGGCTTTGTACACATCTCCTACACTACAGAGGATGTAATGTTTGGCATACTGTGGGTTATTCCGAAGGAGAGACTAATAAGCAATATAGATTGGAGATATACAGACTTATGGCTGCCATTGCTGCACTGTATTTCCAAGGCAGGTGAGGTTCAGCTGTGCTGATGTGAGGGAGTCTTTCTTGTCTCAAGGAGACCTAATATTTGCTTTATTGGTTTAGTGACTTGCAAGAATGCTCTTCTGGTATCCAGAGACATCTGTACACATTTGCAAGTCAATCTTCAATACAAATGTTTTCCCATGCTTACAATCAGGTCTTCAGCAGCGGGCCTTATCGCCTCCTTTCTTGCAGGTATCCCAGTTTCACGATGCAAGAAGCCTTTACCATTTTTTTTGGGGGGGGGGGGCCTTTGGCCTTTCCTCCTGGCCACATCTCCTTGGCAGAATTATCCATTGATGATATCAGAGTTCTTCTGTAATTAATATATTTTGCTTAAATGCACACCTTAAAGAGACTTTGGGTATCATATTTGTTTCTGAATAGAGAACAATCCCTTTTCATAGTTCCTATGTTTATTAGCCAAATAAAGAAGGCAGTTTTACCGGGGTTATAAGAGATTAACCTCTATAAAAACAGTTGGTTCCAATTTACAGTTAGAGAACGACCTCATCAATCATCATATTCTTCCTTGTTCTAGGAAGGGGAGGTAAGAATTCTCTCATATTAAATTTTTGCAGCACCTAGAAGGTAAGTTTCATTAGGACTCATTATAAACAGTTTTTACAAATAGGACAACAGAAGAGGTTTGATGCCCTGGGTTAAGCAGCCTGAGGCTTTTCTTCATTTCAATGTTTCAAGATAGGAACAGCCTTTCTGCGGCCACTTCTAGTACATCCCTACACAAATGCCCAAAGCTATGTCTTTTTCTTTTCTCAAAGTCCATTAATTTGGTGACATTTTGGCCTGTGGGAACAAACAAACATTTTCTTTTTCATAGTTTAAGTTTAATTTAATTGCAAAAAAGTTGGGCAAAAAGTTTTCACTATATACTGTAATCCCCCATTTTTATTTTAAAGGTTTTTATTTTTTTGACGCTCGATAGCCCTGATTGGGGTGTTATGGCTCCTCATGGCTACACCGATGAAGACGGACGGCACTTGAGAATCATAGCGTTTGTGGGATGACGACGATATCATGAAAGAAAGGACAGTGCGAGACATCTGGTGTGCAAAACTGGTGTTGGCGAGACGGAAGGATGAGATTAAGGGCGGGACTGTCTGTTCACTGGCAAGAATCACCGGTGCAAGATGGATGCGTCTAACACTAGTTAGTGATAACTCGGCGTTTGTTATGTCAATGTTCGCGTATATGTCTGTCTGGATACAGCATACTTGTTCTGGTGTCTACAGTGAGCCACCTGGATGGAGAGATGATAAGGATTGTTCACAGCTCAGACACGCGGTGATACTCAAAATTAATGTTTCTGGTATGTGAGAATAGGTGTTAGGTAATAGCGTTATTATGTACGACGCATGTCAGTAAAAGAAATTGCCTAAACAAGGTACTCTTACCAATCGAAAAAGTTATAGGAGACACTTTGGTATGTGCCTATTTCAAGGTTATTGTTATAGCAGATTTTTACAATAAAACAAATGTGGGACAACAACAACTTATATTTCCCAGGTATACATCATCTGGGCCATTACCAGATTTTTTAATCAGTCGATCATCGGTGATGTAGGTCTCAATGATACTGACAGTAGCTTTTAACAATATGTCACACTGGTATATGGGACGTGCTGTATGCACGATTAGTCTCGTAATAAATCCTGACTGAACTGTACTTCTGTGACAAGTGCTCTGGGCGAAAAATTGGCGAGTAGGACCGTGTTTGGACCACTTCATTGGTCATTGGCACCGAGACAAGGACTTATGATTTGGTAATGGCGCGATTGTGATAGAGTATGTTCACAATGACACGTGCGATCATGTTCCCTCTCCTCACAGCCATCGCGGACGCAGACGCGCGAGGGCCCCATATATATACACTGCTGTGTAGCATCGCCTACCCGATCCGCTTATCGCATGGTTTCTCGCGACTATAGGGATTCTAGTCATGTGTAGTCAGTATCGGTTTCATGTGTTTATTGCGCAATAGATGTGAAGTTGGATATGTGGTTGATGGTAGATTGATGGATACGGTCGTAAATTATTCATCCTTTCTCCACAAACAAAATCTTACAACTGGGTATTGTCGGCTAGGCAAGTGCCACAGGATGAGGGGAATACCTTTATCATTTGGTTTTTCTCCTTGGACTTTGGTTTACTTTCACTTAATTATTTTAGTTCCAATCCATTTACCTGCAAAATTCATGATGTTTGTCTTCGTGTTAAACTGGCTTGCATAGGAATCTCCATTGTGTTAGCATGTACCTGATCGCGATTTTCTCTATCCAACAGTGGTAAGTGATTGAAGGGACATTTGGGTTGGTTCCAGCTTTTCCTATTGTTGAATAGAGGCCTTGGAAAAAATATAGCTGTGGCAGTGTTAATTCTGTAGTAAAAGATGAGTCCTTGGAGGTATATACCCAGGAGTGTGTAAACTTGGTCAAAATGGCAAGCTCATTTTGAAGTCTAGCGTCTCCAAGGTTCCCCACACTGCTTTCCATAGTGGGTTACAGAGTGTTTACATTCCCACAGCAATAGATGAGTGTTCCCCTTCCCCACAACCATCTCCAGCACTTGGATCATTGTTTTCTTGGATCCTGGCCAAGTCTTATCAGAGTGAGATGAGAAGATATCTTAGAGTGGTCTTTAATTTGCATTTCCCTAAATGTTAGGGACTTGAACAATACTCACCATAATTCTCTTGTGAAGCTTATTGTTCTTGTACAGTTGGATTGTTTTCTTTCCTCTTTTTTTTTTTAGCCTATCTACTCGTAATGAATTCCTCCACTTGTTCTCTCCCCTGGTTCTTTGATTACAGGAGTGCTCATGTGTAGTTAATCTCCAGCGGTATGCATTCTCGCACCATATGTTATGAGTATGGTTGCATGGTCTGTCTGGTTTTTTGGTAGCTGTTAACCCTAAATAAGTGTGCGACGTGTATTACAGTAGTGGTTCCCCACTGTGTTTTTACTGACTATCCCTTATCTTGATCATGTAGAACTTTGAGTACTGGCGCCCCATATAGTGTCAGTGTTCATACTATCTTGTGCACTGCGTTCGAGCGAGTTGTCATGGGAGAGCTTTAAACACTATGGTAGGCGATGCTCATTCTGAACCACTTCCAGGAGTGGTTCAACGTTGTAATCTTGATCCATCTGGATGACTTTTGTACAGGGTAGGGTGAGGTTTTAATTTCATTCCTTCTACAATGTGGATCCAGTTTTGCCAACACACTTACTGGAAGTTTTGCTTTCCTCCATTAGGTGCCTCTTGGTCCCCCTTGCAAAATATAGAGGTGAAATTGTAATACAGCTCAGGTTGGGATCTTGAGTTTTATCCATGGTCAACTGGGTCTGGTTTATTGTGCCAATAAAAAGGGCTGTTTTATGACTATAGCCTGTAGTATAGTTTGATACTGGTATAGAGGATCCCCCTGTATTGGCTCTTTTTGCCTCAGGGTTGCTCTTGGCTATTGAGGGTTCTTTTGTTTTTCCAAATGAAATTGGGATTTTTTTCCAAGCCTGTGAAGAAAGCTCTGTGGATATTATTGATTAGGGGAATTGCCATTAAATTTTTACACGATTTTGGGTAGAAATGGACCATTTTACTAAATATTATTTCCCAATCCATGAGGCAAATGGAGAAAGGTTCCATCTTCTGATGCTTCCTCATTTTCCTTCTTCAGAGATTTAAATTTTTTTTTTTATAGAGTCTTTGGTTGGTCTTTGTTTAGTTTGGTTCCTAGGTATTTTATGTTTTTGAGGCTATTGTCTGTGCGACGTGGGAAGATCTCTGTGTATTCCTTCTTTCAGTTTGCTTGTGTTGGTGTAATAGAAAGGCTATCTGAAAATTTTTCTAGATTATTTGTATCCTGCCACTTTGCTTGAAGTGCTTAATCGTTATAGGTTGTTCTTGGGAGTTCACTAGCATCCCTTAGTAGGACAAATCAAGTATCATCCAGCAAAAAGGGATAGGCTTGACTTCCCTCTTTTCAATTAGGAAACTTTAATTTCCTTTTATTGACTTATTGCCTACAATGGGTTTCAATGCACTATATTGTAAAAGGAGTGGCTTGAAAAGGGGGCAGCCTTGCCAAGCTCCTACCCTTGGTGGATGGAAATGCTTCTGGTATTTCCCCATTCTAGGATGATATTGGCTGTTGGGTTTCTGTATATGGCTTTTTACATTTGAGGATGAATCCCTCATCCAATTCCTCTAGGACTTTTTCAACATGAAGGGTGCTGGATTTTGTCAAAGGCTTTTTCACAAGTTGAAATGGTGTGGTTTTTGTCTTTCAGTTCATTTATATGCTTGTGATGTTTATTGATTTCCGTATGTTGAACCATCCCTGCATCTCTGGTATGAATACAACTTGGTCATGATTGGAATAGATCTTCTTGATGTAGGTCTGGTATGTTCAATTTGCCAGTATCCTTGTTTAGAATTTTGGCATCTGTGTTCATTAGATAGTTGGGTTACAGTTCTCCTTTTTGGTTGTATCTTACCTGGTTTGTGTAAAAAGTGTGATGTGGCTCATAGAAGGAATATAAGAGAACTCCCTCAGTTTGTATCCTTCTAAACAATTGATACAGTAATAGTTGTAAGTCTTTTTGAAATATTTTATAGAATTCTGCTGTGAAACCATCTGACGGGCATTTTGTGGTTAGGAGGCTACTTATTACATCTTCAATTTCTTCATTATTGTTTGGTCTATTTATGGCTGTTGATTCTTTCTTGGTCTATGAGGCTTTGGTGATTCCCAGGATTTCAGATATTCATCCATTATCTTCTAGGTTTTCAAACTTAGTAAGTATAGGTTTTTAGTAGTTCATGTATGATTGTCTGGATCTTTTCAACAATTGTCTTTTGAAATGTTTCCCTTTTATCAACACAGACTATTGATTTGGATTGTTTTCCTCTCTCTGAGTTTTTTTTTTCTTTTTGTATATTGTAAGTTCTGTCCATTTTTTTTCTCTCAAAGAACCAATTTTGATTCATGATTTTTTTATATGATTTTCTTTGTTTATTTTCATTGATCTCTGCTCTGATTTTTGTTATTTTCTTCTTGTCTCTGCTATAAGGTTTCATTTGTTGTTGTCCTTCTCAAATTATTTTTAGCTGCGGGATGGTTAGATCATTCAACATTGTGCTTCTTTTCTGTTTTTTTTTTAATGTAGGCATTAAGAGCTTCTCTCCACTCTAGGACTGCTTATAAGGTATCTGCATAGGTTTTTCTGTGGTTGTCATCTTTCATTTGCTCAGAATCTATTTATTTCTTTGACCCTTCATTATTCAGGAGCAGTGTTTGTTTTAGTCTCCATGTCGTTCATTGTAGATTTTTAGGTTTATCCCTCAGTGTTGATATTGAAGTTTTAATTGCACTGTGGGTCTGATAAAAATGTGTTGGATTATTTCTCAATCTTTTTTATTTGAGCTTTTTTCCTTGTGTCCAGTATATGGTCTATTTTGGGAAGAATGTTCCATGGTTGCTGAGTATAAAAAATTTTCTTTGGTGGTTTGGTGAAATATTCGATAAGATGTCTGTGAGGTCATTGGTGATTGTATCATTCACTTCAGATATCTCTCTGGTTTATCCCTTTGTCCCTTGTTGATGCCTGTACTTAAGGATTAGAAAGGACCTTGTGCTCCTAACTTTGTTGGTTGACTTCCTTTTTCAGTGTTTCTACTTTCTTTCAGAGTTTGATTTTTTCTCCCTCTAGTTCTTTCTGGAGTTTGTCAATCTCTTTCTTTAGTTCTTTCCGAAGTTTGTCATTTTATCCCTCTAGGTCCTTTCTGAGTTTTTCATTCTCTCTCTTTAGTTCTCTGAATTCTTCTTTATTTTCTTTAATTTCTCTGCATAGGTCTGCAATTATTCTCTAAGATCTGTTTCTTGGGTCACCTCCAGGGGCATCCCATTGTAGCTATCTCCTACAGGGTTGGTAGAGCTTGGTGTGGAATTATCCTGCACCTTTCCCATGTTGTCCCTTCGTTGTGTCCCTGGCATGTGGGTTTCCCTTTTGTGATTTGAATCACAAATATCTTTTCACTATGTTAGAGGCTGGTTTTGCTGCCTCCTTCCGATGCTTTTTTTTTTTCTTTCTTCCTCCTTGTTTATGGAGTATTGACTTGTCTAGGTTTCAGGCTTTCAATTTTGTTTATATATTGGATATTGGAAGTCTAAGTCACTTTTCCCTTCTTGTTCTGAAGGTTCTCCAAAAAATGCCACTTGGATACTCTCTCATCAATTCCTGTTGGGGAGGGAGGATATGCCTATCTGTAGTGACTTCCAGGCTCCTGTGCTTCATGAGCACCCCCCACCCTCGCTCAAAGACACAATGGCACCCAACCAAACCCACCCAACACCGGCTACAAAGGCGAAGGGCGGCTCTGCCCAGACAGCCACCACCTACAAGCGTTTAGAGTTTAGACCCTTTTCTGGCAACCCAAGAATCAATCTACCCTAAAATCTACATGTCTGGAGTGACTTCTGGTCTCCTGTGCTTCAGGGCCTGCCCCCTGCACAAAGACACAATGACCGTGTGCTTCTAATCTATGCGTGCAGCAAACCTCTCATTCATTTAACTATTTTATATTTGTTCTGAGGTTTTCAAGGTTCAGATCTTGTACATTTCATTAAGTTGATGGCTAGATATTTCATTTTCTTTGGAGTGATTATAAGTTGTACTTAATTTTAAATTTTTGTTTCTGTGTAATAGTTATTCATTATCATTATAGATATTGGTGATATTTCTCTCCTTTTAAAGGTTTTAGGAGTGTAGGTAAAAATATGATTTTTTAAAATGAATTAAAGTGTCTATATTTTTGTTTGATAGTTGTTTTCCTTTTTTGGTTATTGACAGCTGGTCTCTTTTATTCCTTCATCTGCTTACTTTACATCATTATATATTTTTAGTTTCTTTATGTAGCAATTTTTAAGCTATTGCCTTGAACTTTCCACTTTCTTAGAATTGTTTCAACTTTGTCCAACATTTTGGACACTCTTTAATTTTCGAATAACAATGTTTTTAAATGTCCTCACTTAACTCCTTCTGTGATAAATGGAAAATGATTAATTTCTAAGCTTTTAAAGATTTCTCTTTGACTTTCTGTGATTGATTTATAATTTCATTCCATTTTGGCCAAAGAGCATACCTAGTATTGATTTGTTTCAAGGTTTACCTGTGGCATGGGAGTTTCTCTACCTTGCCCCCAAGGTATGTGAAGCCTACATTTTTGTGATTTAAGGGGGAATGCCAATTCAAGTTATTGGTGACATCCAATTCTCTGACATGACTGAGTTTTCTGTTGCTTGTACCTCTTGTTGGTAGTGGAGTATTGATTTCCACAAGTATAAATGTATATTTGTTTATTTTCCTTTGAGCTCTTATCAATTTTTACTTTGAACGTGTTCATTTCATTTGGATTGTACACTGGGTTGCTGTGCAATGCTGGACCTTTTTGAAATATATCATATTGTCTCTTGTAATTTCCCCCTTTTCTTTTAGAGAGAGTCTTCCTTTAGTAGACCAGGCTGGCCTCCATCTCACACCTGCTTCTGACTCCTGAGTAGTTGGATAAAAGTTATATGCTTCCTGGCTGTCCATTTTTCCCTTTTAATGTAAGGATTGAATGATATAGCTACTGAGCTCATCTTACTTAGACATTGTCTTAAAAAGAGCTTCTTTATATTGCACTGTTGCATAGCACTGATGTTTTAATCTACTTCACTATATGTTTTCTTATTTTTACATTTCAAGGTGATTTCATTCAATGATTTCATTCATTCATTTAATTCACTCTTTCTGTTTGTTTCATCAGCTTCTCATAACCTTTTTTTTGTCTTTTTCATCATCTAGGCTATTTGAAGCTTTGAAAATGATGCACTCTTTATTTGGACTGTTTGGGCACAGCACTTCTTCTCTGTGTTTTCTCATTCACTTGCTGGATGAATTAGTCAGTTCTGAGACAGAGTCTTGCTGTGTATCCAAGGTAGGTCTCAAGCACATGATCCTGCAGCCTCGTCCTCTAAAATGCTCAGAGTTTGGCTTTGCATACTATGCCTGAGTGTCTTGCTTCAGAGTTTTCATGGCAATAAATGATTTAGAGATAGCGTCATAATCTACTGGCATTAATGTTCAGTATTTTGAGTGAAAAGTAGGTCCATTTACCCTCTCAGTATTTAAAATACAAGTGTATTTCCTGGGTGGGCACTGATTTCATACCAAAAGGTAAAATATTTGTTTAAACCACCACATACCATTTACAATAGTATTACAAATGGGGTGGTATATTATATTCATTCCTCTTTATATTTATCTAAATATTGTTTCAAGTTTCATGATTTTTTGTGGTTTTGTATTCCTCTCTCTTATATTTGGAGATCTCTCTGGGGTTATTCTTTGAGTAACCAAGTCAAATAAATTATTTAACACTGCATATATACATGGTGAGGTCCTTTGTATTCCTAAGGATGTTTGGCAGGTAGGAAATTCATACAACACTTTGATCCTTTCATTATGTATAAATATTTTGCAACATTTATTTTTGTATCTGCTTTCAGAATAGAAAATTTTGACATTGAAAATCATCTTCTGCTCTTGGTAACAAGCTTTCTCTAGTGGTTCTCATGATATTACAGTTATTTCAATTTTTCCATCTTTAAACAGGATGTAGCAGGGTAGGAATTTCTTCTGAACCCTCCTTTTAGGTTTTCTACTTTTTCTTGTGTCCTGGGTCTATGAATTTCAGCAAATTTGATTAACTGCAGCCAGAGTTCATTTGCATGCTTTCAGTCTTATTTTCTTAGAACTTTCCTTCTAGACATTTGCTGTTAATGGTATTTCAGTTTTTGTATATGACTAAAACTTGCCACTTCTTTATATTTGAAGATTGGATTAATTTTATTTATCAGTCTTAAGTTTATTACTTGAATTCTCTCAGCTGTATTCTATTGTGAAATACTCTAGAGACCACAATTAACAGTTCAGTGAGATTTACAAAATGATTAATAAAAACCACATTGTACAGAATTTACTGAGTTGCTTTATTTTATTATATATTAGTTCATATTTCCACTTGGGTCTTAATTGTATTTCTCTTTGGATGACTAAAATTATTAACTTGTTTTAAGATAATCCATGACTATTTGTTAAAAACACTTTACTGTTGGTTCTTTTAAAACCCTTGTCTAATAATGACCGCATTTAGATTTATTTCAGCCTGGCATCTGCTGATTATTTTTCTCATTCAGTTTTTGACTTTTTTTATGAGATGTGGATTTCACTTGATCCTTAGCCTCTCTGTGTAATGGATTCCTAGGATCCACATCTTACTAAACGGATGTTTTTTACAGGAAGTGCCCTGCTGAAGTCTCACAGAATGGACAGGTTATAATTACGCATTCCTCCCTCTAGGATACACTTTCTCAGAGCTGTTCTATCCTGCCCTGATGCAGGTTCCACGGGGGCTGTTTCCCTGTTTGGTTTGCTCAGGAAGTAGAAATACCTTCCAGCCTCTAAACTCATCCTTGGGATGAATGTCGGCTTTGTTAATTACTGGCTCTAAAAGAGAAATGCAGCTTTCCTGACAGAAGTAAAATTTTAAATGGAGCTATTTTTTGTAGCAATTTTTTGATTGTTTTTAAGAGGGCTTTATTATTTCCTTTTTCATTTGCTTCATGTAAGTGTCAGAATTAGATAGCCATTTTTTCAAAATCTTTGCAAATCATTGGTATTTTACTCTACTTCTGATGAATTTAGAGATAACGTACATCTGTATTGAGTCCTCTAATCTAAGAAGTCCTTAGATTCTCCATTTACTGTTAGCTTGTTCTCTATCAAGTCTGTATTTTAGCCTACTGTGTGAAGAATTTTTAAATATTATATTAATGCCCAAGTTATCAATAATGTGTTGCTATCTAAATGTTTACTTAAAGTTATCTATGAGCGCCCTGTTTCTAATTTATTTCACTGCAAGTGACTTCTTCATTTACATTGCATCTAACAATTCTGTTCTTTAGTTACTACATTATCATGAACAATGATTTATTTTTTACAAATTCTTGTTACACAAGCACATCATCCATCAATAGTGACAATTTTGTGTTTTTTTCTTTACCTGTCTCTCTGTATTCTCCATTATTTATTGATATTGATATAGAAAGCTTCTAAAACATATACAAATAGGAATTAGTGATATGAACTAATTTCAATATTTTATTTCAATATTTACTTATAACTGTAGTTTTTAAAAACATTTATTGGATTTTTGTGTGTATCCATACAATATATTTCAAATACTATTGAAATTTTTATTATTTGTGTATACTCCATTTCAAATACTATTTCAAATACTATTGAAATATATTGTATGGAATATTATTCAATAGTATTTAGAGCCCCACCCCCATCCTCAGATTCCCTTACTACCCCATCTAATTTAATATACTTTATTATATACCACTGATGAAAATTCTAAGACATATTTCTTAAGTTTATTTCCTTATTTTCTGGGTTGGCATAACAATGATAATGGGTTTGGGTTCATCTGTTTTTATTATTTGTTTTGATTTTTGTTTTAGTGAGACATGGTTTAACTCTGCACCCTAAAATGGCATTAAATCGGGGCTGGAGAGATAGCCTAGCGGTTAAGAGCGCTGACTGCTCTTGCAGAGGACCCGGGTTCGATCCCCAGCACCCACATGGCGGCTGAGAACCGTCTGTAACTCCAATTCCAGGAGAACTCCAGTTCCAGGGGAATTCGAGACCCTCTTCTGACCTCCGCGGCATTGCACGACACGGGTGCACAGAACTACATGCAGACACTACACTCATACACATACAAAAATAAATAAAATTAAAAAAAATAATAAAATAAATAAAATGGCATTAAATCATCAACTGTCCTGCCTCATCTTTCCAAGAGATGGAATTACAAGCAGGTATCTGACCGCACACTTTTTGTATGTGAGTAAATGCACTTCCATGACAATCAAATATAAATTTACCTTTATAGTTCCAACACATATTGTAAAAATTTTTTCTGGTCTTTTTGAGACAGGGTCTCCCTGTAGCCCCAGGTGTCCTGGAACTCACTATGTGGACCAGGCTGGCCTTGAACTCACAGAGATCCACCTGCATCTGCCTCCCACATCCAGGATCAAAGGCATGCACCACCATGACCTGCACTCTTTTTAATTTTTTAAAGTATTCTTCTATATGGTGATGATGTTGATTATTGTTTTAACAGATCCTTGTGGACTTAATACTCCCTTTATTAGTTGTTTTATCCTTTGGGAAATCTTATGAATGTGTGCTGTTATATTTTATCTTTTCCCAATTACTGTGTCCACAATCTAGTGTACCTTTGTAATTAACAAGCTACTTTTTATTCCTTCAGTGAAATCTTATTTCCTACCCAACCATGCTTCCATACAATGGGGCCTTATGGATTTGACTTTCATATCTTCACCTTGACTCATGAATGTTTTGCCCTACAACTCTAATAGTCTTAGAAGACAATGAAAGATTGTGTTTATACTGCTTTCCATAAAGTATCAACTCACTAATTCAAAGGTATCATTGTGTGAAACTATTCTTGGGAAGATATATAAAAACATCAACTCATCCCAGTGAGAGAACTGATAACAGACTACTGTAAGGACACCACCAAAGTCCAATTTTGGAACCAATGTCGTTTTATTGGATTTCCTTATAGGAGTCTTGGGGATGGGTTACTTCTTGGATCAGAAATGACTCAAAGACACACACTTACCCTAGCATGGGTGAGAGCTTAGGAAAAGGGAAACTTGCTGGTGCAATGCACAACCTGAAGGCTGCTTAACAGGTGGAGAGTGCCACTAGACAGTTTCAGTTCTAATGGTTGGAATCTACTTATGGTTCATATGTAAATGAGGTCATGTTTCTGTGCTCCATTAAACTTACAAAATAAGCCAGGTTCAGTTTCATAAACTCAGTGTCTGTGATGTATGGGCAACCTGAAATAATGAAAGATTTTTAAAGCATACCTAAAATAGAAACATTTTGAATATTGGTTGCAAATAATGTTATTTCAATATAGAGAAAACCAACCCATGATAATCTATAGAAACTGGATCAAATCATGGTCAGTGTTTAAATGAAGCTGTCTGAAACCCATGACATGACATGACATGACATGACATGTTTAAATGAAGCTCTCTGAAAACCATCATTATGTGAAATGGTACATGGCAAAAACTATTCATACATCAATAAAAATAAATTGAAACAATTCAGATAAAGGAACCTGATATGCTTAACTGAAGCTATCTGTATGAATTCCATCATTATGTGCAATGATACATGTCAATAACAATTCATAAATCAATGAAATTAATACAATTCAGAATTCTCGGAATTAAGTAAATTCACATCCTTGTTACTAACCAAAACTGTACAGGCAATAAGGCAATTGTCATAATGGTAACGAAAATCCAAGATTTTGAAGGGATAAACCAAATGAAGATCAGAACAAAACCACGAGCTAAACATGAAAAACCTTCTAAGGATCTAAAAGTAAATTATATAATCTAATTGGCTATTGGCTCTCCCCTTGGAGAAATAACCCATGGCTGATGCCACAAGCTTACATCCTCTACAGGTTAGATGTTATAAGCCACAGTAAGACCCTGTCATATTTAACAGGGGGGAAAATTGTAATTCATGGATTAACATATCCAAACATGTGTCTATGCTAAAGTAACCTACCATAACTATTAGTGCTGCTTAAATACCTATATATCTAATTGCTTGTTCTTCATTAGTAGGATCGAAAGGTTATTCCTGGACAAACTGTCAGCCCATGAAAGGAAACAGCCAGAATTGACCAGAGTCCAAGTCAACAGCTCCAGAGAGAGTGGACTGTTTTACCTCTCATCCACCTGTGCCCCTTTTCTAAGCCTAGGGAACAACCTGCGGAAGAGGGGGCGTGGTAGAATGTAAGGGCTGCGATTGGGGTGAATGGTGAAACTACAGCAATGTAGTCTGGACACTCATTTGATCAACTTGATTGAACAAACAACCTGTCACCCCCCACTGGATGGTGGGGCTGTAGGTGTTTGGGCACAACAGCCTGCAGATAGGTTTTGCATGAAGGATGCTTGTACTCATGGATTATCACTTATAGCTAAAAATGAAAAAAAAAAAAGAGAGAAAGATGCAGGACAGTTATGGCAGAATGCATGATCTGGGATGGGGTGGGGTGGGGGTGGGGGGGGAAGGGAAAGGGAAATATGCCTGAACTGAATTGGAAAATGATGTATGAAACACACAAAGCATCAATAAAAAAAATGGAATCAAAAGTTTGATTGTATTTTTTTCCAAATAAACTTATAGGCTAAATTGAACAAAAATGAATAATGTCAAAAAATTTAAAGAAACATAACAAGGAAAACTCGACCTTAGGTAGAGAGATTGTAAATATAAAATAGCATGCCTTTAGTCCAGAAATGAACAGTGTACCATGTGAAAAGCATAGTCCACACACTTTGAAATATGACAAAGTAATATTATGTATTGTTCCAGGAAATGATGTACTGTTAAGCCATTTTACACAACATAAAATATTACAAACACTATAGATAATACTTTAGAAGGGCTGTTTTCTTCTCACATTTCTGTTGTATATAAAACAGATTCTGCAATTATATGTACTAACTTTTGATGTTTTTGAGTTCACCAATAATATTTCATCAAAAGTATAGAGAAACAAAAAGGATGAATTCCCATTATAAACAAACATAAAAAATTGTTATATTGCTTTTTGAAATATTTCCAGAAGAATCTCAGGGAAGGAGAGATGGCACAGAGGTCAAGAGATCTGAATGCTCTTGCAGCATACCCAGGTTCAAATCTCAGCACCCACATGGCGGGTAACAACTATCCATAAATCCATTTCCCGGGACTCAGATGACCTCTTCTTTTCTCCACAGGCACTGCACAACATGGGTGCACTTCCATGCATGGAGACAATATACTCATACATATAAAATAAAAAAAAACTTTTTAAAAAAGAAATATTTCCAGATGAATATTAAAACAATAATGATTTTTCCACCATGTCAGCATTTCGTAAAATTGTAAATTTCAGGTTGAAGCTTTGGTTTTGAAATGTGATTTTACTCTGATACTCCTATAAGACTTGGGCTTAATGTAATATCATGTGTTTGAAATAATTTTGTTTAAGAATCTGTCATAGCTCAAAGTTACATGCAAGGTTCAAGCTTGAAAATTTTCTCTATACTTACATATTTCTAACTGAAGTAATAATCTGGATTAGACATTCTTTAAAATGACTAATATTAGAGCTTGACATGTAAATAAAAACAAATCATAAAAATAAAGATCTTAGATTTTAAGCCATTATTTCACTAGATTTTAATGATTAATTTAAAGGTTTAAAATTATCTTAAGAATTTACTCCAGACTCTTCTTTTCTGAATGAAAACTGCTTGTTGCCTGATTAAGTCAAAGCAATATGGAGACTGCCTCTGTCAGCAAAGTTTAGCTGACAAGCCTATGTGGTTAGAATGCTGATATAGCTATCTAGAACTATTTTCATTGTGTCCTTATGAAACTTCCTGAATTATGTTTTTCTCAGATGAAGACTTCTGCAATGACTTTGAGACAAAGGGGGTTTTAGCATGTTTTTCTTTTCTAAATTTATAATAATTTTCTTTGTTTGAATACTTTGCTGATAGCTAATTGATACATGTCTTGATTTTTCTCTTTCATAGTCATCAATATTTTTCCTTTGTCCTGTACATTCACTGTTTTGTTTATTGTATTTTGTGGGCACTTTCACTTCTGGTCTTATATGCTTTCTGTTCTCTATGCCTCTAATATCCCTGATAGGTATTTCTTTCCTTAGATTTCTGAAGTTTTCTGTGATTTTGTTAAAAAATATATTCTGTGTCTTTGACTTGGCTTTCTTCTCCTTCTTCTATATGTATGATTCATTAGTCTGGTATTTTCATATTGTCCTTTTCTGGTTTATTTTAGATTTAATATTTTCTTTTATTGAATAATACATTTCCTCAACCTTGTTTTCAATATTTAATATTCTCTGTTCTACTTTATCAAATCCATTTTTGATCTTTTCCTCTGTACTTTTTGCTTGAGATCCTAAGGAATTCATTTCATGTTTTTGTTTCAGTTTTTCTTCATTGAATTCTAATTTCATTCCTTGAATGGTTTTTATTTCATTCAGCTATTTGTTTCTGTTTTTATGGTTTTAATTTATTCATATCTCCTTTAAGTTTCTTAAACATATGTACAGATTGCTGTTTCCAAATTGTGTATTGTGTATTGGCTTGGGTATCAGCTAGGTTGCCACTCTCAGAAAATATTACGATGGGAATGCTGATCTCTGGAGCAGACATCTTGTCTTGCTTATTCGTGTTGTGTTAACTTAGCCTTCTGGAGTTATGTCAGCGATTGTGTTTCTTGTTATGAACGGCTGATCTTGTCTTTGTTGAGTGGATATTTAAAGCTTTGTTTGCTGTTCCCTCAACCTGTCATATTATGTCTCTTCTTTTTTGATATGTCACTGAAGCTAGGGATAGTTGGTAATTCTGATTCCAAGGTTCCAGGAAAGACTCCAGTCAGTCCTCAAGTGGCCAGATGAGATGGATGGCTGGTAGGAGAACATCTTGGCTAACAGATCTGTGTTTGGTTTTCCTTGGTGGAACAAAGGTTATTCCAGTTTGGTGATAACTAAGAAAACCTGTTAATGTAACTATTGACTAGCTTTGACTTTGGGTGGTGCATAACCCCAGCTACGCCTAAGAGTATGTCCAAGGGCAGATTGCAGCTCTCCAGAATTGACCATGCTGGACCATTGTGAAGCCTGTGCCACCCCAGGTAGACATGGGAGAGTAGGGTTGTTGACAAGGTCGGGCCAGTGTTCCCAAAAGTCTAGTGGTACATGCAGGTATAAGACATGCAGGGAACCTGCAGAATCCATATAGCCTCGGCACTGGAAGAACAGGGAGGGAAGCCATGGACTGGAAACTCATAGGTATAAAAGAGCTCATGATGTTACGGACTCCTAACACGGCAGGTCCGTATAGCTCTGCAACCTGAGCAAGCAGCTGCATGCTACTGATGGAGAGCTCCGAGGTCCGCAGGAGCCAGCATGTCTCAGTTGTGCATGGATTTGTGTGACTAAGCAGACCTGAGAGCTGAGCTGATCGCTTCTCCATTCTTTACACCCTCATTGACCTTTTCTATAAGATACAGAAGACAAAGTATGTGAAAACTCTGGACTGTCTTAGATGGCAGAAAAGACCGCTGATAACCAATCTGTTTTCAGGAATCGTTCCTCTTCCTGAAATTTCTTCCTCTAATATCAATATATGATGAAATAAGGATCTGACCAGACCAATTCTTTACACTCTGACACTGGGTGCTGAGTGAATTAGAGGAAGAGGTAGATTTCAGAACTATAGGATAAAGAGGAATACATTATACTTTGACAATTTTACTGGGCCATATTTTCGGAAGTGATAGCTCTGCTAACGTCCTGGAATTATGATTGAGTCAATATGCTGCATCTATAATAAAAGTACTGTGTGGCCATGAATTTTATTGGTATCACAATAAATATAGATTTTCAAAATACTTATTCTACCAGTGGTAAATTGTTTTGCTCAGGAAAAATGCTTGCAATTAACTTACACATCATTTAACATCACGGACAGTCAATGTTAGAAAAAAAAAAGAATGGCATAACATTTTATGTAATTTATTTGAGTGGATCCTTTATCCATCAATCACACTACTTGGATAGAAGGGTTTCTATGGGAAGATGGCCACATTTGAAGCTTATGTTGAAAACTATAAATAAGTTTATAGGGTATAACACAGTGTAGAATCTACTGGATTAAAACAGGTGCTGTCTTGATTGTACTGCATGAATTTTTGAGCAGTTATTAAAGATTATGAGTAAGACTTATAAATAATGGAAATATGTATTGTTTAAAAGAATGTTTACTCTCAACAAGAAAGCTAACATGAACCTCTAAGACTTAAACGTCTATGTCAATGTGTACACACAATGGAATAGAAAGGAACAGGGAACAGACTGGCCACAGTTTGAATGTAGATTTCTCAATTTTCTCATAGTGGGGTCCTACTGTTGTGGCAGCTATAACAATTCCACTGGATAAACTTGTCTATAAAAGGTAGCAGCTGTATCTTCTTGAAAAATAACTTACATGAGGACACTGAAAGCTACTAAAATAGTAGAAACTGAAAACAAATGGAAACATTTAGAGAAGAGGTGTCAGTAGCTGTGTGCATTAACTTTTTTCATTTCAGTGTATAAGCAATTGTAAAACAGCTTCCATATAACCAGAATGAGGAGTCAGAAAGCAAATAATAGGACTTACCAAAAAGGCATAAAAACTATGACATCAATTACTGGAAGTATTTTTCTTCATTGAGAAATCCCAAAGTCTGAATACATATAAATATAAGCATATACTGTATATATATATATATATATATATATATACAAACACACACACACACACACACACATACACACACCAATAAAATTTTGGTTGATCCTTGTGATCATTAATCTCTGTTGTCAACTGGAGGAGGATTTAGAATCACAGTAGAAACACACCAGATATGTTTCGGAAAGTGTTTCCTCAAAGATTTAACTGAGGACAGAAAATCCACACTAAGTGAAGGGTGCACTGTCACATGAGGTGGCATCCTGAACCAAATCAAAAGGGGAAGACACCTGTGGTTAAACATTCATTTATCCTACTGCTGGTGCAATGGGACCAGCCACTTCATACTCCCGTTGCCTTGACTTCCTCATGAAGGTGGACTGCGTCTTCAAGTACTGAGACAAAAGGAGCCCTTCTGTCCTTCCTTAGGTTTCTTTTGTCAGAAATCTTGCAGCAACATGACAAAAGTAAGAAATCCAGCCTCTGTGCTTGCAGTTCAAATTCACAAATAGAAAGATACAAACACCTGAAAGCGTTTGACTAGCACACAGAAAAGACAAGCTTGGGTGTATAGTTGATCCAAATTAATTTCCTCTTGGAATTAAAAAAAAAAACTCCTTTAAGTAGAAAAATAATGTAATTCACGAGTCCTTTGATAAAACCAAGAATGTTCATTCTATAATATGAATCATTAGAAAAGTGAAGAATCTATAATGCACTACCAAAAAATAAAGAACTGTTAATATAAACCAAGTTCAGATAATCCAGACATTGAAATAAATAGGTAAAAGTAACATAGAATGTACATTCACTGCAAACATGTGCCAGTAGACTGAATGAAGTCTGCAGAGAAATGCAAACTGCAGAAAACACTAAGCAGCATGCTGGAGATTTATTAGAGAGAGGATATCACATTAGAAATAGAAAAAGGCTGAGCCTAAGGAACTGCTTCTGGAACATAAAAGGGAACTGAGAACTGGAAACTCGGACGACAATATCAGGATATCAGGTGCTAAAGTAATCGAAAATCACAAAATCAAAACTGAAGTCCCAGGCAGACATAGGGCATAAAAATTAGCCAGAAAATTTGAAGTAATTAGAATGGTATAATTTTTTTTAATTTTTTATGTGTATGAATGTACTGTCTGCATGTAGTTTTGTGCACCTGTGTTGTGCAATGCTGCAGAGGTCAGAAGAGGGTGTCTGGATTCCCCTGGATAATGAGTTAAAGATGGTTCTCAGCCACCATGTGGATGCTGGGGATTGAACTTGGGTCCTCTGCAAGAGCAGTTGGCGCTCTTAACCACTAGGCCATCTCTCCAGCCCCTAGAGTTGTATAATTTTAAAACATGTTGAAATATCTGAAATTTGAGACAAAACTATTGCTTTAAATTTTAAGCATGATAAATATGAATTTGTAGCTACCTACATACATTATAATGATGAAATGGTTAATGTTCTCTGTCTAATTCACTAGATTCAGAGAGCTAGGAAGTTATGATTGTTCAGCAAGTCTATGAGCATGCTTCCAGGATTAGCGCATGACTGAGTGCTAATTAGTCAACTGAGTAAAACTGCCCTGTCATCAATGGGAATGGGGTCACTATTGTTTGAACAAAAATACAGAAAATTGATTGGTTTATACTTGTATTGTTTGAAAGTGAACATTCACCTCGTACTGAATAAAATGACATTGAAGATCATGACGGATTTTTTTCTAGATACCTATTACATACAAACAATGTTAAATTATGTCTTATTATTACAACAGACTCAATGGAACCCAGAAAGCATGTAAGAATCAGTATTTGTTGAAATACCAAAAATATAACCCAGCAAAAAGTATCAAGGGGGCTAAATGTTAAATGATGACATCTACACAGTTGAAAGATTCTTACATATCAAAGAGAATGGTATATAGTATTAAGTCAGGGAGGAGTGTGATAGCTTAAAAGATGCCTGTTATGATTAGTAGAGCAACCAGCATAGTACTTTAACTGCTTTGAAAATGGATATGCAAACAAACTACAAGAGGCAAAGGAAAAACTCAGCAGAGACTGAGTAGCAACAGTGACTATATCCTCACCACTGAGTACAAAAAGAATAAAGAAATCTATCACAGTCCTCATGATAAGAATGATTATTATGTTGAGAAAACAGGAATATAGAGAAGTGTTTGGAGCCATCCACTTACACACACAGCCTGCTCTATACAAAACAGCGCAATGGAGATAAACACAAGAGTCTTCTCTAATGAATCCAGGTGAAGGAGAAAAAAGGCAAACAACATCTTCAATTCAAGATGACTCTTTAGCCTAATTCTAGGGATTAGTTTTTTTTTAATTTTTTTAATTAATTTTATTTATTTCTGTATGTGTATGAATGTACTGTCTGCATGCAAGTCTGTGCACCTGTGTCGCGCAATGCCGCGGAGGTCAGAAGCGGGCGTCGGATTCCCCTGGAACTGGAGTTCTCCTGGAATTGGAGTTTCAGACGGTTCTCGGCCGCCATGTGGGTGCTGGGGATCGAACCCGGGTCCTCTGCAAGAGCAGTCGGCGCTCTTAACTGCTAGGCCATTTCTCCAGCCCTAGGGATTAGTTTTTACAAATCTTTTACAAGCGATTGTTCTACCTGTTTGAATAATCAGCTCAAAAGATAATTAGTTATTAATAAATAAAATATTTTTTAAAGATTGCCTTCTCCTGACCTCTGAGAGCCTTTCATGACATGGGTGCACTTACATACATGCAGACAAAACACTCATATACACAGAATAAAAATAATAAATAAAAATAATTTTAAAAAAGACAATTTGTTAAAAATCAAACCAATGACAATATGTGTTTATAACACAAAACTAAAATGATTGCAAAGACACATGAAGGTTGGGAAAAATAGAAGGCTCACATGCTAGTGAAATTATATAATGTCAGGTGTTGTTGAATTTCCTAGGTTTCTAAGGATAAAGACACCCATGTGATGCTAATAGTATAAACTAATGAAAAGGATAGAGCACACTAATGTGTAGGCACTCAATAATGTAACTTAGGATACATAAACCGGAGCTACAATGCTAGGCAGGAAATGGTTACACTTAGAATTGGAGTTTTATGTCAAAAACTTCTTTGAATGATGAAACAGACAGGATTATCTCAAAGTTTTATTAAAAATCTTTAAAATATGATGAAACATCATGTCCTTGTTATTGGTTACTAGTGCTCCAACTAAAAATAGCAGAGATACTATTTTTGAGATGACATGTCCACTTTCAGTAACTGGAAAAAGATGAAAAATTAAATACAAAACAGCAGGAGACAGGAAATAAAGGAAATAAAGCACACAGTACAGTAAAATTTAAAGTATTTAATATGATAGCTTAATATAGAAGTACAAAATAAAAAATATTGGAAAACTTAATGGGGCCAGTAAGCACATCTTCCCCAGGAGGAAGGCAGACAACATGTACCTATTTATGTACCTAATATATTAATACTTTAATATCTTCTAGCAAGAATTTTCTAGATAACCACATACTGTCTAGAAGTTTGGAGGGAAAACCACATATGTCCAGCCTGTTACTTCAGTTAGGCACATTTTGTAGTCTAAGTTGTTCTTGAAGTTCAGTCTTTGAGTCATTCTCTATTTATGTGTGGAGTACTAGTAGTGATCTTATTTCTGGTAAGGGAAGATTCATCTACATTCATGAGCAGGGAAATCTGTGGAGGGAGCAGGCAGCAGGCATTGTCCACTGGCCCTCAGCTGGTGAGTTGGAGTTCCAAAGATAAGTGGAGGTGAGAGCTTATGGGATAAAATATATCTTCATTGAAATGGATTTATCATGGGACAAGCTGCATACTACAAAGATGGAGTCTGGTTTATGAAGAGGAAGGGGTTAAGGGCAAAGCCCAGCCCACAGTGGGTTTTCCAAAATGCTGATGTTCTGCAATGCTCAAGAAAACACACAGGACTCCACTAGCATCGTGTTGGGGTCGGGGCATATAAAAAGCTTGCCACACAGGGCTGGGGGGGTCTCTCACCATTTTGTCATCATGGGTATAGCGCACAGAATTCATGCCAGGAAGCCAGGCAGCCATGTTGGGGAAGGAGAAGGGCTGCTCAGCTAGTGAGTGAATTTTTTACTCCATAACTTTAGTAGGCAAGCCTAACAAACCCTCTAGTCTTCTTGAAATTAAGATTGGAGAGTCTGCTCATTCCTTTGCACAGTAAATGGAAAACCTGAGGCAGAGGTGGGCCCAGATGCTACCTGTGTGGGTACCCTCCAGAGGGAAAATTCTCTGTGACAGTGCTACAACTGTGTATTGAGGAGGGACCCAGTGTACATCCTCAGACAGCAGTGTTATGGTAACGGAGAGGGAGATGCAAGAGCTGTGTTTGTGGAACAAGAAGCATTCAGTGTAGACTCACAGACGATGATGATAGGATGTCAGAGAAGAGGGAAGGTGGAGCTACTTGTGAACCGAGCAGGAAATCAGGTCAGGTCCTGAGATGGTGATGTTAGGACGCCAGAAAGATGCGAAGGTGGGAGAGTCCCTTGGATCAAGGACGCACTAAGCTTGGGTCCTCAGATGTTTGCATTAGGATATGGGGGTGTGGAAGGAGATGGGAGCCATCTGTTGAGTGACGAGCACTCAGAGCAGGTCCTCAGATTGAGGTATTAGAGTACTGTGGAGAGGGGAGGTGAGCCACTGTGTGCATTTTGAGTTTTGAAAAGCCACTTATTTGTAATTTATCAAGAGCTAGAAGATGGGAATGTTTTCTCAGGCGCGAATAAGTTTGTTTATTCAGCTGCCGCAAAGTCTTGCTGGGACTTTCTCCCTTCGGCACGAAAAGCAGACTCTTCCTTTACGTTTACTCAACAGTACAGCAGCAAAGGTGGGGAAGGATGTCACACAGCCCGACTCTGCTCCTGTTTAATCTGCTGTAATTGTGGATAATCACTCACTAAAGTAGATACAATACAAAAACAAATCAATTAGCCTAACGTCTAAACCCGCAGGATTATGTACACATGGTTACAGAAGGAGAAGTAGGCATATTGTGTTCAATGATGTGTGAGAACAATCAATGAATCAAATCTAGAGGATAATCACGAAGTTAGGAGATCCAAGAGCTGAAATTTTGTTATAAAGTAAGTGCAGCTTTCCTTGAAAAAGCCTAGGTGGAATACTTAGATGAAAAGAAAGCATTACAACAAAGAAATAGATGAACTTTGCCTGCAATATGAATAATGCAGTAATCAGTAGACATTTACTGGCCAATTTCCTACCTTCAAGCCAGTGCTGCTTACGGCTAGTGCAAAGTACTGTGTTGCCCTTCCTCCCATTCTAAGGCTGTCTATAGGTTGAAAATGAAGTCTAACCATTTGTATTTTTTTTCTCCTCCATGTGTTTATATCTATGCACATTAGAGGCCCATATATCGCTCGCTCTTTCTAAGCATGTGTATTTTAGGTTTGCCGAGATTTGTAGGGAAGTCATTCGTTTAAGATGTTTTGTAGTTTTCCATTGGAAGAAGCCACCATGGTATTGATTTTCCTTCAGTGGCATGGCTGGTTGGCTTCTCCCCTCCTTATTGCAAATCTTACACTGACAGTCTGACTGTCTTTCAAAACTCAGACTTTACTTGTGGCCAGTCCTCAGGAAAAACCCAGGATAAGAACTGTGTTTTCATTGGATATGTTTCCCAATGTAAATAGATATCAAATAGCTTTATAAGTTGGTTTGACCAGTTTACTTGGCCAGGGCCCCCATTCTTCGGGATGAGGATTGATTTTCGTACAGCAAACGGAGACCATATGTTTATATGAGGCTTCTGAGGTCCTTGTTCTGCCAGGGGTGTGCAGTTCCCATGGTGTGCCCATATTTGGATCTGCCCTTCTGCTCTTGTTCTCTTGGGATGATTGTTAGTCTTTGTTAATGTTTGTCTTTTCTTGCTTTCATTTCATATACCTCTTGTTATGTTGCCCAGGGCGTTCCCACACTCATAACCCTTCTGCCTCCACCTACCAAGTGCTGGGACTATAAATGACTGGTATGTTTTCATGTATTAGGGAGCTGGATTTCCACTTCTGCAAAATGCTTTATGTCTCTTCTGCCCCTTCCTAGAATGGATGCTTTGTCTGCATGTAGGACTGATTTCTACATTCTTTGAAGACTATGTGAAAGAACTTTGTGCAGTCTATATCCTTCCTTAATAATTCAATCTATATCTTTTTACATTTCTAAATTTTTTTTTATATTCTATTCAGGAATATGTGTGTTTTGTCTGCATGTATGTTTGTGCACCACTTGCATGGAGTGACCATTGTGGTCAGAAGAATCTGTCAGGTAGCATGAACTAGAGTTATATATGGTTGTCAGCTGCCCTGTGGGTGCAAGAAACTGAACATAAGTCCTCTGCAAGGTCATCCAGTGTTATTAACTGCTGCACATCTCTCCAATTCCTTAATCTATGTCTTTTTAGTATAAATAATTTAGAGTTTAAACTGTCACAATAAAAATTTTATTTATTTTATTGTTTTTAATGTGTGTGTGTGTGTGTGTGTGTGTGTGGCAAGGTATGTGCACATGATTGCAGGTGACTATGGACAACAGAAGAGGGCACTGGATCTTCCTGAAGGGAGGTCCATGCAATCGTGAGCAGCCTTTCTAGCACTCTGGAAATGAGCTAAGGTCCTTTTGCTCAGCACTGCACACTCTTCATCATTGAGTTTTCTCTCCAACTCCAAATTTTTCTTTTCAAATAAAATTTTCACTTATTCTTTGAAAAGTTCATGTATATGTGCAATGTAATTTGATTATTTCAAAACCCCAATTTCCTCCTGCCTACCTTTCCTAATACATGTCCTCTTGATTTTTTTTTATAATCCATTGGGTTTGGTTAGTGCTGCCCATATGCTGATGACTTTGAGACCATGCACTGGAGCTGGCTCCCCCTACCAGGCCCAAACCCTCAAAGAAAAATGACTGTCCCTCCTGCCAACAGCCCCTACTTGCTAGGGGAGGGGCTGTCCTCAGGACGTCCTCCTCCATTCATGCTGGATGTTTACCTGGCTTGATCCTGTACAGGTCTTAACCAGGCGACCAGCCACAGGTAATGTGAGTTTGTGTGTGCAACGTCCACGTCATGAAGGAATCCAGGTTTCATAGTATTCACTCCCATTCTCTGGCTGTCACATCCTCCCTAGTTAGCACAAAGGATGTTACCCGAGTTTTTAATTGTGAGGGAGAGATGATTGACAGAGATGTCTCATTTATGACTAAGCAGACACAGTTACTCATTTTCAGCTTTTTGGCCAATTATGAGTCCAACTGTCCTCTGCAAAAGCAAGCTTCTCTGACCAAGGTTGAAAGAGCACAGATATATGGGGATAGACATAACTACTTAGAAAACAGTCTAACAGCACAGCTATTTAGGAAAACTAAAAGTCCATCAGGTCCCATGTCTGTTTCCCAAGTACCCTGGAGCTTGATCATTCTTCCAGGGGTCATATCCTTAGATGAACACTCAATTTCATTACCCCAGCAGCTTTTGATTGCCAAGAGAACCTCAGCTAGGTGTGGGGCTTTGTGCCCAAATCCCAAAGTGCTGGGATCTTGTCTGGCTTGTGCAGAGCTTGTGTCACAATCACTGTTTTCAAGTGTGCATTTTCCCTGCTATGTGCAGAAAACATGGTTTTGATGCAGTCCTCTCTTGCCTGTCTCTTATAATCTTTCTTCATTCTTTTCAAGACTACCCCTGATCTGTGGGGGAGGAGTGTGATATAGAGCTACGGATTCAGTGGAATCTCCATCAAATTTTCTATGCTGTTCTTCACAAAATGAAAAAAGTCTCAAACAACCAAAGCACAGGCTTCCAAAACCGTCATGAATAATAGAAGAACTGCAGTCATCACCATCATGATTTCAAATTACTACACAGTTACAGAAATAAAAACAGCATGGCATTGGCTTAAAAGAAGATGTATCACATCAATGGAATAGGATCGAGGACCCACATAGAAGTCCGCAGACCTACAACTACCTGATATTTGACAAAGAGGACAAAATTTATATTTTAGAGAAAAGATGCATGTTTAATGAATGGCATGGTCAAACTGGGTAGCTACATATAGAGAATGAAAGTAGATTCTTATCTATGACTGTACAGGAAACACAACTCCAAATTCATCCAGGACCTCAACATAAGACATCATGTTGCTGAGTCTGATATAGGATAATATAGAGAATACATTGGAACTCACAAGCCCAGGAGAGGAATTTTTGAAGAGCCAGGCATCACAATATTTGATAAATGGAAACATGAAAATAAAAAGCTTCTGTACAGCATGAGTATTCATTTTATTTTTCGGCATTCTGATGTCATGATTCCAAGTGTCATCTGTTGAAATGCTGCTTTTCTCCAATGGATATTTTTGGCCAGTTTGTCAAAAATCAGATAACGGTGCCCAGCATGGTGGTACGTGCTTGGGGAGCAGGGGCAGCTATATATCCATGATTTTGAGACCAGTCTGTTCTAGATAAAGAGTTCCAGGACAAACAGCATCACACAGTGAGTCTCTGAAACGAAACTCCATGGAGAGATGGCAAGAGGCTAATATACAAGTCCCATCCCCAACATGCACATAGTAGCTCACAGCAGTCTGTAATTGCAGTTCCAGCATGTCTGATAACCTCTTCCTGCCTCTGCAGGTACGAGGCATACATGTGATATACATACACATAGGTATAAACAAAGTATTCATACACATCAAATAAATAAGGACAAGTAAAATGAAAAATATCATGTAACTGTAGTGGAAATATCTCTGGGTTTTCTCTTCTATTTCATTTTTTATATGTCTGTTTTTATACCACAATCATGTTTTTTTTACTACAATGGCTCTGTAGTATAATTTGAAGTTACCAGATATCTCTGGTAGTATGTGTTTGCTCATAATTGTTTTGTCCATCTTTCTTTTTCTGTTTTTTGTTGTGTTTTGTTTTGTTGTCCATCTTTCACCTTTTGTACCTTTATATAAATTTTGGGATCACTTTTTTCATGTCTGTGAAGAATGTCCCTGGAATTTTTATTAAAATTGCATTGAGTTTTAGAGTGTTTTTTGTAGGACTAGCATTTACAGAAGATTAATTCTGATCTATCTTTTAGCCCATTTATATGGCAACCTATTAAAATATTTACTCGTGTTAAACAATCATTGCATCACTAGAATGAGGTCAGTTTTATTATGATTAAGACAGGTGGTTATGAATTCAGTTTATAAGCACTTTGTTGAGAGAAATTTTGTGTTTATGCTCACAAGAGGCATTTGTTTCTAAATTTCTTTTTTTGCTGTGTCCTTAACTGGTTTGGTTATGGGTAATTATAAGTTCATAAAAATAGTTTCATATTATTCTTTCCTTTTTCTGTTTCATAAAATGCTTATGTTGTTTTGTTATTGTTTTTCTTGGAGTTCTGGTTGAATTCTACAGTGGATACATCTTATCCTACACTCTTTAGTTAAGAGATATTAATACTTCAATCTTTTGGCTGGTTATAGATATCTTTAAATTACTTATTTCCAGCCTAACAGTTAAGAGCACTGACTGCTCTTGCAGAGGACCGGGGTTCGATCCCCAGCTCCCACATGGTGGCTGAGAACCATCTTTAATTCCAGTTCCAGGGGAATCCGAAGCCCTCTTCTGACCTCCGCTGCATTGCATGACATGGGTGCACCAACCTCCATGCAGACAGTACATTCATACACATAAAAAATAAATAAAAATTAAAAAAAAAATTTTAGCCGGGCATGGTGGTGCACACCTTTAATCCTAGCACTTGGGAGGCAGAGGCAGGTGGATCTTTGTGAGTTCAAGGCCAGCCTGGTCTACAGAGTGAGTTCCAGGACACCTGGGGCTACAGGGAGACCCTGTCTCAAAAGGACCAAAAAAAATAAATAAATAAATTACTTATCTCCTCTTGAGTTGGTTTTAGTATGTCATAGTGCTTTAGAATGTCAGCCATTTCTTTTATATCTTCCAGGTCCCTTGAGTATAAGCTTTTAAGGGTGTATCCAGATTAAGTTCTGAATTTCATTTTATCTCTTTCAGTGCCTCCATATTTATCTCTTGTTTTATTAACTTGGGTCTTCTCTTTCATTTGGTTAATGTGGCTAGAATTTGGCCAATCTTGTTTATCTCTTCGATGGCTCAATCCTTGCCACTATCTTGGATGATCCCTGGTCTCCTCCTTGTGTCCACAGCTTCTGCCAGAATTGTGGCATTCTGGTCCCTGGGCAACTTGCCTTGGGTCACCTTTAGGCTACTTACCTAGTCAACAGCTTTGGCCAGGAGTTGTAGAACTGCCCATTCCTAGAGGCTTCACCCTGGGACATCTCTAGTTCCCCCTCTCCAAAATATTTTCTTAATCTGTAAAGCTAAAGTCACTTCTTTAATATTTAAAATATCGGTTTATTAAAATTATTTTATAAGAGAAATGTTAAACGTGGAAATCACTTTTTTAATTCTTTTTTTTATTTTATTTTATTTATTTCTGTATGTGTATCAATGTACTGTCTGCATGCAGGTCTGTGCAACCGTGTCGTGCAATGCCGCGGAGGTCAGAAGAGGGTCTCGGATTCCCCTGGAGCTGGAGTTCTCCCGGGATTGGAGTTTCAGACGGCTCTCAGCCGCCATGTGGGTGCTGGGGATCGTACCCGGGTCCTCTGTAAGAGCAGTCGGCGCTCTTAACTGCTAGGCCATCTCTCCAGGCCGGAAGTCACTTTTTGACATGTGGCTACTCAATTGATATTCATGCCAAACTTTCCCTTAATTTGTCAAATAGCTTTTTCTGTTGTTTCACTAATACTCCAAATGTCCAATGAGTGAGAGGGGCCCTGTTAATGAGTTTCAAGTATTTATTACCTCACACTGATTCAATANGGGTTCGATCCCCAGCACCCACATGGCGGCTGAGAACCGTCTGTGACTCCGGTTCCAGGAGAACTCCAGTTCCAGGGGAATCCGAGACCGTCTTCTGACCTCCGCGGCATCGCACGACACGGGTGCGCAGACCTGCATGCAGACAATACATTCATACACATAAAAATAAATAAATAAATAAAAATTAAAAAAAAAATTTAAAAAAAGAGCAGTCGGCGCTCTTAACCGCTAGGCCATCTCTCCAGGCCGGAAGTCACTTTTTGACATGTGGCTACTCAATTGATATTCATGCCAAACTTTCCCTTAATTTGTCAAATAGCTTTTTCTGTTGTTTCACTAATACTCCAAATGTCCAATGAGTGAGAGGGGCCCTGTTAATGAGTTTCAAGTATTTATTACCTCACACTGATTCAATATATAGCATCTTAATTATAATTTGATACCTGACAGGAAGATTCCATTATCCTATCTAGCTCTTAAGTTCATACTGGCTATTCCTACTCTTTTAACAACTTCTACTATAATTTTCCCACTATTGCTGCTTAATGCATTTTCATTTGAACTCAACAAGTTTGTTTCCAGCACATTTTCTTATTTCTAGTTTAATTTTTACTCTTTCCTTAGAATTTCCTGCATAAATGATTATATTATGTGAGAAGAGGCAAATACATTGTAATTAGTGCTTTAATGTAATCACACAAGTCGACATATAATTGCTTATAGTGCAATGATAAATCTTTCATAATTTCACAGTTTTCTTTTTAGTCAATGTATTACTTAAGGCTCCTTTTTGAATTCTGGAGCACAATAGATATTTTAGAATTACATGTCATACAAAATAGTATTCATGATTTTAGGCTAAACTTCAGAGACCCCTCCAATGGGAGATAGCAGTCGTGGCACAGCCTTTTGCAGCCGCTCTCCTATACATCTGCAGGTGATGCTGGTATATGCCTCTTTCTTCTGGGTTGAACGAGATCATTACTGTCTTGAATCAGAGAACCTGTTATCCCTGAATCAGAGAACATGTTATGCATGCAGTACTCTTGAGCCTGGGACTGATATATTCCCATGGACTGAGGGACACAAGTCATCATCTAAGTAATCCTTCTCCTTGATCCTATAAGTAACTCCCACCCTACATTCTCAAAGAGCTCATTGGTTCACTAAGTTGGACACGGTTGGATAATAATGTGTTATTATGGTATGTATATGGGGTGAGTCAAAGTAGACTCCTCAGCAAAAGCATTCACCTCTGTGTTACTTTTATTTTATTTTTTCCTCATGCCTTTTGTTAATTTTAAGTAGCTGCATTGAATTATCAAATTATGCCATTGTCTTTAAAGCTTTCTGAACCTATTTTTCATCTGATACTGACCAGTGTTCACAATTGTACACTCATATTGCTGCAGAACATATATTCTTTTTATTTGAGTGGTAGAGTATTTCTATAAACATATATAACATCTCTTACAATTTTTTTTAAAATGTGTATTTTAGAGAGTGCAGCATTTGGTATATAAAACATTGTATGTAATTAAAAAATACTGAAAAGGGGGAGATAAGGGATTTAGTAAAGTCAAAGATAAATAATTCTCAAGAAAGAAGGCGAGAGTGCCTGGTACCTGGGTTTGCTTGCCCTGTCTTAGGAAGCTGTGCCCCTGCCTTTTCACACCCATTGGAAGCCAGAGAGGTCTGAATGAAAGAGCAACTTCCTTCAGCACCATTCGGTTTTCTCAAGCAGACACCATAAATAGGACTAGGGTCACCCTACAATAGGGGCTTTGCCGCATAAGGAACTATTATAATGTTCAATAGTTATAGATCATGTTAAGGATGAGAGGGAATGAGAAGTCTGATCACAGTTTGACCAGCAAGTGATACGTTCCTCTTCCTGACTGCCCTGTGCTTCTCTCCTTTCTTCAAATACGCATTTATCCTTCATCCATAATTTATTGAGATAGTAGAGCTAATGGTAAAACAGAGTCTGGCTTCAATTATTTCTATACCTAAATTATTTTGGTCAAAACACATAGAAGTTTATTTTTCCAATAAAATAATTTGTTCAGAAGTAGACAGTACAGGGGCTTGAGGGATGGCTCAGGTATTAAGAGCACTGGCCTCTCTGAAGAAGACTGGAGTTTGGTTCCCACCACCCACATGGCAGCTAATAGCCCTCCATACCTCCAGTTCCTGGGGATCTGATGCCCTCTTCTGACCTCTGAGGGGATTTCACAACATGAGTGCACTTACATACACTCAGGCAATATACATGTAAAATAAAACTATTAAAATATTAAACAGAAGTAGACAGTAAAGCACAAATGCACCTTCTCAAACATTCACCTCTGTATTTTGTTCTTACTTCTCAAAATACAAAAAAAAAGAATGAGAATAGATGAAAGAGTCCTAAAAAATAAAAGAAATGCTAGAAGGCATCCTGACACCAAATTAAACCACAGAGCTATAGTAATAAAAACTGCCTAGTACTGGTATAAAAACAGATATAGTGATCAACTGAATAAAAATGAAGACCCAGCTATGATTCGATGCACCTATAGGCAGTTGATTTTTGAGGAAAGTGTCATGAACACATACTGGAGAAAAGACAGTATGTTCAACAATCTGTGCTGGACAAACTACACAGAGAATAATGAAAGTAGATCCCTGACTCTCACTCTGAAATACACTCCAAATTGATCAAGAACTTCGACATAAGACATAATAATTTGAATCTGATAAAGGAAACAGTCTAGAATACACTGAAACTTAGAGGCAGAGGGAAGAACTTTCTGGACAGGACCCTGATAATAGAGGCCGTATAAATAGTAACTGATGAAATTAATAGAGGTCATGAAGTCAGGGAGGTGGTAGGGAGGAGGTAAAGATAGAGGATCGTATCTGAATGTAACCAAAATTCATTATAATTATGAAATTGTTTAATCAAAAATATTTTTAAAAACTTAGCTACAGAAAATAATCTACTCTTTTAGCAAATTTGAAATATATAATAATATACCCTTATGGATGGTATTGACATTGTTTTGATGAGGATAACTAGAAGTGATTCCTGCTGTGAAACTCACACTACACACTCTGACCCACACATTCCCGTCTTCCCACCTCCCCTTCTGTTTCTTGTTACACTCTCTATTTCTGATTTTGACTCTGCGAATTCTGCCTAATCTTACGCTTATTTCACCTAACACGCCTAGCATAAGACTGACTGCTATTCCATAGCACCTATGTGTTCACAACTCGCTGATGGTCTCTGAGCTTCAGATTCCCATATGTAGCCATCACACTAGTGTTTCCTTCCTGGATTACTCTCCCTGGTTATTCTAACATTTGCCTACTGGAGTTTTTGTGCCCACATTCATTGATTGTACTACCCTATGGCTTCTTCTAACAACTTTATTTTCCTTTCAAAATGAGAGATTCATTTAGTTAGTGTCTTAGTCACTTTTCTGTTCCTGTGATAAAAATACCCATGACTAGGGGAACTTATAGGAAGAAGGGTTTATGTGAGCTTATGATGCCAGGTTCCAGAGAGGTTAGAGTCCTTCATGGCATGGAGGCATTGTGGCAGGAGCTGGAGCAGAAGGCTAAGCTCTCACATCTTCAAGCAGGCACAGGAAGCAGAACTTAGTAACAACCTTTTGCTAATAATTCTCAAACTTAAACTCACAGCAATGATCCTTAACTGCAAACTTGAATGTAAAGTAATTCTTCCTCATTATTCCTCTAACATTCATGTCTAGGTCAATTCTATATCTGCAAAGCAGTGCTCTTGAATCCCATCTATCTGCAAACGTGAATGAACACAAAATTGGCTTCCCACTTTCACCCAGTCTTACATGTTCCAGAATATAGCACTCAATTCAGTCACTCTAGGGAAAGTGTTGGAGGTAATTCCTGCAACTTTGTTTCTTCTCTGACTATACATATCTGCTTTAGTAATAACATCTCTCACCTGTGCCCATGATTGATGACATAGGATCAAATCTTACATCAAATGCCACAGTATTGCCACCAGTCCTGATCCATCTTTCTGCTCCTTGTCTTGCTCTGTGAAGCAATTTCTTTATTCCAGACTTCATGTTAATGATCAAAACTACAAAAGAAATCCTGAAAATGCTTAAATGCGTTTTCTCGCTCTGCTGATGCTCAAGGTACACTTCCATTCAGACTTTATCAGGCTGATATCAAGCTCTTGATATCAAGAGCCTCGTATGTTCATTTGCCCAGTGTGTTCTCTGAGCCTGTGGGTAAACCCTGCTTGGTCCTTCACTTGTTGCATAATTCAAATGCCATTCTTCCAAGATGTCCCTGTACAAGGTAAGCTTCATTTCCCTTTCCTCAGCATCAGTTCTAGAAGCTTAGTAGAAACTCAAAAGTTATTTATTAGCTGAGTAAATGACAGTATCATGTGCATCTGGTGCCAGTATAGTTGATTATTTAGAAATGAGGATCACCTATAAAGAGTAGATAGGCAAACTCAGATTATCAAGTACTTTGTCAAGTATTTTTCTTATTATTTTGCATATGACTCTTGTTATTTTTTTTATTTTTTTATTTTTGGTCTTTTCGAGACAGGGTCTCCCTGTAGCACCAGCTGTCCTGGAACTCACTCTGTAGACCAGGCTGGCCTTGAACTCACAAAGATCCGCCTGCCTCTGCCTCCCAAGTGCTAGGATTAAAGGCGTGCGTCACCATACTGTCTGCATGTAAGTTGGTGCACCCGTCTCCTGCAATGCCACGGAAGTCAGAAGAGGGCATCAGATTCCCCTGGAACTGGAGTTAAAGATGGTTCTTAGACGCCACAATGGGTGCTGGGAATCGGAGCCAGGTCCTCTGCAAGAGCAGTCCGTGCTCTTAACCACTGAGCCATCTCTCCAACCCCACATATGACTCTTCTTTAAACAACTTTTATTTAGTAATTTGTAATGCCTGGTTTCACTCTGTAGCACTTGATGGTCTCAACATCAATATGTAACCTGCACTGGCCTGGAACTGGCTACAATCCTCTGTCTCCACTCCAGCCTCTGTCTTCAGTGCTCAGATTATAAGTGTGTCACATCATCCCTGGCTCTGAGAAGAAAACACCGATTTTCTTCTGCCTTATTACCAGAAGGAAAAATAGTTAATTTTAATATGAAATCCACATTAAAAATATTTGCAAGTGTGATACAGAGAAATCTTTGAAATTTGATTAAATTTTTATAAAAACACAAAAGTTAATGGTTGACAAATTTGGAACCTATTCTTCTCATCCAAAGTGACATCAATTGTGGCTGTTGGTAATGGAAGACCCATTGTACTAATCAGACTGGAAACCAACTCCAAAGACAGTTGCCATAATGAAATACAAAATTGCCTTGATCAGTGGAATATAATCAGAATAAGTGTTTTACCTGATGTGACCACTTTAAAAGATAGCATGTGTCTGGGTATGTCTGTTGTTATGATTATTTAAAGCTCAAGTCTTATTACTGGTGAAACAAAATAAAATAAAGAACTTCCTAGTGACATTAGGCAAGCTATGTGCCTTATCTGCATGGAGCTTGCAAACACTAATGCAAGCTAAATTCACTGGCTAATTTTCCCATTTTAAATGGACAAAAAAATTGGAGAGAGGAGTAAGCTAGCAATAAAAATAATTGAACAACTAGGAAAGACGAGGAGGATTTGATTAGTTGGCTGAGAAAATATGCCCAAGGGCTAAAAGGAGTGTCTCTATTACTCTTCTCAAACAAATGAGAGGGGAAGCTCATTATTGAAAATGTGTACACAGAAGCAGCTTCTTTGGCAAGAGGCAGCTTTTTGCTGCCCATGGGTTTCAATTTCTATGTACCCTATTGTGTTATGTTGACCCAGCAGGATGAATCAGAACACTAGCACACATAGAAGTGTGCATGTACACACCATTAATTTATGGCACTAAGTCTGAAACTTATGACCAGCCAAGAGGAGCTGGATTACTTCCATATTGATATTTAACACTTTTTAATCCTTCTAGATAGAAAAGTATAATCCCTTTATATAATTGATCAATTTAGTGCTTTCACTGTAGTTTCAATGTTTGTATAGCATCTTCTTCCAAAACAATGCTGGGGACTATATCTGTATCTTGTTGCTATAACAAATGATGAAAAACTCATTAGCTTAAAACAGAAGACATTTATCTTCTCACAGTTCTGGAGGGCAGAAATAAGAGATCTATATCACTGGGATGAAAGAAAGGACTTGGTGAAGTCTATGAGGTCTTCTGATGCCTGGTCTCCCTAGTGTTTCTCTATTTCTTGGCTTTCCATTGTATTGTTCCTAACACCCTAGCTAATATCTTCAAATTTCTCCCATTCATTTTCCCATCTCATTCTTCTGAAAGCCCATCACATGTATACTCTGCATTTACCTCCTGCTTGACTCTACAAGAAATGACATTGCTGATTCACTCCCACAATCCATGATAATTACCCACATATCATGTTCCCCACTGTGGAGGGGAACACCATGTGCACCCTGGACTTCTATGAAGGGTAAGGATGTCTTATGGTGCCCTCTGCTGCTACACAGAGAAGGACAAGCAGGCCTATCTGCATGCAGCCCACGCTGCAGGGATCCAAAACATCAAGATGGAATCGTCAGTGTTTGCCGCCATATGCGGTGCCTGTGGCCTTCGAGCGGCTGTAGTGTGTGTCACTCTCTTGGACCGCCTGCAAGGGGACCAGATCAACAGGCCCCATTTAGTGCTTGCTGAGTACCATATTATACCAATTACACATATATGGGTACCAATTACCCAATATATTGGTAATTATACCAATTACCCATATATTAATTCCCTTAAAAAACACTCTTAATTATTGATTTATTCATTTTCCATTAATTCATGTATTCATTTCATTATCCATACAATGTAACCTGCACAGGATCAGAGACCGTGACATAAGGATAAAGACAAAGAAGACTTCTTGTTTCATGGCGATGGTTGAAAATTAAAAAAAAAAAAAAATTGCTCACCATTTAATACATATCCCAACACTGATAATATGACTGGAATACAAAGAAATAGCAATGACCATCTCAAGAAGGGTGATTTAGAATGGACTTCACCCAGTTTTCTACAGAATTAAAATAATAATGACTTGGAGGTAAGCATGGAAATATGCCCTGCAGAACCTTGATTTGAAAGAATTAGCATTTTATTTTTTAATGTATTATACGTTTTTGGTAGAGTTGATAATAGTTCATTTGGAATCAAATGTATTTTTACCTTTATTTGGACTTGTTTATTTTTAATAATTTTTAATTGATTTTTGTGTATTTCATACAGAACATCTCATCCGTCTTAATCATCTTTATATTTCCTTCGCCACTGACACTCCCAGAGCCCACCAATTGAATTCATGAATTCTGTCATTTGTGTTAAGGCCAGTTGTGTCAAGTTAATGCCCCCAAAGTTTCCTCAGTGAAAGTTCATCTACTGAGGTCTACTCAGCAGAGAGTCCCTCAGTTTAGGAATATCAACTCATCCTCACACACCAGTGATCTGTTGCCAACATAAAGATGGATTTTGTTTCTTTTTTTTTGTCTTTTCAAGACAGGGTCTCCCTGTAGCCCCAGCTGTCCTGGAACTCACTCTGTAGACCAGGCTGGCCTTGAACTCACAAAGATCCGCCTGTCTCATACATTCAATTAGCCAGTGTGTTTTGACTGAGAAGTTTAGTCCAATGATATTTAAAGTTCTTATTAAAAGATGTGTATTGTTTCCCATCATTTTAATTTCTGTTTACACCCTTGGTCCCCATTTATATTTCCACAGATATACTGTCACTTTGATTCTTTCTCTTGACCCTTGGGTATAGTAGTTTCTTTCTTCAGTTCTCTGTATTACTTCAAGTATTCTCCGAGGGGCTGTTTATATGAACATGAATTCCTTCAGCCTATTTATGGTGTGGAAGGTTTTCCTTACCCCTTCAACTACAATAGACATTTCTGCTGGATAAATTATTCCTTGGTCATTTAGATCTGGGAATACTTTGTTACATGCTCTTCTAGGTTTCACAGTTTGTATTTATAAGTCATCTGTAATTCTGATGGGTTTTCCTTTATATGTGACTTGCTTTTCTATTTCAGTATTCTTTCTATATTCTGAACATTTATTCTTTTTACTATAATATGGCATGGGGATTTTCTTTTCTGGTCCTGTCTATTTGGTGTTCTATGTGCTTCTTGTATTTATATGGGTTTGTCTTTCTTTAATTTGGGAACACTTCCTTCCTTCGGCAATCTCATTGAAGAGCTGATCAGTACCATTATCCTGAGTTTCTACTCCTTCCTCTTTGCCTATGATCCATAATTTTGGTGTTTTCATGGTGCCTCACAGTTCTTGAATCTTTTTTATTAATTTTCACAATTGTTGCTGGAGTGGTTTAACCCTTCACCTTTATTGTCCAGTCTTGGTATTCTGGTTTCCATTTCACTCATTCTACTGGTGAGGCTTTTTCTATAGTTTGTAATTATCTCAATCAGTATTTCGCTTCCTTCTTCATTTCAGCCTGTTTTTCCTCCATATGTCTATCTATCTCTTCTGTGAATTCAGTCAGATGTTTATCCTTATCTACTTTTAGTTCTTTAATGTGTTTCTGTTTTCTTTAGATTCATTGAATTCTTGGATCATGTTTATGACTGTTCATTTAAATCCTGTAGCCTGAATTGTCTCTTGGGTGTTCTCATTGTAGAACTCTTCAATAGGACTTGTGGCATTTGATGGGGACATACTATGTGGGTTTTTCATATTATATACTTTCTTTGTGATTCTGACATGTGGATCACTTTTCTTGTTTGTGATTCTGCTGTGACATGCAAGCCTTCCCTTATTGAGTTGAAATCTGATTCTGTTTGTACCTTGGTTATTTTCATAGTGGAAATGAAAAGCTGGTTGGTCTAGGCCTCAGGTTCTCTTTTTTTATTTTTATATTGGAAGGAGCAGATGGTTCTAGTCTAGCTCTCAGGAGTTTCCAAACAGTTCCAAATAAGATGAAAACCAGAGGCTCTCAGGCTTCCTCCTAAGGTCTTGGTCCATCAAGCCAATAGGCACAGCACCATTTGAGAAGCCTATAAGGCAAAGGCTGGATTCAGGAGTTCTTAGGGAGTTGACAAATGTCTGGACCCCCACTAAAGTACGGAGAAACCTAGCTCTGCATCAGTGTGTGGAGGTTGGTGGAATTTGGAGATCTTACCACTACTCCAAGGCCAAAATCACCCACTTTCAGGCACTCTGGAAAGTCTTGGGAAACTGCTAAAGTCCAGAAAAGCCTAGTCCTGTAGCAGTGGGAGGGGGTGCTGATTATCCCAATGTGAGGGGATGGGCAGGGCACACTTTGGAGAGCTCATGTCTATGTACAGCTAAGAAGGTAGTTCAGAGATCTGAGATGCTAAGAGCAAATGCAGGCCTGTGGCTAAGGCTAGAAAGAGAATAGGATGTGCAATCAGGGAGACTGGAGTTGCTCAGATGTAGGACAGTCAAGGTGGATACAGTGGGCAGGATCAGACTTACTAGGGAAGAATGCTGGTCTGTGGAATCTAAGGCCAGCTTGTGCTGGGGACAGCCAGGGTAGAAGGAATATGGGGAAAGTGTATGACAGAGGGGCTGGGAAAGAATGCCTTGAAGGGCTGGAGAGATGACCTAGCGGTTAAGAGCACCGACTGCTCTTGCAGAGGACCCGGGTTCGATCCCCAGCACCCACATGGCGGCTGAGAACCATTTTTAACTCCAGTTCCAGGGTAATCTGATGCCCTCTTCTGACTTCCATGGCATTGCACGACACGGGTGCACAAACCTACATGCAGACAGTACATTCATACACATAAAAATAAATAAATGAAATTATAAAAAAGAATGCCTTGAACACGGGGCCAAGGTTGCCATGTAGATAGCCCTTTGGCCCTGCCCCATATCTGCTTCCCAACAGCCTCCCCCTCCCCCTCCCCCTGACGTTCCTCCTCCTTCTCTGTGCTCTGATGCCCTGCACTCTGCTCAGCTGTTGCTGCAGACAACACTCCACCTTGCAATTTTCCCACCTCCTGCAGCCATCTCCAGGCCCGTTGCCATAGACCCTACCTGCATGTCAATAAACAACAGCTGAATAAAAAGAATGCCTTGAAATAAAGAGGTGAAGAAATAGGTACAGTCATCCTGAAGCCTAACTGGGCAGCACATGCACAAAAATGAAAGCATTACAAGGGGTATGTACCATAAAGGAGAGTACGCAATAGAAGTTAGGAAATAAGAATGAGTGCGTGGGATGAACTGTTTGCACAGCTCACTGAATTTCAAGGCGAAGTTAAGTTCTCAGATCCCTCTGGTTCAAGCAGCCTCCACTTGCTACTACATGTTATAGAGAATGGGAGACTGCTCTTCCACACTCTGTGTAGTTCTGGCCTGTGGGAATGGAGGTGTTGTGAGCCTTTCTTATGGAGTCCCTGAGGTCACTGCACTCCATGTGGCCTCTTCTGGTCCTGTAGGACTGGCACGTGTGTATTCCTCCCTGCACTTCCACTGTGGCCTCCAGGCAGCTTGGTTCTGAGGAAGTGCCAACTCTAGAGGGCATGTAGTTGGGTTCCAGCTCTCATCCCCCCCCCCACTGTATAAATCTCCCCTTGGTTAATAAATTGATTCATAAATCTTTTCTCCTGCAAGGTAAAGGCCTATTGTTGACTGATTTCTTCAACTGAGTTTCAGAGCTCATGCTTCTAATCTGCCATCTCACCCCAGAAGGCCTATATTTCACCTTTCATAGCAATTACGGTTTCCTAGAAATTACCAGAGGAAGGTGTAGAGACCTCATACACACCCTGAGCCTCCTCATTATGTACAGGTTCTCACATTGTTAAATTAATGAATTTACTTTGACAGGTCAACATCATTTGAACTTCATATTTGCTTTAAGTTTCATTCGATATTGTAAATGCTATAGGCCTTGGAAAAATGTATAATATCATTTGCTGACTGTTAGCATATCATGAAAACAGTTTATCTGCTCTGAATATCTATGCTTTGCCTGAATATTCCTCCCACACCAAACCCTGGCAAGCAACAGTTGTTTTTGTTTCTCAGAGATTTGCCTTTTTTCAGTTTGTAATAGAGTCAGAATCACACAGCACGCATACAATCCAAATGACATTTGTTGTTTAGTAGTATGCATTTATGGTTTTATATGTTTTTACAGTTAGATAGCTCATGTCTTTTATTGCTAGGCAGCATTCAGTTGTCTAGACGTACCATTGTTCTTTTGTCCAATTACCTATCAAAGATTGCACTTTAGTTGCTTCAAAGTTTTGGCAATTTTAAATATATCTGAGTCGTATGTGTACTTTTACAAATTTAGCAGGAGTTCTTATGGCTACCTTCCGCATGCAAATGACATTTTTTTTTTGGTCTTTTCAGGACAGCGTCTCCCTGTAGCCCCAGCTGTCCTGGAACTCGCTCTGTAGACCAGGCTGGCCTTGAACTCACAAAGATCCGCCTGCCTCTGCCTCCCAAGTGCTAGGATTAAAGGCGTGCACCACCACTTTTAATACTGATGCAAAATATGACTCTTTTGAGCACCACAGTGTCAGATTTTGACCACCAATAATAAGGGGTCCAAGACTGAAGGTTGGCATAGTTATAGGAAATGTATGCTCATTGTCTTCAAGGGATTCTATGAAGAATGTACAGTTTCCAGGTAACAAATTGTCTGCTTCTTTCTTGAAAGACGTCTTTGTTTATAAAATTCTATCACGGTACAAAGTTCTCAATCTTTCTTCTATTCAAGTAAATCCTATTAATAGTAAATATTTGTTACTCACATACTAGACAGTTCTTGTGTTTTATACCCACAGATAAGTGTGGTTCTGAGGAGCTATCAAAGTCACTGGCACTTGAGAAAACTTATAAGATGGAAACTCAGTATCTTGTCCAGAGCCAGCAAAGATGGAAATAGGGTTTAAATACATTCATTGCATGGTCAAACCCTGCCGTGTGAACCTGAGGTCAGTGTCTGTCTGAGCCTCAGTTAATCAAAGACATACACAGGGCACTGGAAGATTCCACCAGCTGCCCGTCTTCCATCCTGTCTAACCCTGCTTTCCCTACCCTGGGGTTTGTCTTATATTCTAATAGAGTATGCCATCCCTAGAATCATTTTAATAGCAGAGAGCCAAAAATCTGGCTTCCATTTTATGAGGTCAGTCTTGTCTTGCACTAGTAAATCTTTAGACTATCATAGAATTTAGATATCATCAATTTTTTTAACCCCCCTCCAACAATTTTGGTCTAAGCTCCATTTAGATTTGTCTTAGTCTATTTGATGTTACTGTAACAGAATACAATAGACCGAGAATTTATGAAGGAATGAAATAATTTGGCTCACAGCTCTGAAACATGGGAAGTCCAAGGACATACGTTGAACATTTGCTTGCATTCTGGCAAGGCCATTAGAGTTCAAACATGAAGGCCAGAGAGAAACCACGAAGTGAATTAGTTTTTGTAAAAGTCCACATTTGGATGAATGAAATTATTTCACTGAATGCAAATTCTTTAAAACATTTATGAGGGGAGAGCCATCCTTACCCAAATAACTGGGTGCTCCCTCCCCTGTTATATCACACTGGGTGCTCCCTCCCCTGTTATATCACACTGGGTGCTCCCTACCTGTTCTATCACACTGGGTGCTCCCTACCTGTTCTACCACACTGGGTGCTCCCTCCCTGCTCTATCACACTGGGTGCTCCCTCCCTGCTCTATCACACTGGGTGCTCCCTCCCTGCTCTATCACACTGGGTGCTCCCACCCTGCACTATCACACTGGGTGCTCCCTCCCTGCTCTATCATACTGGGTNCTCCCTCCCTGCTCTATCACACTGGGTGCTCCCACCCTGCACTATAACACTGGGTGCTCCCTCCCTGCTATGTGTCACACTGGTTGCTCCCTCCCTGCTGGCTCCCTGCTCTATCACTTGGGTGCACCCTCCCTGCCGTGTGTCACACTGGTGTCTCCCTCCCTGCTATGTGTCACACTGGTTGCTCCCTCCCTGCTGCCTGTGCTCACACTTGGTGCACCCTCCCTGCCGTGTGTCACACTGGGTGCTCCCTCCCTGCTGTGTGTCACACTGGGTGCTCCCTCCCTGCTCTATCACACTGGGTGCTCCCTCTCCTGCTCTATCACACTGGGTGCTCCCTCCCTGCTCTATCACACTGGGTGCCCCCTCCCTGCTGCTTGTCACACTGCGTGTTCCTTCCCTGCTGTGTGTCACACTGTGTGCTCCCTCCCTGCTGTGTTCACACTGGATGCTCCCTCCTTGCTGTGTGTTACACTGGGTGCTCCCTCCCTGCCGTGTGTCACACTGGGTGCTCCCTCCCTGCTGTGTGTCACACTGGGTGCTCCCTCCCTGCTGTGTGTCACACTGGGTGCTCCCTCCCTGCTGTGTGTCAACTGGGTGCTCCTCCCTGCTGGTGTCACACGTGTGCTTCCTCCCTGCTGTGTGTCACACTGGGTGCTCCCTCCCTGCCTGTGTCACACTGGGTGCTCCCTCCCTGCTGTGTCACACTGGGTGCTCCCTCCCTGCCGTGTGTCACACTGGGTGCTCCCTTCCTTTCCGTGTCACACTGGTGCTCCCTCCCTGCCGTGTGTCACACTGGGTGCTCCCTCCCTGCTGTGTGTCACACTGGGTGCTCCCTCCCTGCCGTGTGTCACACTGGGTGCTCCCTCCCTGCCGTGTGTCACACTGGGTGCTCCCTCCCTGCCGTGTGTCACACTGGGTGCTCCCTCCCTGCTGGTGTCACACTGGGTGCTCCCTCCCTGCTGGTGTCACACGGGTCTCCCTCCCTGCCGTGAATCACACTGGTTGCTCCCCTCCCTGCCATGTGTCACACTGGGTGCTCCCTCCCTGCCATGTGTCACACTGGGTGCTCCCTCCTGCCGTGTGTCACACTGGGTGCTCCCTCCCTGCTGTTCACACTGGGTGCTCCCTCCCTGCCGTTTGTCACACTGGGTGCTCCCTCCCTGCCGTGTGTCACACTGGGTGCTCCCTCCCTGCCGTGTGTCACACTGGGTGCTCCTCCCTGCTGTGTCACACGGTGCTCCCTTCCTGCTGTGTGTCACACTGGGTGCTCCCTCCCCTGCTGTGTGTCACACTGGTGCTCCCTCCTCAGTGTCCATGTACTGTCACTCTGCTTGTGTCACACTGGGTGCTCCCTCCCTGCTGTGTGTCACACTGGGTGCTCCCTCCCTGCTGTGTGTCATACTGGGTGCTCTCCCTGCTGCGTGTCACACCGGGTGCTCCCTCCCTGCTGTGTGTCACACTGGGTGCTCCCTTCCTTTCCGTGTCACACTGGATGCTCCCTCCCCTGCTCTATCACACTGGGTGCTCCCTCCCTGCTGTGTGTCACTGGGTGCTCCCTCCCCCTGCTGTTGTCACACTGGGTGCTCCTCCCTGCTGTGTGTCACACCGGGTGCTCCCTACCTGCTGCTTGTCACACTGCGTGCTCCTTCCTGCTGTGTGTCACACTGGGTACTCCCTCCCTGCTGTGTGTCACACTGGATGCTCTCTCCCTGTTCTATCACACTGGGTGCTCCCTCCCTGCTGTGTGTCACACTGGGTGCTCCCTCCTTGCTGTGTACACGGGGTGCTCCTCCCTGCTGTGTGTCACACTGGGTGCTCCCTCCCTGCTGTGTGTCACACTGGGTGCTCCCTCCCTGCTGTGTGTCACACTGGGTGCTCCCTCCCTGCCGTGTGTCACACTGGGTGCTCCCTCCTTGCTGTGTCACAATGGGTGCTCCCTCCCTGCTTTGTGTCACACTGGGTGCTCCCTCCCTGCGTGTGTCACACTGGGTGCTCCCTCCCTGCTGTGTGTCACACTGGGTGCTCCCTCCCTGCTGTGTGTCACACTGGGTGCTCCCTCCCTGCTGTGCATCACACTGGGTGCTCCCTCCCTGCTGTGTGTCACACTGGGTGCTCCCTCCCTGTTCTATCACACTGGGTGCTCCTCCCTGCTGTGTGTCACACTGGGTGCTCCCTCCTGCTGTGTGTCACACCGGGTGCTCCCTCCCTGCTGCATGTCACACTGGTGCTCCCTCCCTGCTCGTGTCACACGGGTGCTCCCTCCTTTCGTGTCCACACTGGATGCTCCCTCCCTGCTCTGTCACACTGGGTGCTCCCTCCCTGCTGTGTGTCACACTGGATGCTCCCTCCCTGCTGTGTGTCACACTGGGTGCTCCCTCCCTGCTGTTTGTCACACTGGGTGCTCCCTCCCTGCTGTGTGTCACACTGGATGCTCCCTCCTTGCTGTGTGTCACACTGGGTGTTCCCTCCCTGCTGCTGTGTCACACTGGGTGCTCCCTCCCTGCTGTGTGTCACACTGGGTGCTCCCTCCCTGCTGTGTGTCACACTGGGTTGCTCCCTCCCTGCTGTTTGTCACACTGGGTGCTCCCTCCCTGCTGTGTGTCACACTGGGTGCTCCCTCCATGCCGAGTGTCACACTGGGTGCTCCCTCCCTGCTGTGTGTCACAGTGGGTGCTTCCTCCCTGCCGTGTGTCACACTAGGTTCTCCCTCCCTGCTGTGTGTCACACTGGGTGCTCACTCCCTGCCCTGTGTCACACTAGGTGCTCCCTCCCTGCTATGTGTCACACTGGGTGCTCCCTCCCTGCTATGTGTCACACTGGGTGCTCCCTCCCTGCTGTGTGTCACACTGGGTGCTCCCTCCCTGCTGTGTGTCACACTGGGTGCTCCCTCCCTGCTGGGTCACACTGTGAGTTCCTCTCCCCCACCCCACTGCTGCTGCACTGCAAATTAAATTTCCAACACAACAGTTTGGAGAACAAACCTTCAAACAAGAGAAAGGTTTTTTTAATGATTTTTTTTTTCAATTTCCTACCTCCCTTCCCTCCCTTTCAATCATTCTCTGTCCCCTACTTCTACCTCTTCACCCTCTTTCCTACCTCCCTTCCCTCCCTTTCAATCATTCTCTGCCCCCTTCTTCTCCCTCTTCGCCCAAATTTCCCTTCTGCTTCCCTCTATTTTAGACCAGGGTCTTATTGCATAGCTCAAGCTGGCTTCTAACTCACAGTCCTCCTGTCACACGTGCCACAGTGCCTACAGAATTGTTCCCATTTTCTAATTTCTTAAGCCTACATCAAATTGATACAATTTTCATATTCATTTCATTATCCATTAATATTAAAGGACTAATTAATGTAACTCCTATATGAAACTTGACAAGAGTGGCTAGCAGATGAAAGTTTATGTATGCTCTCTGAGTCGGTGATGAGACTTATCCACAATGAGGTATTTACTATAAATGTGAAACCAGAGGTGAAATGATAGAATCCTTTACATTACAGGGAAAGCACATGTTGCATTTGTAGTATATTTTAATATGTGTGTATGTAAAATGTTTTATGTGTGTATCTGTGTATTATGTGTGTATGTGTGGTATGTGTGGGTGACCTTACCCATGAATGCCTGTGTGGTGAACAGAAGTGGACATACTCTATCTTCCTCTATTAATTTACCACCTTGCTTTCCTCAACCAGGTCTCTCATTGAACCTGGAGCTTATTGATTTGCATAGACCTACTGGCTAATGAGCTTCAGAGATCCATCTGTCTCTGCCTTATCATTAGCACTGAGGTTACAGGTTTGCATTATACCCCAGATTTTATGAGAGTACCCAACATTTGAATTCAGGCTCTTGTGTTTAGACAGTAGCATTTTATATAATTAAAATATGAATCCCCCCAGCCTCAATGTGTACATTTTTGAAACAATTTATATTTATATTGATAATTTCATTAAGAAGTAATTCCTTTGCTATAAAATTCACAGCTTTTGAGTGTACAATTCAGAGATTATTCTTATTATTTATACAAAATTGTGACATCATGGCCACAATATATTAGAATTCAATTTCTGTCACCCTCTGCCTGTGGTCAACTGCCCTGTCACATCCTCGGTGGACCCAAATCTACTTTTTCGATACAGATTTTCTACTCAGGACCTGTGGATGAAATAAAACACACATACCTGATATTTGTGTATGCTTTACCATACTATTTTTGAAGTTTCTTTAGGTATAGCATGGAGCAGTATTTTCTTTGTTTTTATATACTGCTATAATTGTGCATATTTTAATACATTCAAGAATTTATCACTTGGGTAATTTTCATGTTTAGACTGAACATTTGGGGAGAAAGTTTTTTTGTTTGTTTGTTTTTTATGTGTATGAATGTACTGTCTGCATGTAGGTCTGTGCACCCATGTCGTGCAATGCCAAGGAGGTCAGAAGAGGGTCTCGGATTCCCCTGGAACTGGAGTTCTCCTGGAATTGGAGTTACAGACGGTTCTCAGCCGCCATGTGGGTGCTGGGGATCGAACCCGAATCCTCTGCAAGAGCAGTTGGCGCTCTGAGCAGCTAGGCCATCCCTCCAGCCCCGGGGGGAGAAAGTTTTGTAGGGCATATGTATTCATTAGTCTTGAATGATACCTAAAGACAGAAATACATGAGGAGATACAGTTTAGATTCCTTTGAAACAATATTCATGTAGGCAGCCTTCAAAATTTCTGTCTGTATCCTTAAAAGTTTGAATGAAAGTTGAAAAAAGTTTAAAACAACAATGCATCAAATTGTTTCCTGTGAGAAAGTTGAAATGCTGCTCTACCTGAGAGAATCATAGCGCATAAGTACAGGTTTACTCCATACCACATCTTGGAAAAACCAGAAAAAATATGTTATAGACTGAAGATAAACAGAGATATTGATAATATATAAACAGAGATGCCTCTGCCATTTTACTCCCTTATTTGAACATTCAGAATGTGTGCAATTAATGGAATTTTGATGTCACCCATTGCCTGGAAATGTGTGACTTGGAGTAACTGTGGGTCTAATTTTACATCACTTTCTTTCCCATGAACTTATTTAGAATAAAATAATAGAATATATCCCATCACAGAAGGTGGGGCAGGTGTGGTCACATGGGTTGCATTCTGTTCTGTGAGGACAAATTCACTATCACAGAGCTATGTGAGACAGAGCTAGTAAATTTCCATCTTCCATCTAAACACACACACACACACACACACACACACACACACGTCTGCCTCACAGTTTCCACTTGGAACTGTAAAGCAACTTTTAAACAAGTTAAATTACTATTATGCACTCTAGGCCAAAGTTATTCTTCATCGAAGAGAAAGAATAAATTTAAGACAGTCTGTGATACCTAGAAATGTATGCAGTTTGAAAAAGAAAACTATGCTTCCATAATGGAGTAGGAGACTAATGCACCTAATTACATGTGGCTTACAGAAAATCCAAACAACAGGATATTCTGGAATGAATAAATACTAGTAACCTTCTAAAAGGCATATTTACAACCTGAAAAATTAACATCATAGTTCTTGTACAAAAATATCATGACTATAAAAAGAATAACCATAGAAATTATAAAATAAAAACATATGAATACAAAAATGGTAATATTTTTCCCTGAAACTCTGTTTTAATAATTCCTTATTCCCAATAATGCTGAACTAACTCTATGTCAGTAAATGAACTTCACATCAACAAGCTCTCAGTGGAGACATGAAGTTTGACAGTGATGTAAGTAGCAAACCACTGTCTCTCTCTAACAGTCTTTCTGGAGTATTAATTGTACTGTTGGTATTTAAAGGGTTGCAGTGAACATTCCCACTGGTATGCTCTAGCAATTTAACCACGATACTATTCATCAGTAAGTGTTACCCTGTGGATAATATCATTCATCATAAGGCTGATATCATGATACTCTGGGGGCCTGACAGCTTTGTCTTCATTAGCTGACTTATGTGGTGACTGTGCGATTAAATGTCACAGTGATCCCCCTAATTACCAAATCCATTGCCCTCCTTAGAGTGCTCATGTCAATTGTCTTTTCTGCAATGTATGACCCTGTTATACAAATTCTTTTAACAGGGTTTTATCTCTTTCTTTCTATTTTGCTTAACCTGATTTCTGTCCTTTGATCAAAATGTCCCTCTCCAGTCTCTTTTCAGTACATTATTTATTCCTCATTAAATAAAGGCATCCCAAGATTTCTTGAATTATACATTATTGTATAATTTATACAATAATTGTGGGGTTCTTTGTGATATTTAAGTACACATACATGCACATTGTGCAATGCTCACACAGGGATATTGATGGTTTGATAGTGTTTTGTGTCTTCATTGGACACAGTTGTGTCTTTCGAGGCCTTCGCCATTTTAAGCCCATGTTGTAATTTCATGGTTAGTATGTGTGGCTCATGATTGGAGTCTATCAAGTTCATAATCATGAATATAAATTTGTATTGGTTGAAGACTTTTCACTTCTGTCCAGCTTGGGGTCATGTATAAGACAGATTTTGATGACAACTCAAACAAGATAGTGTGGTGACATCTATCCCTTATCTCCATGTATGCTGCATTAACTCCACAGAACTTCCCTTAAGTTCTCCACTGCTTCAGCAACTCTAATCTGACAGTGAAGAGTCACCACCAAAGCCGGTTAACATATTCATTTATCATTTAAGGAACACTTTCAACAGGATCCCCCAAATGGATCTAGGGCTCTTGAGATTAGCATGTTGCATCCTCCCAGGTGAAAACCATCTCGGCAATACCAGCCCACCTTAGGCTGCTTGGCAGCCTGCTCTTTGAGGCTTTCAGCTGACCATTCCATTGGATCCCAGGCAACAATCCAGATAGGGGGATAAATGGTTTGCTTTTTAGCCTCTAACTTGCCCAGGCACAAGGAAAGTGCTAACTCTCATCTCCCTGACTACACAGGTGTCGTCCTATTTTTCTATTGCATGATTCCTGTTTTTTATTTTATAGGATTTCATACATGTATATAACGTAATGTGAACATTTCCTGCCCATCCTCCCCTCCAAGTCCTCTCGTATTAGACTCACTCCCCACCAACTTCATACATTTGTTTTCTCATCACTCACAACTCATTTATTTTTTCTGTTTCATTCTCCTGTGTGGGGTCATCACCTGGAACATGGAAAACCACATTCTCTAAAAGAAGTATTTTCCTTCCTCAATGTCAGGGGGGTCGGGATATCATCTATCCTTTCTATGCTGGGGTTTTGGCAGACTTGATCTTGTTATGTCTTAACCCCAGCTGTTGAGTTCATGAGTATGATTTCTGCAACACGTCCAGAAGGCAGCATTCTGCAGCACTCTTCCCCGTTGTCAGGTGTTACTTTCCTTCTTCCTCTTCTGTGATGTTTCTTGGTGGTGAGGAATTAATGTAGATGTCTCCTTTAGTACTCAACACTCAGCCTCTTCCCACCACTTTGATCAGTTATGGATCTCAGCACTGACTACTACCTGACCCCCAAACAAGCTTTTCTGAGTCAGGCATGGTGGTCCATGACTTCAATACCAGCATTTGGGAGGCAGAAGCAGGTGTAGCTCTCTTAGGTCAAGGTTTGCTTGGTTTTCTGGGCTAGCCAGGACTACACAGAAAGACAGAGTCTGTCTCAAACAAACAAATAAACAGCAACAACAAAAAAAATCCCAAACAAGCAAAAATGCTTCCCTGACCATAAGTTGTGAGCAGCCCTTGTCTGTGGATATGATTAAATATTTAATAGGCACTTTGATGCCATGATCATTTATCAAAGTAGTAGTAGCAAGTTCTACCCTAACGTCTATGACCTCCCAACTATGGCCTTCTGAGCAGGATTATAGTACCAGGCATGGAATTCCTTCATGTGGAGCAGACCTCAGATTTAGTCAAAAAGTGATTAGGTGCCTCATGATAGTAACATCGTTATAAGAAGCAGGCACATCTTTCCTTCCTGTACAGCATACAGGGAGAGCGCTGGGTAAAACCATTGATATCTTTTCTCCCCTTTAGTCATTATGGAGCAGTGAAGGAGTTTCCTAGCTGGTTTAAGATTGATTTCTGTAGGTTCTATAGTCAAAGAGTGTTGCGTCTTCAGCAATACAGCCTTACCATGTACTTTGGGTAATGCACTGACCATAGCCTGTAGACTTTTGAAGTCCTCTGAAGACCTCCCTGATCAATAACTCATAAGGATGCATCCGGTGCTTTGTACTGTAATTTTTGCTTAATAACTCATGTCTCCTTTGAGCGACAGGGTAAACACATGCAAAATAATTCCATTTGAACTCCTTTTAGGTTGAGTTTTGAAATTAGTTACTTACATGTGAGTTTCCAGAAGGCTTTTTTATGCATCCTTGATCTTGATTACTCTAGCATTACCCCTTCTCTCTCCCATTCCTTCGTCTACATCTGCTACTTAATTCTTAACTCTCAGTATTCCCCTTCTTTCATTACACATACATTCTACTATGCCACCACTTTTTTTTTGCCTTTTTGAGACAGGGTCTCCCTGTAGCCCCAGCTGTCCTGGAACTCACTCTGTAGACCAGGCCGGCCTTGAACTCACAAAGATCTGCCTGCCTCTGCCTCCCAAGTGCTAGGATTAAAGGCGTGTACCACCACTTTTTAAAAAACATTTGGGTTTGTGTGCTATATGGATTGTCTTCTATATGGATTTTTCTGTTTAAAACATAATTTTTGCTTTCTGTTTATGAGTATGTTGCCTGCATATGTTTAAGTGCACCCGTGTTGCACAATGCCACCAGACATCAGAAGAAGGTGTCAGATCCCCTGGAACTGCATGTGTTCGAGTGTATTGCCTGCATGTATATAATGTTGTGCAATGCCCATAGAGAGCAGAAGAGGACATCAGATCCTGGAACTGGAGTTATGGATGGTAGTTGCCATGTGGGTGCTGGGATTTGAACCAGTGTCTTCTGTAAGAACAACGAGTGTTCTTAATGGATGAGCCGTCTCTTTAGCCCCTCTACGTGGCTTTTCATGCCTACTTCCCTTGGAGTAGCTTTCTCCTTCAACTTCCAGTTTCCTCCATATTATACTCATCTCCCTGTTTAAGTTTTTCCACCCTAACCACTCCACCTCTTTTCTTCGTTTGGTTTGAACTATAATCTACTATTATTTCTAATTTAAGTTCTCCTCCTCCCAAAAGCCCTGTTCTAGTTTACTAGCTTCAAATGTGTCCTCCAACAGATTTGAAGGTAGGATTTGCATATGAAGAAAAAAAATGTGGCTTTTATCTCTCAGAGACTGATCTGCCTTCCTATAATGTTTTCCAGTTCTAGCCATTTACCTGCTATTATTATGATTTTATTTTTCTTTGCACCTGAGTAATGTTCCAGTATGTATGTCCATTGTATATTTCTTATCCATGTATCTGTTTATGGACATTTATGGTGATTCTGTTTCCTAGCTATTGGGAATAGAGCAGTGGTGAATGTGGATTTGTAAGGGTCTATGTAGTAGGTTATAAATTCTCTTTTGTATATGGCAATTAGTGCTATCACTGGGCTATATGGCAATTCTATTTCTATTTTTTAATATTTTATTATTATTTTTATTTCGTGTGTTTGAGTGTATTGCCTGCATGTATGTAAAGTTGTGCAATGCCCATAGACAGCAGAAGAGGACATCAGATCCTGGAACTGGAGTTTCAGAGGGCTGTAAACTGACATGGGTGCTAGAAATCAGACACAGTTCCTCTGCAAGAGAAGTCCATTTCTAATTTTTTGAGAAAAACATCAGAAAGGTTTCCAAAGTCGCTGTGCTCCCCTCCACTTCGACCAGCAGGAGTTCCCAGCATTTGCTTCATTCTTATTCCTGATCATGGCCATTGTACCTGGGCTGACAAGGAGGATTCCTTTAAAAAAACTGTTTGTACTGGGAATTGAGTGTAGGTCCTTAAGGATGTTGAGCTAGTGCTCTACCACTGAGCTCTACCTCCAGCCCTCATTTGTTTTGTTTACTTTATTTCATATTTGATGCATATTTTATTGAGTTTTCGTGTGTTTCATCTTTATACCCCTCCTCCATCCATCCCCTCCATACCCCCAAATAGATTTCATGTATTCCATCATATGTATTGACACTATCACACCTATCCAATCAAGTTAGTATATCCAGTTGTCTCTCAGTACAAGTTCATTCTCTGGGGTCTAGTCAGCCTAACCAGTAGTAATCAGCTGACAATAGTTCTTTGCCTAAAGTTGAGAACAGATGTCCATTTCCCAAATTCTATGCTGGGTTTTTTTTTGAGTTTACATGGGGCTTGCACATGATGTAGGTTCTTATGCACAAGGTCCCAGGTCCTTGTAAGACATTGTTTCCATAAGGCCACATACCTCCTCTCCTAGCTCTTAGAATCTTTCCACTCCTCTTCCACAATGGTTTCTGATCCTTGGGTGGGTGAAGTTTAATATATGAGTCCTGCCCAGGGAATTAGACCCTGCAAACTTTTATTGTCTATGCTTTGGCAATTTGTAGTCTTTTGTGTTTATGGACCTCTGTCACATGAGGAAACTTTCCTTGCCTGAGAGTTGAGAGATGTATTAGTAGTCTCTCTACCCCTTTTTCCACTACATTCCATGAGCTTTAGGTGTAGTGGTTCTATTGTAGATGTCTCACTTAGGGTTGGGCATCTCACAGACACATTCTCTTTGTGCATCCAGTTGTGCAACTCTGTTACGGTGTCCATCTGTTGCAAAAAGAAGCTTCTTTGATGAGTGGTGAGTGGCATACTTATCTGTAAATATAAGGATCCATATTTAGCATATAGTAAGAAATTATGTTTGTCTAAGAATGTGAAATTTTTAGAGTTTCCTTTAAGATCTATGATCTCTCCAGCCATGTGAATTTGGCCATGGTTACAGTGACACACATGAGTTCTCTTCCACTGAGTGAGATTTAAGTGCAATTAGGTCGCTGTTGATTACCCCTAAGATAAAAGTGCCACTATTATATCAATAGCTTGCTGTGTTAGCCATTGTTGTGGTTACTAGGCCTGACAGATGAAATAGGAATATCAATCAATGTTCTCTCTTACCAGTTTGCATAGTGTCCTCCAAAACTGTGAGACCTAGCCTTCAGGGAGATGGATTCCCAGTTAGTTCCACCCCATTTCTCCAAGTCTGGTATCCAAAGTATGTCCTGTCTTAAGTAATAGGGTCTTACCTTCAAGTTCTGGGAAGTAGTCAAGGGCTGTGACAATAGCTCGTGTGATTTGGGGGAGTCTCTTGGACTACTCTAGCCAACACTTGAAGGGAGGATTCTTCTGTCTGGCGCTATGGTTCTCATTATATAGTTTTCAGCTATTCACATGGACTCATGCACAGACATTGCACTGCATGTATAATTTTTCAGTAGGCTTTTGTTTTTTTCACAACAGCTAAGAAATTATTTCTCTCTTCTCTCTCCCTGTCTAAACTCCCCTCTACCATCCTAAGTTAAAGTACCCCTATATTCCCCCATCTCACCTTTGATAATACCTGTCTCCTATGACCCCTCCATCTGTTGAGCTCCTTCACCCCCTTCATCCCCGTGGTTCTTTGTATAACCCCCTTTCTTTCCATCCCAGTTAAATACACCCGTGTTGCCTATTTCCTCCTTGGTAAATCTTATCTCCAACTACTCTATTTTCTTAGGCTCTTTCTTTCCCTTTAAATCCACAGGACCTTGCAGTTGCATCAAGATATATACTTACACATAAGGATTTATTGCCTATGTTCACCAATGAGGGAGAACATTGTTTTTTTCCCCGAGTCTGTGTTACTTCACTGAATATAAGTTTTTAGTTCCATCCATTTACCTGCAAATTTCATGATTCCATCTTTTTTTATGGTTGAGGGGAACTCCATTCTGTAAATACACCACATTTTCATTATCCACTCCTCAGTTGGGGGATACTTAATTTGCTTCCATTTCTTGGCTATTGTGAAAAGAGCAGCAAGAAAACGAATGCGTAATTATTTCTGCAGTAGAGTTCCTTGGGTATATGCCAAGGAGTAGTACAATCAGATCATATGGTAGATACAAAGAGCTCATTCTTTTATTTTTATTTTGAGACAGCCTTACTAAATTTCCCAGACTGAAAATCACAAGCACACCTGAACTTACAATATTCCTGCCTCTGCTTCCTGAATAGATAGATTCCAGTCCTGTGCTACCAAACCCCATAAACATGACTCATAAAAGAGAAAAGCACCAACAATGTGTGTTTAAGTAATGGATTAGATATCCCTCTGAGAAGCTGAGTAAATAATCAAAGTTTATCTCAGTTTGAGGAGCTTTCTATGGAATGCCTAAATGACCTACTTGAAGTATTTCTTTAACATAGAAGGTAAATTCACCACAGTGAGATACAATGCATAGGTTGTTTTACTTGAAGAGGATGGAAGGAAGGTAGTCAAGTTAATAGAAATGTTACAATATGATGGTACACTTTATACTGCTGAAAAGACAATGCTTACAATTGCTGGGGCTCCACAATATGGCCTAATCTACACATGCAAGGACTAATGTTCTCTAAACCATAGCTTTCCAGAGTTGGTAGTTCTGAAGGTTTCCTCAGCCTTCCTCCAAGTCCTCCTCATTAACAGTTTACACAGTGGCCAATCACTTCATCTGCTTGGGAGTGCAGTTTATTTTATTTTATTTTATTTACTTTTTATGTGTATGAAGGTACTGTCTGCATGGAGGTTTGTGCACCCATGTTGTGCAATGCCACGGAGGTCAGAAGAGAGTGTTGGATTCCCCTGGAACTGGAGTTCACCTGGAATTGGAATTACAGACTGTTCACAGCCACAATGTGGGTGCTGGGGATCAAACCCAGTTTCTCTGCAAGAGCAGTCAGTGCTCTTAACTGCTAGGCCATCTCTCCAGCCCCAGAAGTGCAGTTTGTAAACATAGCCATCTCTAATTTATATAGCCTGTGATCAGTCTCCAAAGTCATGAGGCCTTCATCCTTCCTCTTGTGCTAAGATTCTTGATTTCCCTGATGCGTCCTGGTCACACATAAAAGGTTTGAGATGCATTTCCACTTGCAAGAAAACCAATTAGTTTGACTGAATTTTACAGATCCTATCAAAAAAGATATAAATCTCAGGAATCAAAGAAAAAAATATACAAATAGCAGTAACTGAATTCTAGAGCAATACACTGGTTCCTCCAACACCAAGTCCCAATGAATGGTGTGAAGTCTGATTTATATAATTTCCTTGTGGTGAGTTACAGAGGGAAAGAAACCTAAGCCTGAAAACCAGAACCTTCATGGGACTAAGGCTTAGATTGTCCTGGCTTGGGATGTCACACTGGACACGCCAGACAGCAGCACACCTGTCCTTTGCTCCAATACAGCTGTTTTTATTGTTGGTTGTGTTATTTATAAGTTCTTTTTAGTTAAATTCTTGCAAACTTCATACAGTATATTTTGGTCATCTTTGGCCCCTCACATGCTGACAGCACACAGAAATCCCGTGTAAACTCAAGCCAGACAACATCCCAAGATCGAAGTGCCAATATTGCACCCAAGTGTTATGCTATTCTGGTCAGAGAAAGTCATGTTAGTCTAACAATCTACTGACAAATTACACATACAATGTAGTTTGAACTCTTACAGTCGGTTGTAACTCTTTTCTGCTGGGAAGGGAGGCAAGGTGCCCATGGCCAAACTGTGGGAACTGGCACCTCAGCCCAACCTGAGTGGTTACTGCTATTCTCGGGTCCTTAGCCTAGGATGGTGGAAAGCCACCCCATCTGACCCTGTCTACTTACCTACCCAGAGGCAGGAATTTCCGCCTAGCGCCTGCTTGGCTCTCCCTAGGCTACACCACCAACAATTTACTCTACAGGTTGGTGGACCTGTTTAGTCTCCATCCAACTCCATGCTAGCGCACCAGACTAGTGGTCTGATGGACCCCCTACTACCCACTAGTACCCGACACTGGAAACTCAGGCCTGCTCCAGCCTATACATGCACAAAGTAATGGACCCTGGGGAATCTGTCTGATGGTAATGGAGAATCCACTTTATTGCATGGTACAGGTCACTTTTATAGGCAGAATGACATCATCTCTCAGGGCCATTTCCAGACCCCTGCATCACACCCTCTTGTACACATCACCCATGTGCTGAGTCACTGAGATGCTGTCTCATGGGGCAGGGGCAGGGGAAATCACATGACCCCCATCTATGCCCCCAGAGGAGCTGGCCGAAAACTAGCCCATTCATACCTAACCCAAACGGGATTTCCCTACAATAAAATACCTCTACATGAGTCCATATGCAAAGATGAAGGCTGCACATCAGAAAACAGACAGGAGAAAGCCTCCTTTGAATCCTTGCTCAGCCTAGTCCAAGAGATCCCAAAATAACACAGGCTATTAGCACAGCCCTTGATTTCCTCCCAGAACATGAAGGTAATACATTATTGCTGAAGGCAGAACGTACTTTGGGATTTGGAAAACTGGGATCTTGAAGAAAAAAAAAAAACAAAAAAGTGTTCTCAACCTCACTATAAGTAAGGAAAGGCAACCGCAAATTGTAAACCAGTTAACGACTATTTTAAGCTAGTAATCTCACTCCAATAAGACTGGCTCGGATCAGATAGACCAAAAAACTGATACCAAATTGCTGGGAGAGGATGTGGGAAAGGGAACACTCATCCACTAGCTGGTGGGAAGTATAACACTCATACAACCACTATGGGGAAAGGCAATGTGAGAAACCTTTAACAAGACTGGAAATAAGCCTCTACCCCTGACCCAGTCGTACACACTCCTTGGGCGCTATCTTACCCACAGACTCCATCCTACTTGCAGAGGATAGCCCCGATATACATGCCAACAGCCTTGTTTATTGCCACAGCTCTCTTCACAAAGGAAAAGGGGGGGAACCAACCCGAAGGGCCCGCAACCGACTTTTAAGTGGAGAGAGAAGAAAACAGGGGGGGACACCGATCACAAGGGATGGGAGGGCCAAGCTATAGCCAGCGGAAAAAGAGGGACAGGCAGGGGAACGGGGAGGAAAAAAGGGAGGGGGGAATGGGAAGAAGGGAGGGTGAAGGGGGAGGAACAGGTGGCAAGAGAAAAAAACGAAGGAAGGTGAAGGGCAGCCCGCAGGGGGTGGGGTCGAGCAGCAAATGAGAGGATATGAAGTAGACAGTGAGGAAGTGCGACAAAATACCGACAGTCTGAGACTGAGCGAACGAACGGGTACATCCGAGGTGGGAGGTGAGAGAGGCTGTTCAGGCCCCTGTAGAAAAAGGGCGATTTAGTAAAAGGGACAGGGGAATCAGGTACTATGAGGAGGCCACAATGGGGGGAGGGATGGAGGTGCGACGGGGACAGCAAGAAAGGGAAGAGGGGGAAACAAGAGGGGAGAGGGGAGGAAAACAAACAACAAACAAAAGAACGGGGACAGGGAACAGGACGGAAGCAGGGCCGCAGGGGGAGAGGGAGTGGAAGGGGCGGCCCCCCCCAAAAAAGGAAGGGGGGGGGCTGGGAGGAGGGGACCGAGAGGGGAAGAGCAAGGAGGGGCGCGGGCAGAGGGCCCAGGGGCAGTGCCAAAACACCCACGGGCACAGCGAGGAGACAAGAACGGCCGGCACGCCAGGGGACAGGGAAATTACACACACCCGCGGCGACCCGCGGCGGCAGGGAGGACACCGGGGAGGCCCAGACCGGACAGCAGACCCAGGACAGAAAAAAAGAAATGAAAATGAAAAAAAAAAGAAAAGAAAAAAACGCTAGCGGCGGGGGAAAAACGGGGAAAAAGGGACGCAGGCAGAAGCGGAAAAAAGGACAGGCAGGGGCGAGAGACGGCAGGCTAGGGGTGGAACGGGGGAGGGTTGGGGTGGGGGACATGGGGTGGAAGGGGGTGGACCAGGTGAGGGGGGGGGGATGGGAAGAGGGGGCGGGAGGGAAACGGAGGAAAGGGAGGGGAGAGAGGAAAGGCCACAACCTAGCAGCAAGACATAAAAGAGAAAAAACAGGGAGAGAGGGGAGGCGGGGAGGTGGTTTGGGACAGAGCACTGTGCACAAAGGATCGAAGGAGGTCGCGGGAATGCGGGGAGGCGGGAAACGACCCATGTAGTACCCTTGGTGCCATGAAGTCGCCATTTGAAGGGCTATGTAATTAAAAAAATTAGCCCCATGTTCATGTGTATTTTTAAAATAATTACCCACAGGCTTCTTAATTAAAATTCATAAAATAATCCAATATTCAGAATTATTTCAAAAGCTACTTTATCTCTTTCTAAATCCTCAACTATCCATGAGTTTAACTCCATTGATTTTATTGTATCCTGTTCCATTGACCAAGTCCCATTCATTATATTTTCTAAATTCAGATTCCAAGTGACCCACAATCTTAACGTTCTGCAGAATAAATAAAAATTTATGTGATATAAAGTGAGCACTGTTGAATATGACAGTAAGTAGTCAAATGTGTATGTAAGCAGATCGTCTCTCATATTGTAGCCAGTGATACTATCATAAGGCCTGATACCTGAGACATGAAATTTCTTTTCATTATCTCTGGTATTTAAGCTTATAGAGTGTGCATTGGTTGTGCATTGCAATATTGCACAAATTGGTACTTTTCTTTAAACAAGTTCTACGGCAATGATTTTTAGGTGGACTGAAAAACATTGTCTCTCGGTGATCTTGTTTTGCGATTTTATTTTATTTTATTTATTTTTGCATTTTTTATGTGTATGAGCTGTTGATTGTAGGGTCTGTTGCACCTGTGTATCTGCTGCAATGCCCGAGCGGAGGTCGAAGAGGACAGAAAGAGGTCCTCAGATCCCCTGAAACTGGAGTTCTTTTTTGGAATTGGAGTTACAGACAGGTGTCTCAGCCGCCATGTGGGTATGGGTCGTGACCCCTGCCGTCTTCTCGCAAGATCAGTAGTGCTCTTAACTGCTCTAGGCATCCTCCACTCCAGCTGTTGTTGTTGTTTTTTATATTGATTCTTTTTTTGTGGCCGTTGATCCTTTGCCCCAATGTTGCAGAAACGTTCTCTGACAAAGCAGCCATATTCAGTTCCATTAGTACTTTTGTAACTGAATGATAAATCCTGGGCCATAGACTTCAGTGACTTTTTAGCATGGTTTATTACTTCTAATCAATTTAGGTGTGTGGAGGTCAGAGGTTTAGAACATGTTGGCTTCCTTGCGGTTCTCATCCTCAGCCTTTCACCACTGGGTGCCACAAAGGTTTTGATATGAGAGACTTTCTTGCTCCCCCCCAGAAAACGGAGAAATATGACGATGATGAGGTCGCTCCCAATGGTAAATTGGAGACAATTTCTATTATAGAGGTAAATCTCTGTTATAGAAACTGGTGCTATGGCTTAGCCTCCGGGGGTCGTGGGTTTTGGGAGTCCCTTTGGAGCAGGAAGAACACAGGAAGTTGACGGCATGCAGAAATGAAAAACTAAGAGAAGTTTTTCTAAATTCAGCACTTTATTGAATGGGGGAGGTTATCAACGGTAGCTCAACAGAGAAACCCGCCGCAGAACAGACACAAAGGATTGGCAAAGCTTCCATTTACATAGGTAGGTAGTTAAAGAAACTCAGTGACGAGATACAGAGCACACAGAGCAGGAAACTAAAACACAGAAAGTTTAGTTAGGCAACCTGACATCTTCTTTGATCAGTAAAAATGTTAGAAAATCTTAAGTCAACCTTTACCCGAGGACATAACCATTTAAGAAGAAAATAAAACGGAACATAATCTTTTTAACTCTTTGATTACAAACACAATATGAAAAGTTACAGCACACCGAATAGTAAATACTATGTCACAGTACAAAGTTCTTTAGCAGCAGTATTGGTCCTTATATCTCATATCCTGAAGCTAGAGTAAATACATCCTAAAGTAATAGTTTCTTTTAGTTTCTATTGAAGTAAAAACCCTTATTCCATATAATATCCTAAATCTTTATTAGTTTTCTAACTCTACTGCTAATTAACGTTTCAATTTACTGACAAACTAAGAGCTGTTCCACTGCTTGATCTGGCCTAACAGCTTTGTAGATAATTGGGCTGTGTACGGAGACTTAGTTTATCTTGTCTGCTTACTGGGAGTGTTAGAATCCAGGCGTTTAACTAAGAATAAGTGTCTTATCTACCTCTTTGCCTAGGACCAGAGGATGAGATAAAGGGGTTTTTCTTTATTTTTAGGTTTAGGGGGAAATTTTTGTTTTAACCTTAATGAAGAGATGTTTTATCTACATTTTTACCACTGGAATCTTGTTTTCTTAGGGACATTCATGTAAGGCCAAATGAGCATTCTCGTTCATGCCAATTATTTTGTTTCTCTTGAGTGTTAAGCAAGTTTTAACCTTGCCATATATATTAACAGCTCTACATTATATTGTTGTTAAGGAGAAAGGTCTGTTTTTACTTGGGATCATGCAGAAAATTCTTGCTGCCAGGAAAAAATCCCTGTGCCCAAGAGAGGCATTTTAATTGGCTAGTTACTTGAACCATTTAAATAGTGTTATTTTTGTATCTATTACAACTGGCTCTAAGAAAAATTTTTTGTGCCAGTCTTATGTAAGTCCAAACACCAAAAAAACGTAAGTATCCTAGGAGAGCATCTCAATCTCGGGTGGTGATCTTAGCTAGTGTTCTGCCAGGGACCTCCAGGGGTCGAGCCCCATAGGACATTGCCTCCCCCGCCTAGCCTTGAACATGATTTCTATTTGTTTACACAGGCGACACTGGAGTGGGTGTGACAGACATTGTGGCAGGCACGGGAGTGGATGCTGCCAATGTTTTAAAATGCCTTCTTTAAATTGATAATAAGACACTAAGAACTGTGAAAAGGATTATTCTCTTCCAGAACCAAAATAATTACTAAGGTCCTTATTAAACTATGCACACTTAAAGCAAATAATATCAATACAGGAGGACAGCTCTGACATCAGTAATGGATTATTCCTCCAGGGAGTGTTGGCCAGGGGATTCAACGCCCACAAAAGGTAAAGGCTTCCTTGCCTCTAACCTGGGTATAACTGCAAGAAGAGAGGCGATTAGAAGACCCTGCTGTGAAGACTGAAGTTAAAACATGGGAAAGATGCATTTAGATGACTACATTGCAAGTGTAAATTGGTCCTTGAACAACCAGGAGTGTGACCACAGGGCCACTAAACCCAATAAGCAAATGTGGGGTCTCCTGAGTCAACAGAAACTCCCCGCTCAAAGCACCAGCTACACCTTCCTCACCTGCCTGAAATACTTCAGAACAGCCATTGCCGTTCACAGCTTAGTCTCCGAGAAACCCAGCTAAGCACACGGATCCGCCTTCAGAGGAGTAGTAGAGCCCAGGAAGACTCTGGCATGGCTCGTCTCTAGTGAATAGGGAACATAAAATGGGAGTCACAAGCAGAACTAACAAAAAACATTACCGGGTCTAGGGGAGCATATCAGACAGCTAACCATAGACGGGGGCTATCCATAAACAGGAAAATGTGTTCGTCAGCAATCATCATAGACATATGTGCTTATCCAGAAACCTGGAGGGGGGTACTATTAATGCTATAAGTACTATATAGCATTGCGTGTTTTTTTGCTTTTTTTTTTTTTCTTCATTAGTGGATCCGAAAGGGTTTTCTCCTGGTTAGACCAGTCAGAATAGTAGCTTCAGTCCCAATGAAGACAAGGAATAGGAAATATGCAGGAGAAAATTAGATTAATGTGTCCCGAATCCAAATAAAGCTCCAGAGAGAGTGGACTGTTCTTGCTGCTGCATTCCACCTGGTGCCTTAATGCCTGGCATATTGTTGTGGCGCCATTTGAATTGATTAGGCACGCCCATGGATATAGTTGACAGGGTGCATGGTGTGACATGGTAAGGGGGGAGGGTGGTGTGAATGGTGAAACTCACAGCCGATGTAGTCTGGACCCCCTCATTTGATAACCTATTGAAGCATACAACCCCTCTCCCGCGTGGAAGCGGTGGGGCTGGGGGTGTGGGCTCAACAGCCTCAATGGTTTGCCTGACGGATGCTTGATACTAAAAAAAAAAAAACAACAAAAAAAAAAAAAAAAAGGCAAAAAAAAAAAAACTGGAGAGATATGCAGGACAGTCATGGCAGAATGCATGTCTCGGTTTGGGGTTGGGGGTGGGGGGGAAAGGGAATGGGGGGAAAAAGCCTGAACTGAATTGGAAAAAATGATGGTATGAAATGCCCAAAGCATCATAAAAAATGTTTTAAAAAATAAAAAATAAAAAATAAAACACACAACAACAACAACAAAACAAAAAAAGAACATGTTGGCTATCAATTTGTCTTCAGTCAATGACCTTCAGCAGGATTGTGAAATGGTTGTTTAAGTAGCTAATCTATTAGTAATTGTCTCAAAAATGTAAATTTTGAAAATCATTTTAAGGAGTAAAGAGTTTTCAGATATGAAAATTAAAAATTAGTAGTGATCTTAGAGGGTACTTAACTTTCAAACTTTGCACCTTCTACATGTCAGTACTAGGAGGGATATCAAAATGGGATAACTTAAACAGCTAATTCACCTTCAAAGCAGGCTATCTGTTTTTTAAATGAGTCTGGCTCAATGTCAAACTTTTTAAATACCCTGCACATATAACAATCAATGTTGCGAATGTGTTTGATGTTTTTCTGACTTTGATGTTGCTGTCACAGCCTATGTTACCTACACCATTTAAATGGATCTCCCAGGTTATCTTTTTTTTTTTTTTAATTTTTGTATGTGTATGAATGTACTGTCTGCATGTAGGTGTGTGCACCCGTGTCATGCAATGCCGCGGAGGTCAGAAGAGGGTCTCGGATTCCCCTGGAACTGGAGTTCTCCTGGAATTGGAGTTACAGATGGTTCTCAGCCGCCATGTGGGTGCTGGGGATCGAACCCCGGTCCTCTGCAAGAGCAGTAGGTGCTCTTAACTGCTAGGCCATCTCTCCAGTCCCTCCCAGGTTATCTTTTAATAATTCATGGGACCATATGTGCCAATGGCAGGCTGAATAAGGCCACTTTGACTGTTCAAGTTCTAATCCATGAAGCCTACGAAGGTGCCACCTTACTTGACAACAGAGCTTGAAGATGGATATGGGAAGAGGATGTCTTAGATATGGATTGTCCAAGCTAGTGTCAAGGATCCTTCTAGTACTCCTGCAGAGAGTCACTATGAAACCAGAGAATTGAGGAGAGAAGAGACACTTCAATGAAGTAGAGATGTGACCAGTAACCCAGGAAACTGTATCCTTTGGAAGCCTCAGTCAACCATTGGAAGCTGGGGAAGGACACGCTGGGACATGACCACTCATGAAGAACAGAGTTCTCCTTGTCCTCATTCTGTTCCATAAGATCCAATTCAGACTTGAAATTTCAGAAGTGTAAGACAAAGTAATTGTATAGTATTAAGCTTCTGGCAATTTAATACATTAAGCCTTTGGTATCAGCTAAATAGATTCAGATTTCTAGGGTTTTCCAGGTATACATTTCATTTTCAGGTACATTTAACAGGTTCTCTGCCCACGTTAATCACTAAAGGGTGTATTTTAAATGTCATTATAGAGAACTTGAGCATGGTCATAAAAAATCCCAGGAAAGGGTAGAATAGGAATGCTGCTGTCAGCTTAATTCTGTTTGACAATGACTTGCTGATAGAGAAAAGCCATGTCAAGTTCAAATTCAAAAGTGTCCAAGTTGACAAATATGAAGTTTAAAAATGGCAATAACTCTGGGAAATTAGAAAGAATGATTTAAGGGCTGGAGAGATGGCTCAGCTATTAAGAGGTTAAGAGCACTGACTGCTCTTGCAGAGGATCCGGGTTCGATTCCCAGCACCCACATGGTGGCTAAGAATGGTCTTTAACTCCAGTTCCAGGGGAATCCGACACCCTCTTCTGACCTCAGAGGCATTGCACGACCCGGATGCACCAACCTACATGCAGACAGTACGCTCATACACTTAAAATTAATTAATTAATTAATTAATTAATTAATTAAAAAAATAAAAAAGAATGATTTAACACAATTTGTGGGAGAGACAAGGACCCAAAGATCCATCAGTTTTTCAAAATCAACAGAAAAGATACTGAATCAAACTAGTAAGATTTAGAAAAACTCAGCTGTTTGAAATAAGCTTTTCATTCCCCAGAATTCAGATAAAAGGATTTCTGCATAGTCCTTCAACTTAATCCGCTAACTTCTTGTGAGGACAAGGTTTTGTGGTTTGATCACTGCTGCCTGGCTCCTGCTTACTATGGAAATTTTTCAGATGTTTCATACAAACTGGCTTTGAATTTTGGAATTATGCAAGTGCTCTTATCACTTTTTACATTTAACTTAAGGAACATGGGTGGTTTTAAGGGTGAAAAAGTTGCCAGTTCCTTGGAAACTAGAGCTACTTGAGGTTTTACCTGCTGGAACCGACTGTTTAAATACAAATTTTAACACAATATCTCAGGAATGATGTGCACGCAGCAAGCAAAGCATATATTAGAAATACTTATCAGAGGATGAGCAGAGAGATAAAGGGGTCTGGGCAGAAAGTGAGGGAAGAATATGCATGAACTTGAAAGAACCCCAAATATCCAGAAAGGACCTGATCCAGGCTGCTCTCAGTGACATTTTCAGCTTTGAAAATATGAATTAAATTCACATCAGAATTTTTCTATTCTAATGAAGGAGAAATCCAAGGACCATCAGAATCAGAAGCTTCAGCCTGCCGCATGGTTAAGAAGGAATCGCAAAGATTTATTTGGGTGAAATTTTAGGACACAAGATGATTATACAAAAGACCGTTCATTTTAATACATTTTGTGCCATTTAAAATTTTTTTTATTAATTTTATTTATTTCTGTATGTGTATGAATGTACTGTCTGCATGCAAGTTTGTGCACCCGTGTCGTGCAATGCCGCGGAGGTCAGAAGAGGGCATCAGATTCCCCTGGAACTGGAGTTCTCCTGGAATTGGAGTTTCAGACCGTTCTCGGCCACCATGTGGGTGCTGGGGATCGAATCCGGGTCCTCTGCAAGATTTTAAAAGTATATACTGATTCCAAAAAAAAAAAAAAAGCCAGGCGTGGTAGTGCATGCCTTTAATCCTAGCACTTGGGAGGCAGAGGCAGGCGGATCTTTGTGAGTTCAAGGCCAGCCTGGTCTACAGAGTTAGTTCCAGGACAGCTGGGGCTACAGGGAGACCCTGTCTCGAAAAGAAAAGACCAAAAAATAAATAAAATAAAATAAGAATGTATGAACTGATTTATAATATCTACAGAGAATGAAGTAAGATACTTTCTTGTATTTGATAAACTGCTTTAGAAATATTTTTATTCACTTCTCTCATTTTGTGATGAGATGAATGATAAAATACATAATGCTAAGATGTAGAATGCTTGAGTTTAGAATTTTTTTGCAAATTTACTTCTCATTACTTCCCTATTTATACTAATATATTCATCTTTCTATGTGGCTGTTAAGGCTTCATAAAATATTAAAATTTCTTGATCATTCAACATTATTTTTGTCTGTGCTAATGTTCTACTTTGGATTTATTTTGTTGTTGTTGTTGCTGTTGTTGTTTTACCTATTTTTTAAAGTTCTGAGTAATTTCCTTAACTAAATCTGTGAGTTAGTGACTTCCCTTATGTATTCAATGTGGCGATGGTTTGAAATTCATTTATTCTTTCACATTTTCATGTGCATATATAATGTATTCTGAGCACACTAGTCACCCCTTTCTTTCTTGCCTACCTTCTTGCCCATAGCAATCCATTCTAGTCTGGACTTCCATTCCCTATTCCAGTACCATATCCTAATTTAACCAGATCCACTTGCTTGTACATAGGTGTAGAGCTGTACACCAGAGTATGGGTAACTCAGAAGTATTTATACTGCTGATGGACAGACTCTCCTTTACCCTAATGTCCTTCAGTATGGATCCATCCATTGGAGACTGATTAACCTACCAAGATTCCATAATTAAAAGAAACTATCTCTGCTCCTCACAGGAGCCAATGATTCCCACAGTTTCCTTAGGTGACATTGGGGCTTTTACCCACTTTATCATCTCTAGGCTGGAATTTTATCTAGTTTGAGCTGGAATGGGACTTGTGCACCTTTCAGCGATGTGAAAGCTATCCTGTGGAGACAGGAAGCTTTGAAGTCAGTCAGTACCATATTGATTCCTCCTTGATTTCTTTACAGCTCAATACATAGTGTATTTAGCAAGAGGGGTTTATCATGAACTCATGGTGGCTAACCAAGAGCAGGGTAATGGTCAGTATCACTGGAGTGTCTATGGTACCCCTGGTCAACAGCTTCAAGAGAGAGAATTCACCCTTGGCATTGAGCTTTTACTTTGTTAGCCTGTGGTGTCTAGTAGGGATAATCCCGTGTCCCCCGACCCCCGTTATAAGTGAATAACTTTTATCTCATTTTATAATGTACATGTATATACTTTAAAAAGTGTCTAGGACTGGAGACATGGCCTAGCAGTTAAGAGTGCTTATTGTTCTTGCAGAAGACCCAAGTTTGATTCCCGGCACCCACATGGTGGCTGAGAACCGTTTTTGTCTCCAGTTCCAGGGGAATCTGAATCCCTCTCCTGACCATCACGGCATTGCACAACACGGGTGCACAGACCTGCATGCAGACAGTACATTAATACACATAAAAAAGTATAAAAAAATAAATTAAATTAAATTAAAACAAAACAAAACAAAACAAAAAAGCATCTATACTAGTAGCATTCCATACGTCATTGTCTAAATGCCCTTAGTATTAGTTAACCTTCCCTGTACTCCCTCCTTTGGCCTGCCCTCATCCCTTTTGGTTCCTGACCTCTCTGGATCTTCTAGTTGAAAAATAAATATCTAAAATTTCAAAGCTATGTGATGGACAATGTCACTTTTTCTTTCTGAATCCGGGTTACCTCACTCGGGATGACCATTTCTATTTCCATCTATTTTCCTGAACACTTCATAAATTCATTTTTACAGCTGAATAATATCCAATTGTGAATGTGTGCCACACATTACACATTTATAATCTATTCATCACTTGATGGAAATGTAGGTTGTTTCCAATTTCTGGCTATTATGAAAAGGGCAGCAATGAAGAAGGATGAATGGGTATTTCTTTTTTGTTGTTGTTGTTACATTTCTTTTATAATTTCTCATTCTTTGGATTTTATATTACTCTAAAATATGCATGCATACCCTCCACCCATATACCAAAAATTCCACAGTCTGAAAATAAATGGTAGGTTAATTCTAGAACATGTTAAGGGAGTCAGAATATAAGAGCACAATTGTTTTCAGATCATGAAGAATATAACATTGACATTACTCAGTACTAGCATCCACAGATGAGGGATACCATTCATCATTTGTTTTTCTGGGACTGTGTTACCTAACATAATATCTTTTTTTAATTTTTTAATTTATTATTATTAAACTTTTTCCACAGGTCATAGATCATTTCTCAATTGAATCTAGAGTTGCTTCCCCTTCCATGCCCTCCACCCCACCCACCTGAGTCCCTGCATTCTGCCATACATGTCCTGCATCTTTTTCCAAGTCTTTCCAGAGTTTTTTTTCAGTTCTTTTGTTGTCGTTCTCTCCAACTTGTATTGTTACATTATATATATTATATATATATATATATATATAATACTATATATATATATTTATACATAAATATATACATACATACCCATATTACTTGAATTGGAGGAATTGTTTTTTCCCTAAAAGATGTCATATTTTCCTTAAGGAAGTGCTCGAAAGTTCCTCCTTGGCAACCCCAAACAACCATCACTCCTGCACTTTTGCTCTACATTGGGGTCTTTCTCTCCCATAGTCCCCCAAAATGAAGTCCAGTAAGCATGCATCCTGTCTTGATCCTCCTTCACTGGCCTCCATGATACAGTGCAGAAGTCTATATTCTGATGAGGCTGACATCCCCTTAGCTGTTTAGTCCACAAGCTGGGTATCTCAGTAGTCCCCATCTGGCATTGAAGGTTGGAGGATTCTTGGAGAGACATGAGTCCTCTGTCCATATTGGAAGGTTAAAAAGCTGTGTCTCATGCCTTTGAAAAGTGCCAAAAGTGGTGGCAACTACAGAGTAGATAGATGTACTTGCCAATAAGAATTAAAGACAGGCCAAACAACAGTACTCTCTCTTTATTATTTTTGTCTTTTTCCTAAGATCTCAAGTTCTATGTCTGCAGTACAGTTTCTTTAGTCTTATTATTTATATCTGGTTGTACTTTCTTTTTGGATGCTTAAGGCCACACAGTTAGCCCAGATTAACCAAGGTTTTTGTTTTCTCAAGGTCAGTTGAGGATCTGGTCCTCAGGGGTCTCTCGGGGTTTTTTGGAGGGAAGAGGGTGGGAGCCCCTTGCTCCTTTCAGCTTTTTATTAATCAGTTCCATCCCCTCGAGGACAAAATCAGGTCTTGTTAGACCAGGCTTCCTTTTCTGAAGCATGAGCAGACTTTCCTCTTTATAGACTGGACACTGGCTGAAGTCCCACCAATGGCTCTCCTAGACCTCCCTGAACAGGAAGACTGGTGACCCACATTTTCAGGACATTTCAAGAGGTGCCCCATGCATAACTAAGACTTTGTTGACCTCTGAAGGCAAGGAACAAAGTTATCCCTTAGGTCCCTAGGCCAAATTGGTATGGGTGTTAAGTAGGTCCTTAAGCACCCAGAAAGGCTAAGTTGCACCAGCCTATTACATTGCACTTATATTAAAATTGTATCCTTTGGAAACAAACTGTATGTTATTTCCATAGCATATTTCTTGATTCACATCTTTCCATTTCAATCCCATAATACTCTAAAAGATGCACACATACCCTCCATCATGTACCAAAAACCCAAGGACTGAAAATAAATGTTAGGTCAGCTCTAGAACCTGTTTAGGGATCCACATTGCAAGAGCACAGTTGTCTTTAGATCATGAGGAATATAAAATTAACATTCAGTTTGTCTTACAACTAGGTACTTGGAACTAGCATACACAGATAAGGGATATCATTCGTCTTTTGTTTTTCTGGGATTGTGTTTCTTCACTTAGCATAAAATCTTCTAGTTCCATCCATTTACCTGCAAATTTAATGATGTCATCTTTCTATGGCATCTTTGCCTAGAACTCCATTGTGTCAATGTACATTTTCTCTATCCATTCGTCAGTTGAGGGGCATTTGGGTTGGTTCCAGCTCTTTGCTATTGTGAAAAGAGCTGCAATAAACATGGCTGTACATGTATTGCTGTGGTAGGAAGAGTCTGATGGGTATATTCCCAGAAGTGGTATGGCTGGATCAGGTGGTAGGCTCATTTTGAGTCTTTTAAGGGTTCTCCATACTGCTTTCCATAGTGGTTGTACAAGTTTGAATTCCCAGCAGCAGTGGATGAGTGTTCCCCTTTCCCTACACCATCTCCAGCATTTAGTATCATTTTTCTTGATCCTTGCCAACTTTATTGGGGTGAGATGATATTAAAGTGGTTTTAATTTGCATTTCCTTAATTATTAATGATGTTGAACACTTTTTAAGATGTTTCTCAACCATCTCTATTTCCTCGCTTGTGAAATCTCTGCTCAGATCTTTACTCCATCTTTGAGTGAGTTTGTTTTCTTACTTCTTTGTTTTTTGAATAGTTTATATATTCTGGAAGTTAATGCTCTATCAGATGTATCAGCAGTGAAGGTTTCCTTCCCACTCTGTAGGTTTTCTCTTCACTTCCCTGATTGTTTCTTTTGCTGTACTGAAACTTTTGAGTTTAATAAGGTCCCACTTGTCAACTGTCCACCTTATTTCCTGTGCAGCTGCTGTCTGATTTAAAAAGTATCATATGTAGTCTGTTGGATATATGCTGGATTGCAGGGGATAAGAGTTCAACTTTCTGCACATCTTCACGAGCATTTGTTGTTCTTTGATTTTTAGATGTCTGACACTGTGGTAGGGATAAGATGATTTCTCAAAGTGATTTTCATCTATATTTCTATGATAACTCAATATATTGAGCATATTTAAGGTATTTCTCAGCCATTTGAATTATCTTTTGAGAAGTCTCTCCTTACTTTTAATTAATTTTTATGTGTACTTTTTGAGATCTACATATACTCTAGATAAGAATCCTCTGTCCAAGATATAGATGACAAAGATTTTTTTTCATTCTATAGGTTGCTTATTCATTCAAAGGATGGTGGTGCCCTTTGATATACAGAAGTGTTTTTATTTTCACGTGGTCCCATTTGTCAATTGTTGGACCTAATGCTTGCACTACAGGATATCTGTTGAGAAAGTCCTTTCCTGTGCCAATAAGTTGCAACATATTCCCTACTTTCTCCTCTATCTGATTCAGAATATTATATGCAGAGTTGAATTTTGTGCATGATGAGAGACAGGTATCTAGTTTCATTTTTTTTTCTATATATGCTCTCATACAATTTGACAAGCACAATTTGTTGAAGAACCTCTTTTTTCCCTAGTGTGTAATTTTTATTCTTTTGTAAAACAAATCATGTGGCTGTTATTGTATGGATTTCAACTTGGGTCCTCAATTCTGTTTCAGTAAACAATTTGGTTTTATGCCAGTCCACACTGTTTTAACTACTATAGCTCTATAGCATAATTGAGATCAGGGATAGTAATGACTCCATCAGTTCTTTTTTATCTCTCAGGATTATAAAGCCTATTCTGGGTTGTTTGCACCATCCAAGTGAAATTTGAGACCATTTTTTTTCAATTTCTGTGAATAGTTATATTGGATCTTTAATAGATATTTCACTGAATTTGTAGATTGCTTTTGGTAGCTAGGCCATTTTCATATCATTAATCCTACCAATACATGAGCATGGGAGGTCTTTCCATCCTCTGGTATCTTCTTCAGCTTCTTTCTTCTGTGACTTAAAGTTTTATTCTACATGTATTTTACTATGCTTTTATATTTAATTCTAGGATATTTTATATATTTGGAAGCAATCACGAATGAAATCATTTCTCAAATTTCTCTTCCCATATGACTGTTGCTGGTGTATAGGAAGGCTACTGATTTGGGGTACTAATTTTATATTCTGCTTGATTCATAGTTCCATTTGCCTGGGGAATATATTTTGCCATCCTTTTATACTATGGTTCTTAACTTGATGTCGATCATTATTAGTGATGTGCATTTCTTGGAGGCAGTTCCTGTTTTCTAATCCAATCAGATGGTCTCTATCCTTTTTTCTTTTTTGGTAGTTGAGACCATTCATATTGAAGGTTGATACTGACTGTCTATTCATTTCTGCTATGTTGATGTAGTGCTGGTTGCTTAACCCCTCCTTTGTTTTCTTATTCTTTAGTAATTTATATGGTTATTGTGCCCTCTTCAGAGTGTTTTAATCTTCCCTCGTGACTGAAATATTACATCAAGTATTGTCTGTAAGTCTGGTTTCATAGACACAAATTGCTTACATTGGTTTTTATCATGAAGTTTTTCTTCCTTCAGTTTCAGCTGATAGTTTTGCAAGCTATAGTAACCTAGACTTGAATCTGTGTTCTTTCATGTCTTGTACAACATTGGTTCAGCATCTTCTGGCTTTCATAGTCTCCATTGACAAGTCAGCTGCTATTCTTTTTTTTTTTTTTTTTTTTGGTCTTTTCTAATAGGAGTGACTTTATATCGGATTTAATATTTTTATTTCACAGTTTTCAATATCTTTTCCTGGTTCTGTATATTTAGTGTTTTGACAATTATATGACATGGGAGTTGCTTTTATGTTCTATCTACTTGGTATTCTGTACACCTCTTACACATGATAGGTACCACTTTCCCTATGTTTGGGATTTTCCATGATTTAATTAAAAATATGTTCTGCACTTTTGCCTGGGTTTCTTTACCTCTTGTTTCCCTGTGATTCATAGGTTTTGTCTTTTTATATTGTCCCAGAGATTTTGCATATTTTCTTCCTGGCTTATTTTACATTTGATAGTTTCTGCAATTGAGTGACCCATTTCCCCAAACTCATCTCTAATTACAGATGCTGTTGTCTGTTCCATTTCCTCCACTTCCTTTTTACTTCTTTCCTCTAAGCTTTTTGTTTGAGTTCCTGAGTTTTATATTAGATTCTGTTTTAAGAGATTGTCTCTCTTTATTGAATTCTAGGTTCATGTTCTGAGTTGTTTTAGTTGTTTAATTCAACTGATATTTGTGTTTCACAGTCTTCACTCAGTTTGCTTTATATACTCTTTGAATTCATTGAACATACTTATAATTGCTATTTTGAAAACATTGTCTTGTGAACCCATTTGGTTATCATTCGCAGGAAACTTTATGATGGGTTGTTTATCTCAGTATTAGCCATATTATCTTCATTATACTTGTTCCTGATTTTTTGCTGAGGCCTGGACATCTGAACTTGTATGGTGGTGAGTCTTGGTTCGGGAAAGTTCCCTCACCCTTGTTGTATTCTGTTTGTTTTCTCTCCAACTTGTCAGGTTAGGGCCCATCTGAGTATTTCTTAATATTAAGTTCTGTGGCCACTTTTATTGATGTACAGTTTGGATGGAAAGTAGTCATCTCAGTTCATCTGAAAATAAGTATAGCTTTTAACGTGTGATTTCTCAGATTTCAGTGACTACAGAAAAATAAATAAATAAAATAAAATAAAATAATAAAGTATGATTTCAGGATTCAATCCACAAGTTTCTAGATCAGCATATTTGGATGGAGCTGCTACCTGTGCAGGTTGGCTCATACATTAGGGTAGGAGTTTGCAGGTTTGGAGTGAGCAGAGCTCAGATAGTGTGGCCATAAAGTCCCAGGGAACCCAACTTGGGCTGAAATCTGAGAGGTTGTGATTGATTCACTCTGCCAAGATGAGGTTACATGCTAACATGGGATTAGATAGGATCCCTGTGACCCAGGAAATTCTGAGAGTTAAGATTTGCATGTCATATTTTATGAGAATGTTTTCTATCCCTCTCCAGGCTTCTACAGTGTATCCATTTGTCTTCCTTCCCTCCAGAGCCCAGGTCTGTCTCCCTCTCAGGGAACTGGGGCTGGAGTAGCTCCTCTGAAACTGATGGATATGGCAGAGAGTCCTCAGTAAGAATAATAAATTGTTCTCTGCTAAGCTCCTCAACCATATGACCGCAGGGGTACAGCCTGAGATACCTTTTAGGACTCTGTTCCAGTGTCCATGTCCCAAGTCACGGTTTCAATAGCGTTGTAGCAATAGGAGACCCTGTCTTATATTATAGGGAATATTGAGAATATCCTTTGTTTCATGTTTTTATGTGTTCAGATAAATATTAAATCCCAGCAGAAATAAAGGTCTCCTTTACTTTGTCTTACCTAATTGGCAATGCCAAAAGCATTGTTCTAATAAGCATGATGGTAACCAGAAGGCTAAGGAAATTTAATACTTAATAAAACTTCCAGACACTCCCTGAAGCACAAATTAAGTAAACTCAGCATTGGTCCTTATAGCAGACCTTTCTCCTTGGGTGTCAAGCAGACAGGTATGACATTATGCAGTGACTGTGATCAACTGGTAATTAGATCCTTCTGTGCTTCATACACTACATAGTTAACTGTGAATGAAATTTCATATGGTATTCATAAGAATTGGGCAATATGTTAATGAAAGCACAAGGATATACCAGTAAATATGGGCAAGTTCTAGAACCTATGTCCATTTGACAGCAGAAAGCATGGGTTTTCTATATTGCCCTAGTGAAAAATATGTTTAACAAAACAAAAAATAACCCTCAAATCAAAAATATAGAATTACTTCAATATTCCCTCATTTACTATACATTCTATTTGCATACTGTACTCAATTTGTTAATCTAGATTACAATATTATGGTTTAGTTTTTTTCGGCTCAAAATTCAGATGCAATTATTTTAAAAGGAAAGAAAGAAAGAAAGAAAAAAAGAAAGAAAGAAAGAAACAAAGAAACAAAGAAACAAAGAAACAAAGAAACAAAGAAACAAAGAAAGAAAAAGAAAGCTTGTGGTGGGAAACTGAGGACCAACATGTTAAAGCAAATGGTATTAGGTCATTAAACATAGCCACAGGGGGCAAAATTACCTCCTGGACAGATGATTACCTCAGAAGAAAAGTTAATTCACACACTCTTAGAAGAATATGTTCTGATTTAAATGAATTGAGTTGTGTCAATAATTATCCATCTATATCTAATTATTCACTTATCATGTACTTTACCTTATAATAAAACTGAACTGCAAATATAAATGAAAGTATATGAAACACACTTTAGTAGATTGAAAACAAGAGAAAGGAAGGCTCTAATCATGCAATGAAGGAATAAAGAACTGAAAGCATTAATAAGGAGGACATAATTCTGTTCTGAAATTTCTATGTAATTATTGTTGTTACTAAATACACTCGACATTCAGCACAAAATTTGGAGAAAAAGATAAAATCTACATTAGTGAGGACAAGAAGATAGTTTGTCCTGGGCATTGAGAGACACTGCTTATGGGACAAGGGCAGCTTCCTGGCTTTCCCACACGCTAGGTTATGGAGACTTTATGAAAAAACCTTCTTATTAATAGAATTTTGAAATGACAAAATCTATATTCATCTAAAAGAATATCATTGTGTATTTATTGATATTTTACTTTGAGTATAAGCCCCTCCTGACACATGGTCCATCAAGCTAAAAATTATCTTTAAATTTAATTGTCTGTTTCTCTGAAAATAACATGCAATAAATTAACAGAATCAGTTAAAACAGAAAGATATTATGGTTAGTAATTATGCTGAATGCTGAATTAACTTTAACTTTATTACTTAACAGGACATCAACTATGATTATGTCTGTGGCAGTAACTGACTTCAAAAAAATATAAAATTTGTACAAATTAAGTTAAAGAATTATTTGCTTAATTTCTTCAGTTTTATTTTCTCCTTTACCAAAAATCTATATGTTAAACCTTTTTAGATTCACTACTTAAATGTATATGCTGTTGCGTTCATAGTTAACTGCTAGCAGTATGTTGATACTGTAAAGATCAACATTCTTAATGATGTATCTGACTTAAGGTACTGTTTTCTATTTCTGTATTTCAAACATGTCATATTTACAATTTAAATGCATTTTAATGGAGTTAAGTTTCAGTTAAAAGGGGTAGTCATGGTGGCACAAACCTTTAATTCCAGCACTTTTTGAGGCATAGACAGGCAGGGCTCTGTGAGATCAAGACCAGCTTAGTTTACATAGCATGTTCCAGGCCAACTGCATATATAGAGAGGCCCTCTTCTCAACCCCCCCCCGAAAAAAGAAAAAGACAATGCATATGATAAGTTCACAGACCACCTTAATCTAGACATTTCCTCATTATACTTCTATTCTTAGGCGATTGTACATCATGTCATGTTGACAATCAAAACTACGCATTACACCTAACAAAACAAACAAATAAAAAAGATGAAATGGATAATTTATACAGAACTATAACCAGCAATGAAATTGAAGGCCAGTAAAAACTTTCCAAGTGAAGTGTCTTGATGGATTATTGTAGATGGTTTTATCATAGAACTCTCCCAGACCTTTAAAGAACTAACAGGAATACAATTCTAATAATTCTAAAATAGAAAAAGAAGGAACATTTTCACACTCCTTTTCTGAAGCTGGTATTGTGTTTTTTTTATTTCAAGATCCACCTGTTCATGAACATAAGTAAGGAGCTAACCCCTTTTGTATATTAATTTCATATTCTCAGTCTTTGCAATAATGGCTTATTTCAGGAATTAAGTTAATTTTTTCTGGCATTTTATATAGGTGATCATATGATTTGTGAGCAAAATTAAACCTGTATGTTTTTTTCTTTCCTTTCCACCTTCTGGTCCTAGTTGGCTCTTCCAGTATGATGCTGGGAGCAGTTCACTGGGGCAGGCATCGTTCCCTGCTCTCAACATTAGTGGGACAATGTCAAGTTTCTTTTCTTAATGAAAAGCCATGACATACTGAAACATGACCACTGTTTTTAGAATGATGAAGCAAAAAATGATCAGGAGACTTAGATACTTAGGAATTCGGAATCAAAGACACAAAGTAGTCTTGGAATAACAGGATTCAGAGGGTGGCAATATCTATAAATTACCATCTTAGGAATTCTTTTATTTTTATTTATTTATTTATTTATTTATTTTTATGTGTATGAATGTACTGTCTGCATGTAGATCTGTGCACCCTTGTCATGCAATGCTGAGGAGGTCAGAAGAGGGCATCGGATTCCCCTGGAACTGGAGTTAAAGATGGTTCTCAGCCGCCATGTGGGTGCTGGGGATCGAACCTGGGTCCTCTACAAGAGCAGTCGGAGCTCTCAACCACTAGGCCATCTCTCCAGCCCCTAATCTTAGGAATTCTAAAAGGTGGTTATATCAGACAAGTTAGTAATTAGAAAACTAGATGTAAGAGAACGGTGATGAGGAAAACAATTTAGGAACAAGGGAAAAGGTAGAGGGCAAGAAAAAGATGTATAAACATTTGAAACAAAAATAAATATAAACATTAATATAATAAAAATATTTTTTCAAATACATTTATAATTCTCTATAAACTTCTTTGGTTAATTGTGTCAAAGACTCTTAAATAGAAACCAGTACCATTTCTAGACCAGATAAAATATGGAGCATGGGAGAAGACACACATTTCAAACAGGTTGTTTTAGCTTAAAAAAATGTTGCAAGGCCACAGGATTTTCCCAGTGTTGGATGAACAGGTGGGATCCAGGGAAGTTTAGAGAAAAATGAGCATTTCAGAAAACATGATAGAAACTGAAGGACTGAAGCTGGGAAGTTATGAAAAAATTATACACTTTGATCAATATGAGGTTAACATGACTTCTAGGAAAAGGATGCCCAAGGGTTAGAGACACATGGGATAAGAGCTCCTAGACCTCGGCTAGGTAAACTCAATTTTCTAATGTGCATGGTGCCTTGTCTGAATTCTAGGAATGGTAGCTTCAATATTTTGGGAGAATGTCCCGCGCGCTGTGTTCCCGCCGGCAAGAACTTCACGCGGACAACAGGATTCTTCTGTGGTAATATTTATTGTGCACAGCTCTTTTGTGAGAAGGACCCCGAAATGGGGCAGAAGCACCGTTTAAATAGCAGTCTAGAGGGTTTGGGTATGCTCTGNTTTTTTTTTCATTTCTAAGTGCTTTTTCTATTTCAAGGATGGTGGTGCCCTTTGATATACAGAAGTGTTTTTATTTTTTCACGTGGTCCCCATTTGTCAATTGTTGGACCTTAATTCTTGCACTACGGATTCTGTTGAGAAAGTCCTTTCGTGCCCAAAGTTCAACATTTCCCTACTTCTCCCTCTATTCTGATTCAGAATATTATATGCAGAGTTGAATTTTGTGCATGATGAGAGACAGGTATCTAGTTTCATTCTATTTTTCTATATATGCTCTCATACAATTTGACAAGCACAATTTGTTGAAGAACCTCTTTTTTCCCTAGTTGTTAATTTTTTTTTTTGTAAAACAAATTCATGTGGCTGTTATTGTATGGATTTCAACTTGGGTCCTCAATTCTGTTTCAGTAAACAATTTGGTTTTATGCCAGTCCACACTGTTTTAACTACTATAGCTCTATAGCATAATTTGAGATCAGGAATGGTAAGACTCCATCAGTTCTTTTTATCTTCAGGATTATAAAGCCTATTCTGGGTTGTTTGCACCATCCAAGTGAAATTTGAGACCATTTTTTTTCAATTTCTGTGAATAGTTATATTGGATCTTTAATAGGTATTGCATGGAATTTGTAGATTGCTTTTGGTAGCTAGGCCATTTTCATATCATTAATCCTACCAATACATGAGCCATGGGAGGTCTTTCCACTCTGGTATCTTTTCAGCTTCTTTTCGTGACTTAAAGTTTTTATTCTACATGTATTTTACTATGCTTTTATATTTAATTCTAGGATATTTTATATATTTGGAAGCAATCACGAATGAAATCATTTCTCAAATTTCTCTTCCCATATGACTGTTGCTGGTGTATAGGAAGCTACTGATTTGGTTTTCTGGGGGTACTTGTACTCATTTTATTACTAATTTTTATATTCTGCTTGATTCATAGTTCCATTTGCCTGGGGAATATATTTTGCCATCCTTTTATACTATGGTTCTTAACTTGATGTCGATCATTATTAGTGATGTGCATTTCTTGGATGGCAGTTCTGTTTTCTAATCCAATAGATGGTCTTCTATCACTTTTTTCTTTTTTGGTAGTTGAGACCATTCATATTGAAGGTTGATACTGACTGTCTATTCATTTCTGCTATGTTGATGTAGTGCTGGTTGCTTAAACCCTCCTTTGTTTTCTTATTCTTTAGTAATTTATATGGTTATTGTGCCCTCTTCAGAGTGTTTTAATCTTCCCTCGTGACTGAAATATTACATCAAGTATTGTCTGTAAGTCTGGTTTCATAGACACAAATTGCTTACATTGGTTTTTATCCCCCTTGAAGTTTTTCTCCTTCATTTCACAGCTGATAGTTTTGGCAAGTATAGTAACCTAGACTTTGAATCTGTGTTCCTTTCATTGTCTTGTACCACTTTGGTCCGCATTCTTCTGGCTTTCATAGTCTCCATTGACAAGTCAGCGCTATTCTTTTTTTTTTTTTTTTTTGGTCTCTTTCTAATAGGAGTGACTTTATATTCGGATTTTCAATATTTTATTTCACAGTTTCATTCCTTTTCCTGGTTCTGTATATTTAGTGTTTGGACTCTATCTGACATGGGAGTTGCTTTTATGTTCTATCTACTTGGTATTCTGTACGCCTCTTACACATGATAGGTACCACTTTCCCTATGTTTGGGATTTTCCATGATTTAATTAAAAATATGTTCTGCACTTTTGCCTGGGTTTCTTTACCTCTTGTTTCCCCTGTGATTCATTAGGTTTTGTCTTTTATATTGTCCTAGAGATTTTGCAATATTTTCTTGGCTTATTTTACATTTGATAGTTTCTGCAATTGAGTGACCCATTTCCCCAAACTCATCTCTAATTACAGATGCTGTTGTCTGTTCCATTTCCTCCTACTTCCTTTGAGTTACTTCTTCCTCTAACTGCTTTTGTTTGAGTTCTGAGTTTTATATTTAGATTCTGTTTTAAGAGTTGTCTCTCTTTATTGATTCTAGGTTCATGTTCGAGTGTTTTATTGTGTATTTCAACTGATATTGTGTTTCACAGTTTCACTCAGTTGCTTTTATTCTTTGTGAATTCATTGAACATACTTATAATTGCTATTTTGAAAACATTGTCTTGTGAACCCATTTGGTTATCATTCACAGGAAACTTTATGATGGGGTTGTTTATCTCAGTATTAGCCATATTATCTTCATTATACTTGTTCCTGATTTTTTTGCTGAGGCCTGGCCATCCCTGAACTTGTCTGGTGTGAGCTTGTTCGGGAAAGTTCCTCACCCTTGTGTCTTTTCTGTTTGGTCTCTCCAATCTGTCAGGTTATGGCCCATCTGAGTATTTTCTTAATATTAAGTTCTGTGGCCACTTTTATTGATGTACAGTTTGGATGGAAAGTAGTCATCTCAGTTCATCTGAAAATAAGTATAGCTTTTACCGTGCGATTTCCAAGCTTTCCGTTGGACTACGAGAAAAATTAAATAAATAAAATAAAATAAAAATAATAAATATGATTTTCAGGGATTCAACCACAAGTTTCTAGATCAGCATATTTGGATGGAGCTGCTACCTGTGCAGGTTGGCTCATACATTAGGGTAGGAGTTTGCAGGTTTGGGACTAGGTGAGTCAGAGCTCAGATAGTGTGGGCCATAACGTCCATGGGAAACCCACTTGCTGAAATCTGAGAGGTTGTGATTGATTCACTCTGCCAAGATGAGGTTACATGCTAACATGGGATTAGATAGGATCCCTGTGACCCAGGAAATTCTGAGAGTTAGATTTGCATGTCATATTTTATGAGAATGTTTTTATTCCCTCTCCAGGCGGCTCTACAGTGTATCCATTGTCTTCCTTCCCTTCCAGAGCCCAGGCGCTCCCTCTCAGGGACTGGGTGGGAGTAGCTCCTCTGAAAACTGACTGGATATGGCAGGAGATGTCCTCATAGAATAATTAAAATTGCTCTCTGCTAAGCTCCTCAAACCATAGACCGCAGGGGTCAACCTATGAGATACCTTTTCAGGACTCTGTTTCCAGTGTCATTGTCCCCATAGTCGCGGTTTCAATAGCGTGTAGCAATAGGAGACCCCCCCTGTTCTTATATTATAGGGACGGGGAATATTGAGAATATCTTTTGTTTATGTTTTTATGTGTCAGCTAAATATTTAATCCCCAGCAGAAATAAAGGTCTCCTTTACTTTGTCTTACCTAATTGGCAATGCCAAAAGCATTGTTCTAATAAGCATGATGGTAACCAGAAGGCTAAGGAAATTTAATACTTAATAAAACTTCCAGACACTCCCTGAAGCACAAATTAAGTAAACTCTAGCATTGGTCCTTATAGCAGGACCTTTCTCCTCGGGGTGTCAAGCAGACAGGTATGACATTATGCAGTGACTGTGATCAACTGGTAATTAGATCCTTCTGTGCTTCATACACTACATAGTTAACTGTGAATGAAATTTCATATGAGTTATTCATAAGAATTGGGCAACTATGTTAAGCCATACGCTTTTTTTTATTTTTTTCTAGATATGTCATCAAAGTGAATAGCTCAGTAAATACAGTAGGTGCATATTGTTCCAGATAACTATCGTCCATTTGCAAAGAAAGAGAACAGCATGGCGTTTTTCTATTATCTGCCTAGTAAAGAAACAACAAAATATGTTTAACAACAAAAAACAAAAATATAACCCTTTTTCAAATCAAAAAAATCGATCATTACTTCAATATTCCCTCACTTCTACTATACCATTCTATTTGCATACTGTACTCAATTTGTTAATCTATAGATTTCAAATACTTATGTTTAGTTTTTTTTCTGTTCCACAATTGGTCAATTGAAAAAAAAAAAAATCATTTTAAAAAGGAAAGAAAGAAAAAAGAAAAAAGAAAAAAAAAAAAAAAAAAAAAGAAAGCAAGAAAGAAACAAAGAAACAAAGAAACCAAAGAAACAAGAAGAAACAAAGAAACAAAGAAAGAATAAGAAAGCTTGTGGTGGGCAAACTGGGACCACATGTTAAAGCAAATGGTATTAGGTCATTAAACATAGCCACAGGGGGCAAAATTACCTCCTGGACAGATGATTACCTCAGAAGAAAAGTTAATTCACACACTCTTAGAAGAATATGTTCTGATTTAAATGAATTGAGTTGTGTCAATAATTATCCATCTATATCTAATTATTCACTTATCATGTACTTTACCTTATAATAAAACTGAACTGCAAATATAAATGAAAGTATATGAAACACACTTTAGTAGATTGAAAACAAGAGAAAGGAAGGCTCTAATCATGCAATGAAGGAATAAAGAACTGAAAGCATTAATAAGGAGGACATAATTCTGTCTGAAATTTCTATGTAATTATTGTTGTTACTAATATACACTCGACATTCAGCCAAAATTTGGAGAAAAAGATAAAATCTACATTAGTGAGACAAGAAGATAGTTTGTCCTGGGCATTGAGAGACACTGCTTATGGGACAAGGGCAGCTTCCTGGCTTTCCCACACGCTAGGTTATGGAGACTTTATGAAAAAACCTTCTTATTAATAGAATTTTGAAATGACAAAATCTCATATTCATCTAAAAGATTCATTGTGTTTATTTATTGATTATTTACTTTGAGTATACCCCCTCCTGACACATGGTCCATCAAGCTTAAAATATCTTAAATTTAATTGTGTTTCTACTGACAAATTAAAGCAATAAATTAACACGCCTCAGTTACACAATCAGACGAAAGATCTTATGGTTAGTTTAATTCTGTGCTGCTGCCATTACTTTTACTTTATTCTTAACAGGACCTCAACTTGATTATGTCTGTGGCAAGTAACCCTGCTTCAAAATATTTTAATTTGTAAAATTAAGTTAAAGAATTATTTGCTTAATTTCTTCAGTTTTATTTTCTCCTTTACCAAAAATCTATATATGTAAAAACTTTTTAGATTCATATATTAAATATGTTTGCTGTGCGTTCATAGTTAAACTGCTAGCGTATGTTGATACCGTAAAGATCAACATCTTAATGATGTATCGGACTTAATGGTGCTGTTTTCTTATTTCTGTATTCAAACAGGTCATATTTACAATTTAAATGCATTTTAATGAGTTAAGGTTCAGTAAAAGGGGTAGTCATGGTGGCACAAAGCCTTATAACCAGCACTTTTGAGGCCAAGACAGGCAAGGCTTCGGGGGAGATCAGAGATCAAAGCGTTAGTACATGAGCATGTTCCAGGCCACAATGCATTATAGAGAGGCCCTCCCTCCCCCACGCACAACCCAACTACCTCTCATCTTCATCAAGCCCCCTCCCCGAAAAACAGAAAAAGGACCAAGGCATCATTGATAAGTTCACAGACACCTTTCTAGACAATCCTCATCGACTTGAGCTATCCTAGGCGATTGGACATGGCATGTGGACAACAAAAACACGCATACACCTAACAAACAAATAAACAAATAAAAAAATGAGGAATGGATAAGGTAACCCGACTTAGAACCAGCAAGGAAAAGTAACCAGGGAAAACGGCCAATTGACAGGGACTGGAGGGCATATGGTAGAATGGAGGTATTCTATCAGAACGCGCCAGACTGTGAAAGAACTAACAGGAATACAATCGAATAATATCCTAAAATAGAAAAAGAAGGAACATTTTCCCAACACGCCTTTCTTTGAAGCGTATTGTGTTTTTTTATTTCAAGATTCCACCTGTTCATGAACATAAGTAAGGAGCTAACCCCTTTTGTATATTAATTTCATATTCCTCAGTCTTTGCAAATAAGGCTTATTTAGGAATTAAGTTAATTTTCTGGCATTTTATAAGGTGTCAGGTATCGATTGTGAGCAAAATTAAAACTGTATGTTTTTCTTTCCTTTCCACCTTCTGGTCCTAGTTGGCTCTCCAGTATGATGCTGGGAGCAGTTCACGTGGGGCAGGCATCGTTCCCTGCTCTCAACATTAGTGGGACAATGTCAAGTTTCTTTTCTTAATGAAAAGCCATGACATACTGAAACATGGACCACTGTTTTTAGAATGATGAAGCCAAAAAATGATCAGGCGACTTGCTACTTAGAATTCGGGAATCAAAGACACTACAGTAGTTTGGTGATAACAGGATTCAGGAGGTGTGGCAAATCCTATAAATTACATCTTAGGAATTTTTTCTATTTTATTTATATTTATTTATTTTATGTGTAGATGTACGGTCTGCATGTAGATCTGTGCACCCTTGGTCATGCAATGCTGGGAGGCAAGGGCAGCGGATTCTGGAATGGATCCCTGGAAGGAGTTAAGACGGTTCTCCCGCCATGGGTGCTGGGGATCGAACCTGGTCCTTACAAGACAGTCGGAGCTCTCTAACCACTAGGCCATTCTCTCCAGCCCCTAATCTTAGGAATTCTAAAAGGGTGGTTATATCAGACAAGTTAGTAATTGGAAAACTAGATGGTAAGAGAACGGTGATGAGGAAAACAATTGTAGGAACAAGGGAAAAGGTAGAGGGCAAGAAAAAAGAGGATAAACATGTGAAAACAAAAAAAATATAAACATAAATAAAATATATTTTTTCAAATACTTTTAATCTCTATAAACTTCTTTGGTTCTTGTGTCAAAGACTCTTAAATAGCAAACCAGTACCATTTCTAGACCAGATAAAATATGGAGCATGGGAGAAGTACACACATTTCAAACAGGTTTGTTTTAGCTTAAAAAAATGTTGCAAGGCCACAGGATTTTCCCAGTGTTGGATGAACAGGTGGGATCCAGGGAAGTTTAGAGAAAAATGAGCATTTCAGAAAACATGATAGAAACTGAAGGACTGAAGCTGGGAAGTTATGAAAAAATTATACACTTTGATCAATATGAGGTTAACATACTTCTAGGAAAAGGATGCCCAAGGGTTAGAGACACATGGGATAAGAGCTCCTAGACCTCGGCTAGGTAAACTCAATTTTCTAATGTGCATGGTGCCTTGTCTGAATTCTAGGAATGGTAGCTTCAATATTTTGGGAGAAGCTCTTTGCTTCCTGATGGTAGACAAGAGGGCTGAAAGAGCTAAGTGGGATGTGAGAGTCTTCAAAAAACGGAGTGTGATGTGTGAAGAGAGAAAAGCAGGGCCAAGACATCTGTGTACTAAAAAAATGCCCCAAAAGAGCTGCTTCAGGGGACTCTTCTTTTTCACTCCCCTCTTCCTCTCCTGAGTAACAGCGCTGGGTATGATGGGTAAAGAACAATGTCTGGAGACTTGAAGTATCTTAGCACATCTTGGTTAAATGCTCTTACAATAGTTTCTTCCAATTTGCTGCTTCCAAGTTCCTTTAAAATATAATTGTGTGACTTGTACCTGGCTCACAACCTCTAACAGAATGTATCTCCCCTTTTGTGATTTCACAGACTTTAATCCATTTCCCTATGCTTCTTTGTTTATATGGCTTGGTAATTTAAGCTAGGAAAGGAGGCTACATCCAAGGTCACATTAGACTGTTGAGGGAGGTAGAACTCTCTAGAGAACAGTTTATGTTAGTGTGAGCAGTCCTATGTATTTATTTCTCCTTATCTCTAATGAGTTTTAGACCAGTGTATAGAATTACTACCTATATATGAATGAAGCGTCTCATTGAAACCTGTGAAAAGAATGTTTTTTTTCTCTTTCTCACACATGCTGTAGATCATTACCCATTTAATGATAATTGTTCTTCCATTATACATGGAGCCATCTGTTCAGTTTCTATAGAGATCACTAAAAACCTGCAATGATAATAAAAGTCAAACCCATTCTGATAACTTGGAACTATTAAAAATTTCAATCTGTATGGATGTGCTATCATTGTATAATGCCATGAATGAATTGGAAATGTATTTCTTAGTGTCACTTGCAACTCTAGTTTCCTGGTTATGAAGAAGAATCCTCTTGTGAGGAAAATGACCACAAGAAGCATTTGGCCAATGCCTACCAATCTCAAAACCACTTTTAAAGGCTTTTAAAGTGTATACACAACGTTGAGTGGAGACATCAGTGGAGCTTGAACTGTGTTAAAAGTCTTGATGGAGGAGATGAAAGGAGAGCGAGACATGATCAGAATATTCCCCAAGAGGCACACACTGGTTTCTGCAAGTGACAGTCCGCTGCATGTGAGAGCTCATTTACAGGTTGCTGTACAAGGACTGGGATCAAATTCCTTGAAACAACGGTCGCATGATTCCCAAATATGCAAAGGAGCCAGAGGCAATTTGAACATAATAATGAAAGTCTGCTGATGAAATGTGGGTACCAATGTTATGTGCAGTCTCTACAGAACAAAAGGCTGGTCCTGTACATGGAAGGCTAGAGTTTAGGAAATTATTTCCAAGGCCTCTATTTTATTTTCCAATTAGCTTGATCTGAGATAGTCTTTTACAAGTTAATTTTAAATAGATGTCATTTGCTTATAGAGTGAGAGTTAATTAATAAATCCAATACACAAGATTGTAAATCATATTCACTATCAAATGAAATATGGTCTGTTGCTTTTATGCATACGCACACCAGTCCTCTTGTTTTTCTTATTTTTGTTTTAGTCAGGCTAAAGTAAAAAGTGAGAATGAAAAGTGGCAGTTCTGTAACACTGTGGAGATGAACAGCTTCTCTAGTGGGGATTTCATTCTCACCTTGTGCCGTGTTCTCCAGGGGAAAAAAGTGGGATCTGAGCAGAAGGGGCATCTCCCGCATTCAAGGCAAGCACGTGGCTCAAATATCAGAACATCACTTTATATTGCTATTTCACAGCACAAGAACATTTAATCACATATACTGAAAAGCTTAAAAATTCTAAATAGCATTGATTAACTAGCAAACATATGTACAGTTAAAGCTTTTAACAGTACAGTAATCACTTTACCTTCGTATATTTGCTGTATCTATGCAATAGTGGTCTTCAGATTTCTGTAATTATTTTGAAGGACAGAGTAACTTCTTATGGATATATCTACTGTACTGAGCTGTAGACTATTAGAAGTACTTCCTGCCTAACTGAACCTTGATATATCCCATCTAAGCTACCCCACTCTCTACCCCCAACATTACAAGAATCTGGCTACCTCAATTTGTCATTATACATGGCATGCATGTGCTGACTTATGCTGTTCTTCATGAATACATACATGTATACTGTGACAGTTAAGGAACTTGGAATAAGAGATTTTAACTGAGAGCTACTCAGTAGAAACACACAAATGGAAATTTTTTTCAGTCATATCACCTGCCACTAAGTCTCACATGTGGAAATCCAGGCTGTTGAGGACCCCAATTTTCTATGGTTCTGGCATAAACATTTTGCTCATGAGGGCAATGGGTATTAAAACCACTGGCTGGGGCTGGAGAGATGGCCTAGCGGTTAAGAGCGCCGACTGCTCTTACAGAGCAGGTTCGATCCCCAGCACCTGAGAACCGTCTGAAACTCCAATTCCAGGAGAACTCCAGTTCCTGGAGTTATGAAGAAGAATCCTCTTGTGAGGAAAATGACCACAAGAAGCATTTGGCCAATGCCTACCAATCTCAAAACCACTTTTAAAGGCTTTTAAAGTGTATACACAATGTTGAGTGGAGACATCAGTGGAGCTTGAACTGTGTTAAAAGTCTTGATGGAGGAGATGAAAGGAGAGCGAGACATGATCAGAATATTCCGACACCCTCTTCTGACCTCCGCGGCATTGCACGACACGGGTGCACAGACTTGCATCCAGACAGTACATTCATACACATACAGAAATAAATAAAATTTAAAAAAGAAAAAAAAACACTGGCTGATGAAGGAGGCTGACCACTAACCACACTAAATAGACATTTCCATTGTATTCAAATATTTTACATGAAGGATGCTTGTACTCACAAATTATCACTTATTGTTAAAAAAAAAAAGAAAAAACAAAACAAAAAAGCAGAGAAAGATGCAGAAAACTTATGGCAGAATGCATGATCTGGGATGGGTAGGGGTGGGGTAGGGGGAAGGGAAGGGGATATATGCCTGAACTGAATTGGAAAATGTTGTATGAAATACACAAAGCATCAATAAAAAAAAAACAAAACACAAACTAAAAAAAAAATATTTTGAAGCTTTTACTCATCCAGCAAGACCTGTATAAAAGCTCCTTCCCAAACTTCCTGGTCACCAAATATCCAAACGTTTTGCTTTTGTTGTTGTTGTTGTCATCATCGTTGTTGTTTCCAAATCCCGTATCACGGGACTATTGGACCCATCCCATGAATTGTTATTTCCTTTAACCTGGTCACATCTCCTTTCATACCAAATAAGTAACTAGATATACTGCTTCAAAGTTCTGCCCACTGGGAGAATCCCACAAGATCAGTGTCTTTTAAAGACTTCCAAGAAATAGTCTGTATGCTATAAACACTTTAAGTGAGTTCCTGTAAATGACTCATAATACATGGAAACCAGACACAAGATTACTTTTCTTCAGTCCGTTCAATGGAAGGACCTTCCCATGAGGACACATGGCAGATTAAGAGAATAGCAGTGTAGCCCTAGATATATGGGTCCTTCTTCATACAAATTGTATCTTCAGGGTCCTTCTGTGTCTCATCATGGATATAACACTTTTAGTACTACTGTGTAAGTCAACTTTAGGGCTTGTCAGGTCAGATGATATTTTGCTCACAACAGCTTAAGTTAATTGGTAAATTTACTATCTGTACTCAAGCATTCTGTGTCTAGCAAGGAACAATAGCAAGCAATATGACATTTCTACAAAAATGAATTTTTGTCAGATGATGGCAGATATTTGCTCGAAGGTCTTAAAGGCATAAAGCAGCTAGTCCTCCTGAGGCCCCTGACCAAACTTTCTGTGCCACCAGCACTAGAGACAGCACCAGGTCTGCTGAGTCATAAGGTTCACACAACAGAGCTGTTTGCACAGCAATCTGGACCTGGGACAGGGTACCTCAGTCAAAATATCTCATATGTGCCTGATAATCACAAAGATATCCAGCTTGCATTTTCTGTTTTTCATTGTTCAGTGGTGAGATGCAAGATGTTATCCTTTACTTCATAAAGATAAAAATGTATATTCCACATCACTGGATCCCTAAAAAATTTACCAGATGAAACCCAGTGAATTTAGCCAAATTTATTTCCACCCACTGACAAACTAATGTCTACCAGATGACTCCAGCAAGCTTGCTGTTCATCTGTCAGGCTGAATCAGCATAGCATGTATTTAAGATACAAAGTACCAGAGTTCTGTCCTCAGAGGCAAGAGGATGTCCCTAGGAACAAAAGAATGACATAGGTGTGAGCAGGAGATTGCAAATTTCGATCTCATTCTTTTCTTCCCACACTTACTGTGTGGCACTTAGAAGCAAACACCCAATTTTGTAACACACATTAATCTTATCAAAATCTCCTTAGAAACAAGTGACTTTACCTGCTGAGAAACAGAAACCCACAGCTGGTCCACGTGCAGTGAATAAGAGGCTGCAGAGTGCTTAACCCTGAAGAGGGTACCTATAAAAACTTCCACCTCCCAAGTTTCAGGGATCATTTTGGAAAAGAAAGTGGAAAGATTGTAAGAGCCAGAGGTGATGGATGACCACCGGGAAACCGTTTCCAAGCCAGCTGGCTAGTTACTCATATGAACTCACAGCAGTGATTAGTGCATGTGCAAGTCCCTCATAAGCTCAAGCCAAACAAAGTCCAAGTAGAGAAGTGTGGAAGTTGGTGAGAAGCTTCAGCCTGACTTGAGGAAGTATTAGCTACTGATGGTTGCTAGGAGGAAGAGGAGAGTCATTCTTCTTTAAGTGTGAGATTGTTCCTGGTAGATTGACCAGGCTCCAGTGAACAGAGGCACATTTGGGGACACAGATTAGACCCTAGGGTACATGAAATTGGCTGGGAGGGAGTGATAACGCGATTGCAGATGAGGGAGAGGAAATAAACAAGATCAAAATATATTGTATAAATTGCAAAAATTAATTTAATGTTTTTCTAAGGTATGAAATACAGCCTCACCCAGAGCTTACCGTTCATGCAGTATTTGAGTGTGAATAGCCAGTGGTAATATATGTTGGATGTCACCCAATTCTACCTGCTCTCAGGGGTTTCTTCGCTATTGGCTATCAGTTGGAAAAAGATTTAAAGAATCCGTACTTGTACTGCTGCGTGAAAAGCCTATGAGCTAGGAAGTAAGAGATGTTAGTTTTTAACTCTGAAAAACTTCAATTTATTTTCTAAGGTCTACTGGCATTATTAAGGATAACCTTACTTATACTCAGATAAAACAGTCAGGTTACTAGACAGTATGTTTTTTTCACCATACTGTTGAAAAAAAAGCTATTTTGTACATTTTTCCATGTTGTGTCTATGTATATCCTTAACCCTTCCTTAATGAATATATAAATTTCCATGCGGTCTTATTGCCTGCCAGCCTAAAATGCTAGCTTTCTTTTCCTGTGGGGTTTTGCTAAGGAAAAATATTTTCAGCTCTATGTGTCTGAAAATGTGTTTTAAAGTTTTAAAAAGAATATATTTCTGCTTGTCACATAATTATAGTGAGATTCACTTTCTTTCCGTGGATAGTAGGTCGTTTGCTATGCTCTCATTTGTATTACATTTTAAAATTTGGCTGATTTTATTTATGCATGTAGTTGTTTATTATTTTGCCTTGCTAGAAATTAAACCTAGGGCTTCACACAAGCTAAGCAACTGTTCAACTGCACTCATCTGCGTCTCAATTCTCTCCTCCGTCTTGACTCATTTGCCTGTAGTATGCCTCTTTTGTTGATGTCTACTTTAACATTCATTCATTTTTACCACTTTTGAGCAATTTCTCTCCGATGTATCTTTCTATAGTAGCATGCTTATGCATAAGGATTTTTTAGGTTCTTGGTTATGTCGCTTTACAGTGTTCACTTTAAAATTTGAGTGACCAGCTGGGCATGGTGGCTCAAGCCTTTAATCCTAGCACTTGGGAAGCAGAGGCAGGCAGGTCTTTGTGAGTTCAAGGCCAGCCTGGTCTACAGAGTGAGTTCCAGGACAGCTAGGCTACCGGGAGACCCTGTCTCGAAAAAAACAATAAATAAATAAATAAATAAATAAATAAATAAATAAATAAATAAGAGTCTCTCTCTCTCTCTCTCTCTCTCTCTCTCTCTCAGAGCATGTATGTCAAAGTCACAGAACACTCTGGTCATTCTCTCTCCTCTGCACTCTGGAGACTATACACAGGCCATCAGGCTTAAAGGGCACAAGCTTTTGGCTAGATCTTCAGATGGCAACCTTCCCTCCGGCCCCTGCCCTAACATCACTTTCATGTAATCAAACCACACCTGTCATATTGTCTGAATTTTCCCAAGAGTTACTAACTATTTTTTTAAATTTTTTTCATCTCTTTGTGATTCATTGTAGGCAGATTTTATTTCTACAAACTCAAGTGCAGTAATATTTCTACTATAATCCTTGATCTGATTTTTTTCATCCCCTGGACATTTTTTCATTGTAGACATGTCAGTTTTTATTTTTTTTTCAATTCTGAATTGGGTCTTTCTAATGGTTTTCATGTATCTCTAACAGATTTTGAGAAATAAGGCACAATTGTTATGGCCTGCTGCACAGGAAGAAATCATGTGCCTGGTATTGTAACTCTGGCCAAGGACTCGTTGCTGGGAACATAGCCCCATTTTACTATTTTACTATCTTACTAAAGTAAGATTTTACTAAAATTTACTGTTTTCTTAAATGGACTTATTATTAATCTGCCTTCTAAATTTGTAACTCTGTCCCCAAAGATTGGTTCAGCTCTTAGATCTCATCAGCAAAATTTCCTTGAACCAAGGATCAAAATTAGCATGCAAACTCACAAGTAGTCATGGTGAGGAGAATAAGTGTTTATGCAGAGCTAATGCACAAATCAGACTTCTGCATCAGACACCCTTCCCATGAGGCTTGGGGACCATTATAGAGGAAGGGGCAGAAAAATCGTATGAGCCAGTAGCTGGGGAGGACCTGTGTGAAACCATATTTTCTGGAAGGCTCTACTCATGAACTCATAGTAGCTGAGGTTGCCCACACAAGACCTGCAGCAGATCAAGCTAGTCAACATTCCAGTATGCAGGTTAGAGGGGTCATGGGTTCCCACCACTAGCTGAGAAGCTATTGATTGTTTCTAGGGGAGGGAGAGTCTGTTTTCCTTAACACTGTCACCTCTGGGAGGTAGACCACACTCCAGTGGGTGGCCCCACGCATATGACTATGTGTGCAGCACAAACTGAAATTTGTTATAAAACAAAAAGAGGATACAAAGTTAGGAGAATATAAAGATGTGGAGGTGGAACTAGGAAGGACCACAACGAGGAGTTGGTAATAAATGTGAATAAAACACATTACATGAATGTATTAAAACCTCAAAGAGTCAATCGATTATTAAATCAAAATGGAAGAGATATTAACTGTTCACTTTTCAAATACGTTAATTCATCTATGCCTACCAGTTCTTGGATAGCATCAACCACTTATTTTGATCTTTGTTTGGAATTACATTTTAGCCTCTTCATTCCTTATTTTGAAGATAATAGGATATCATATCTTGTGAATTTTAAAATGTTGATAGATAATTTTAATACTTACAAATGTTTTTGAGCCTTGTGGAAATATTTAATTTACCTGCAATAGTTGCCTATTTACATTGTCTTAAGATTTATTCAAAGGTGTCAAAAAGTATTTAATCTAAGAATATTTTGCTCTTATTTCTAATGTAAGACCTTTATAAATACTCCACTAAATACATTGTGGATTTTGAAGTTTTCCATTTAAAAAATCTTCATGTTATGTGAGATTCGAAGATTCATGCCTAAGTAGCTTCAGTTGCCTTTCCCTTACAGGACATGGATCTTCACATGTTTTCTCTGGTCTGTGTGCAGCTTTTCTATGTGCTTGAGCCTTCTCTCTGTCTCCACAGCTCCGTCTCCATTTATCTGTTTCCCTCTAAAATTAATCCTCTGCATACTTCTGGGGCTCTGCCCCATCGCCATGGTGTCTGCTGGCCTGAGCCTGACTTTGTCCTGCCTGAGTCAGGCCAGGAACTCTATATGATGTTGTATATGTTATGGTTCAGGATTGAAGGAGTGGAGAATGCAGTCATGGAGTTCAGCACTGGGGCGATCATGGAGGACAGCGCTATGCTAACTGGTTATTACCTATGTTCCTCACCCTCACATTCACTAGAAGTTATTCAATGCAATATTCTCTTCTTCTTCACATCACTTCCGGAAGATGAGGTATAATGTTTTGCAGTATTTGAGATCTATTTCTATTGATACGAGGCAGTGTGTTCCCAATCACCTAGGGAAACATTTAATTTTTCTTTATATTTGTGTCTTATGAAAAACACCTGTTCTTTTCAATTGGTATCTCCATGTATGGGGGTACAGATATTGTTTACTTATACACTTTATTTGACTTAAAATAATAACTTGTTTGAATAATAACTGAAGTTTTTGCAAAAGTTGTTATTCTAAAGTACTAGGGATTAAATAAAGCTTGCCATTTTAATATCTCTTAATATTCCATTATTTTATTGCAAAGTTAATCTAAAATATAAGCATTGACTTTCTTCTTAAAATTGCTTTCACTTTATTTTTAAGACAGAGTCTTTCTTTAGTCTTAGGTGATCACATGGAACTTGCTGCATACACCAGATTGCCTTTCATCTCATAGATATCTGCCTGCCTCTGCTTCCCAAATGCTGGGGTTACTTTTCTAAAAGTTATTTTAGAGCAGCCCAGTAAGACAACCAATCTGCAAATACATAGTGTAGTTTCTTCTCCTCCATAATATTAAAGTGGTGTGCTGAAAATCTTCATACTAACTTTTGATTGCCTTCTAGATCATTTTATTTAAAAAATAATTACAGAAGCAGACTTAATGGACTAGAGTTTATAAACATTTTTAATGATCCAGATAAATATTGCCAAATTGCTTTCTTCAAAGCTTATAGCAAATTAAGCTCCTGCAAGCATTGTATACATGATTCTTTTGAGCCATTTTAGCATTAAGAAAGAGTGAAAGAACATATTTATATTTTATTGATGAGATGTATCTTATTTTCACATTATTTGATTTCTATAGAGGAAAATATGACACTTATGGGTATTTGAATCTTTTATGAAATTTCCACTATTTCAGTTTATCATTAATTTCTTTATCCAAGCATTCAAATTGTTTGACTTTTAAAAGCTCAAACTATATTAACAATTATGTCAAACTATCTTCCGAATGTAGCCCATTGTTTAGCTTTATGGTTTGTGTTAAATATTTTATTTTGAAACAGTTTTGAAATTGCAGGAAAGATATGAGAATAAGAGATACATGAAACTGCTTCATCAGCAACTCAGGCCTCGATAGATGTATACAGATGAGAGATAGATTAGATACATGATATGTTAAAGAGAATAGGTATATTGAGTTATCTTATTTGAATGAAGAGGTAGCACCTTTTACAGTTCTCGATATTTCAGTATGTCCTTCCCAATATCTTTTATAATCATATTAGAGTGACCAAATTCAGGAAAATTAGCATTCATATTTGGCAATAGTTCTTTAACTAGAGTAGAACTGCAGTGTATCTCTCCAATTCCTGGGCTTTGTTCCAATAGTGACTATTGTAGTGTCATATTTCTGTCCAAAATAGAAATTCCCTGCTTCTATGGGCTATAATAGCTAGAGATAGCTCCTCCGTCTTTCTTTGCTTTTCATGTTGTTCATTATTTAAAGGAGTAAAGCTGTGTATTTTTAGATTGTTTCTCAATGTATGTTTGTTTTAGGATACCTTGCTGATTAGGTTTACCCTACAGGCCCAGTGGAGAACTTCAGTGATAACTTTATGACCTTCTCGTATACAGAAGTGAATGATAGCTTTTTGTCATTTACTGGTGATGCCACATTTGATACGGTGGTCAAAATTATTGTGTAAAAATTGTTGTTAAATTTTTGCAAATTTCATAATCAGATCATGCTCCCTCTTATAGTTCACACTCACCTGATTTTATATTACTGTGCCAATATGTTAAACCTATTGAGACAAATTTCTGTCCGCAGATGTCCTTTTAATTGTCCATCTACTAGAACCTGGTTAACCTATCTGATATCACTCCTTTAAAGAAAACCAACCCTCCCTCTCCCAGTACTTATCAGTTGCCAATAGTTCCTCACCTAAGGTTGAGATGTTCTTCTCCCTTCCCCACTCTATGCTGGCTTTTGTCTGGTTTGAGCTCCCGCGGGTTTTGTGCATCCTGTCACCATCGCTATAAGTTCATATGAATAACTGGTCAGAAGTCTGGAAAACACTGCTTCCTGTGGTCATCAGTCGTGTCTGGCTTTTACAATCTTTCCAGCTCCCTATTCTGCAATGGTCCCTGGGCTTTGTGTAGCAGAGATTTGATACAGGTGCCATAGTCAAGGGTGAGTTTTCTCCAGTCTCTCATTCACTGCACTTTGGCCAGTTGTAGCTTTCTGAATTAGTCACCTTCTGTTGCATAAGGAAGCTTTGCTGGGGAGAGTTCAGTGATCCGTTAGTATTCTTTCTTCCCCCTGTTCTACTATGTTCCCCAACACTGGTATAGAGGTTGTATTGTAGATGTGTTGCTTAGTGCTGGGCACCCCATAGACACTTACTCTCTGCATTTGGTCAAAATTACCATTGTATTTAAGGGTTATTTGACTTGTACTTAGTATTTCATCTGTCACAAACATCGTCTTTACTGAGAAGCTTTCAAGATTGCACAAATTCCTTTTTAAGTATTTATTTTTATGTTTTAGTTTTTATGTGTATGAGTACATTGCCTTCATGTATGTAAATGCACCGTGTCCTCAGTGCTGCAGACCTCAAAGGAAAGCAACAGATTTCCTGGAACTGGAGCTATGGATGGTTCTTAACAGCCTTGTGTCTGGTAGGATTTGAACCCTGGTGTTCTGCAAGAGCAGTGGTTCCTCTTAACTACTAAGCCATCTCTCCAGCTCCCAAATTTCTACATTTTAATCAAATTTTTCAATCATCAATTTGGCAATTGTTTAATAATAAGTTACTATAATGGTCACAAAGCAGAGATTTTTTTTTTCATTCAGAGAGCTGGGTTACCCTGCCTTGAGCTAGAGCTGCAGTCCCCACCCATCAACCTGGAGCTCGGCCCCTCCCCATGAGCTGGAGCTGGGGTCTCCTCTCATGAATCTGGAGCTGTGGTCCTTTCCTATGAACTGAAGTTGTGATCTACTACTGTGAAAGGAGCTGTGGTCCCCCTTATTCAACCTGGAACTGTGGTCCCATCTAGTGAACCTGGAGCCTTCCTGTGGCCCCTTCCTGTGCACTGGAGCTGTGGTCCAGATTCTTTAATATTCACCAAACAGCACTTAAAATGTTACTATAAGAAAGACTGTTATCATGAACGGTTTTGTGTGTTTATTTGTCTATTTGGGCTACAAATTATGCATACAGAAGTGTAAGCAGATTCTTACTTTAAAAATTTTATTTAATAATTTTACAATTAATAATGTCTCATGCTTGTCTTTGAAAAAAAAGATTATTATATGCATATTATCTTATTCCTTTCTTAGAAAATAAGCAATATCAATTCGTATCAATTATAACTGTTAGCACATCTCCTGAAAACCTCCTGTATACATACCAGATGGCTCTTCATTCTTTTACTGGGTGCGCGCCACTCCATTGCATTCATATGTCTCAAGAGTCTGTGTGAACAGAACAAACGTGGGTCCTCAGACTTGTGGGCAAGTCCCTTTACCTGCCGAACAATCTAGCCAGCCCTGTAGTTATTCTTTTAAAAAGCTCCTCTTGGAGATCTCCTGTGACCAGCTGAAACACAGGTACCTGGACACGGGCTAAAGAGCATCCTGCCCCAACTGGGATTACAAAGGCATCTGAAGGAGGCAAGCAAAACAAACCTTCAATACAGTGAAGAGGCATTTAGGACTCAACTTGGAATACAGGCAAGGAGACAACATGGGAAAGGGGCAGATAATTCCGCACCAAGCTCTACCAACCCTATGGAAGATTCCTACAGTGGGATCACCCTGGGGATGGCCCAGGACACATATATCAGAAACACAATTGGGAACATATTTAAAGAACTACAAAATTATAAAGAGCAAATCAAAGAACTAAGAAAAGAGAAAGAAGAACTCAAGAAGGACCTAGAGAGAGAGAATGACAAACTTCGGAAGTAAGTAGAAACACTGAAAAGATCCCATGCTGAAAAAGATAAGGAAACCAAACAGTGAAGCAAAGAGCTACAGGAAGAGATTGAGAAGCTCCAAAAAGAAGTAGAAATATTAAAGAAATCAGAAGAGGAAATGAAAAAGGAAATCAAATGCTTATCCAATCAAGAGGAAAGGAATGGAAAAAGCCTCAGAAGCAGAATGGAGGAAGCAGAACAAAGAATATCAGACCTGGAAAATAACACTGAACAACTAAAAAC